>JAMJFZ010001012.1:5115000-5592500 GCA_026225945.1 Cricetomys ansorgei | reverse complement strand
TTTCCCTATTTTGACTTGCTTCAAATGCTGGCTATATAAAGTAATAACTATAAACACATGTGGAGCATAGCATACCTGGCTGTAACAAATGTAACTCTAATGTCAAAGTTGTGGGAGGAAGAGACAGCCCTGTGAGACTGTGGTGTCTGTATCTCTTTGAAGTTAAGTTAGTATCAGTTAGGGCTGGTGGGATGCTTGGCGAGTAGAGCACTTGTTCTTGCAGAGGACCAGGTTTCAATTCCGAGCGAACCACGTGGTGGCTCACAATCATCCATAACTCCGGTGCAGGACATCCGAAGCCCTCTTCTCACCTCTGTAGGTGCCAGGCATGCCAGGTAGATCGGTGATGCCAATACATGCATGCAGACCAAACACTCATACACATAAAGTAAATAAATCTCAACGTTGTTTTAAAGGAGTTGGCATCAGTTAGAGTAAACTCTGCTAGCTGAACAGCAACAAAATACAAATCTTCATCAAGAGAAAACAGCGGGGTCTCTATAACCGGTCCTGGAAAGCCAATTTTAAAGTATTGAGATAGAACGGAGCCTCCAATGGAAAGGGACTAAGTTAGAGACCAATAGCAGATGTTTAAATTAAATCATAGATGTATGAATTCAGCAATATAGCCCTAAATGCCAATAGAGGGCTGGGGCTGGGGCTCGGTGGTAGGGCACTTGCCTGGCACACCAGGGCCTGCGTTCAAGCCCCAGTGCTGCCAGGCTGGGAGGAAGGGAGGCGGGGAGGGAGAAATCAAGCGTGAGGAAGCAGATCAATAAGACAAGAGCAAGAAAGTTAGAAAATACTTTGAGACTCACAAGATAGCAAAGCTTCCGTAACACGCCAATGTGTAGCCCAAGGTGAAATTTACAGTTTTAAACGCCGATGTGAGAGAAGGAAGGATTGCAAATCAATAGCATGCCTTGAACCTTCAAGGGTTGGGGGGGGGGGGAGAAATGAGCAAACTAAAGCCTAAGAGAGCACAGGGAGGAGGTAACAAAGATTAGATGCAAACAAATGAGTCAGAGACTATCAATAGGGAAAAGAAATCAATCTGACAAAAAGCTGATATTTTGAAAAAACCAACAAAAATGACATTTGGCTAGAGAGACCAAGAAAAAAAAGAAGAAAGAAAGATTCAACTAAGAAGTGATGTCACTCACTGTTCCTCTATCAGGGTTTAAAAAAAAAAAAGGCAAGATAATCGTACTGTTGGTGTTATTGATAACTGTGTGCTGACAATTAGGTGACCATAACCAAACAGGATGAATCTAAGGAAAAAAATCTGCTCGCCTAAGTCAAGCAGTAATTACAATCAACAGACCTGTTACAAACAAATTAAATTCATCATTTAAACTTCCCCCAAAGAAAACCCCAGGCCCAGGGGCCTTTGCTGGTGAGCTCTGTCAAACATTTAAAGAAGAATTAACACCAATCCTTCACAAACTCTTTCTGTAAATAGAGGAGAAGGATCCCCAGCTCAGTCTCCAAAGCCACCATTACCCAGTACAGAAACCACACAAAAACATCACAGGAAAATGACGAATCAATACTCCCTGTGAATACAAATGCAAGCATCTTCATGCATCACAGGCCAGCCAAATCCAGTGCCATTGACAGAGAGGGATTTAGACCAGGAGGGAGGTGCTGGCTCATATCTGAAAATCAATCAGCGCATCATCCTGTATCAATAGACTCCTAGGAGAGAAAGAGACTGCTTCCAAAAGATATAGAGAGGGTATCCAGCAGAAATCTGCTGTCCTTTTGCCATAAAAACCTTCAGCTGAGTTTGGATAGAAAAAAAAAATGTATCTGCCAAGAATGGTAGCATACCTCCACTGAGGCAGGAGGATTGCAGTGACTTAAAGTCTAGCCTGGCTACACTGTTGAGTTCAAGGCAGCCAGGGTTGCATAGTGAAACCCTGTCACATTATGAAGAATGAGTGGGCAAGGAGACAAAGTGGGGAGGGGAGAGGAGAAGAGGAGAGAAGAACTGGGCAGGGACACACATGCGCATCTTGCTAGGCATCTGGCCTCTCTGTCTCTGCCCCTGTGGGTTGGACTCACACGGCCTTTATTGTTTCCGCCCTTTTGATCTTGTCATGAAATTGACCAAAGTGTTCACCTTGGCTAGTTTTATGTCCACTTGACACAGGCTGAAGTCATCTGAGAGGAGGGAACCTCAGTTAAGAAAATACCTCCAAAACGGACGATGCTAGTGCACGCCTTTAATCCTAGCAGAGGCAGAGGCGGATCCCTGTGAGTTCGAGGCCAGCCTGGTCTACAGAGTGAGTTCTAGGACAGCCAGAGTTACAACAGAGAAACCCTGGTTCAAAAAACAAAAACATTAAAAAAAAAAACAAAAAAAAACCTTCCATAAGATCAGACTGCAGACAAGCCTGTAGGGCATTTTCTTAATTAGTAATTGATGGAGGAGGGCCCAGGCCATTGTGGGTGGTGCCACCCTTGGGCTGGTGGTCTTGGGTTCTATAAAAAAGCAGGCTGAGCAAGCCATGAGGAGCAACCCAGTAAGCAGCACCCCTCCATGGTGCCTGCACCAGCTCCTACCTCCAGGTTCCTGCCCTCACTGCTTTTGATGATGAACTATTAAATGGAACTGTAAGCAGAATAAACCCTTTCCTCCCCAAGTTGCTTTTGCCATAGCATTTCATCACAGCAATAGAAACCCTAACTAGACAATGTTCAAATGTCTGCTATCAAAGCCATCTCTGCTTCCCCTCGGTGGATACCAGGTTTATGAATTACATTACCAGAGACACCTCCTGCAGCTGGGAGACCAAAGAGAGTCCCCTGGTGAGGGAACCAGACATCCTCAGGCATTCAGCCTCCGGCTGGTTCCAGGACTTCCCATCACACAAGCAAAGGCTGACGTCTCTAAGTGGTGTTGGCAAGACACATCTCCAGAGAGGCCTGGGTAGAATGTCTGTCAGTGGGAATCAGCCAGCCCCTCTTATAGTAAAACAGTGGTTACAACCTGATGGCCCTCCCACTGGACTCTCTCCCTCCCCCACCCTCTGGCCTCTAGTCCCTAACACAGTAACTACAACTCAG
Source organism: Cricetomys ansorgei (assembly GCA_026225945.1). Classification (NCBI taxonomy): domain Eukaryota; kingdom Metazoa; phylum Chordata; class Mammalia; order Rodentia; family Nesomyidae; genus Cricetomys; species Cricetomys ansorgei. The sequence goes on along the minus strand of JAMJFZ010001012.1, from coordinate 5,589,428 downwards.
TCTGACACCAGCTCGGTGGGTCCTGAGGCCAAATATAGACCAAAGACAACCAGGGCCTGCAAATTAACCATCCAGCAATGGATTCCATTGTTCTGAGAATTCGTGTGTGTGTGTGTGTGTGTGTGTGTGTGTGTGTGTGTGTGTGTGTGTACCAAATCCCAACACACAGGTTCCTAGAGCAGAGCGTACTCCCTCAAGTCCAGAGTCCCTCAGCACACTAGTCCAGCAGCCCCTCCCCTGTCCTAACTGGACTCTACGATCAGCCATCGTGATGGCCAACCTGGTGGCTTCAGGAATATATCTGTGGGGTTCACAGGGTAGCCAGACTCCCCAAAACTTCTCCATGGGTGGATGGTGCACAGGGACCTGAAGTATAAGATGGGGAGCCATGTTGATTCTTTGGGAACATGGCTCAGATTTGCCGATGGACCTCTGCTAAGCTGGACATGATCAATGGATGAGGTCTTTGGGAACATGGCTCAGATTAATCGATGGACCTCTGCTAAGCTGGACATGATCAATGGATGAGGTCTTTGGGAACATGGCTCAGATTAATCGATGGACCTCTGCTAAGCTGGACATGATCAATGGACAAGGGTATCCACGGAAGCTCACATGTGCACATACACACAGTCGCACATCAGACACACCACATATAACCACACACCTCTACATTCACTGTACACTTCATGCTCACACACATATACACTAGTACAACACATGATCACACTCACCTACAACGCAGGTGGGCCAATGCTCCTGAAAATGCACCCGAACTGATACTAACCAGGTGCTCTCTCTGCTGTGAGCAATGGACCTTGGCAGTGAGGATTGGACAAGGGACAAATTCCTGGGAGGGGTTGGAACCCAAGGTGATGCTTGAGCCACCTAAGTCTAAGGCTCTTTAAGCCCTTTGCATTGGATGGGGTAAGCAAGCCCCTCAATGAGGTGGTGGGTGGGTGCCACCCTAAAGAGGATGGCACAGTCCAGGGAAGGGGCTTGCTCCTAAGTCATAACTGTCTTAGATGGACAGGGACCTGAGGAGAGCCAGACAAGGCCAGGAGACAGGTGCTACTGAGCCATCACTGACCAAAGTGTTCAACCTTTGTTATTGAACACATCTGTACTTCCTGTCGATCAATACTGGGTTTATGAACTTACATTACCAGAGACACCTCCTACAGCTGGGAGGCCAAAGAGCATTCCCTGGTGAGGGAACCAGACATCCTCAGGCTTTCATCCTTTGGTTCACTGAGTGGTGTCTCCTGTGCCAAGAGCTTTCCGTTACACCAGGAGTTCCTGGTGGAAAAACCTAGGTTTAATTAAGCAAGGAATATGCCACCCAAACACAGCTCCGTGTCCCCTGCCTACTGCCCTTCCTTGCTCTCTCGTTAAAGGGTCGCACTACAGGAAGGAAATTGAGATAAGTCTGAGGACAGGGTGGGAAGGACTCCTATCAGTCAGGGCCCCAGTCGGGTCCTGCCAGTAATGCGGGTGCTCAGTCCCCGCACAGCCGGGAGGGCTGTGGAAACCTAGAAGGCCGCGTGCTGAGAGCGCCCTTTAGCTACTGTAATTACCAATATTTGTAAATGAAACAGTGAACAGAAGGCAGATGCTCAGTAAGTGATGAAAAGCCTGTTTTCTATTATGCAAATAGCCAGGCCGGGATGGATCTGTTCTGCTCACCCCACTGTGTTCACTCTTGTGTGTCCTTTCTCTTTAAAACAAAACCTCTCTTATTTGACGACACTCTCTTTTTTTGTTTCTGTCTTCTGTTCCCCCTTGCTGCTGTCTTCCCCGGAAACGGATATCTTCTACTGAGCCAATCCCAGCCCCTTTTCTGTTTCGCAGTGTCCCATAGATATTTTCTTCATGGCTGCCGTCGGTGTCCCTGTTGCCCCTTAGGGAACAAGTGACAGTTCTCCCTTGCATTACAGACCGCGTCCAGCAGGAAATGGGGTCTGTGAGAGCATCCACTCATGGCCCTATCTGGAGACATGGGACAAGACTCTCGCTAGTTTGCTGACAGGGTACGTCACACTCACTGCTCTCTCTGGTCTCTGCTCTCTTGGGAACTGGGAAGAGGATGAGCATCCCTGGAACAGGTGAGCTCATTGGTGTTCAGAGGACTCGCCCTCCCTTCTTTAGTTTCCAGAACAGGAGTAAGTATGGGAGACATGTTGGAATTCATGACATTCATTCAGGTGGCACCAATTTCTTCTCTAGAAGAAATAGATCCTCATGGGGTCCCCTTCCCTCACCCCACTGAAAGACAGAATGTTTTAAAAATAAATGCCAAGCTTACAGCTGGTTGGTATTTCATGAAGCACACAAGAGCATGGGGCAGCCACAAAGCGAAACCTCTTCATTTCCCTTCCCTGTCCCTACAGGGTGAGACTGCCTGGCAGATGTGGTCTGGATGCACCCAAGTGCATCAGGGGTCCTTGGAAACCATCTCTAATAGGAACAAGGTTTGCAATAAAAGCTTCTCTTGACTTCTCCAGACAAGAAAGACAAACTGACAGCTAAGGAGACACGTGGAGCCCACGCTGCATTGGGCAAGCCTTCGAACTGGCTTTAAGTGTACTGCTCCATTTTAATCTAGAGTAGGTGTCCCAAGGTGGGCATGCGCATGCATGCACCTGGGCCTTCCCTCATTTCCTTCATTCCCCCTCCACGTCTTCACTCTTTTTAGATGCGGCTGGTGTGTGGATGGATCTGGCTTAGGAAATCCAAGTCAGGAAACACAAATTAAGGGAAAGATGGGAGGACCAAGGGCCCATGTGTGGACTCTTTAACTAACCTCCATCCATTCATCCACTCATCCCTCTTCCTTCTATTTATCTATCCATACACCAGCCAGCCAGCCGGACTACCATATACATACATCCACCATCCATTCATCCAGCATTCATCTACCATCCATCTACTACCCATAAACCCATCCACCACCCATCTGTCTATCCAGTCACCATCTACCCATCCATCGACTATCTATTTTTATCTATCTTTCCACCATCTATGTGCTGGATAGTTTTATGTCAAGATAAAGTCATCTGAGAGGAAGGAACCTCAATTGCAAAAATGCTTCTATCAGGCTGTAGGCAAACCTGCAGGGCATTTTCTTAATTAGTGATTGATGGAAGAGGCCCACCCCATTGTGGGTGGTGCCATCACTGCTGGTAATCTTGAAAGCAGGCTGGGCAAGCCATGAGGAGCAAGTCAATAAGCAGCACTCCTCAATGGCCTCTGCCTTAGCTCCTGCCTCCAGGTTCCTGCCCCATTTGACTTCCTGCCCTGACTTCCTTCAGTGATGAACAGTGATATGGAAGTTCTCAATCCTAGCCTATACCACTGGGAAGGAGCTTGTCGGGGCTGTGGGTATCACAGGGATACTGGAGCCTCCTCATGGGTATAGTCCTGATGTTATGAGCCTCCCTAGACTGAGGTCCATGAGGAGGAGAAAGGAGGCAGGTAGGGGTTATTAACACACAACCTGAGCCCATTCACATAATTAACCTCAGGGGATATTCCAAGTCTGTGCAACAAGCACTTCATGAGAGCATGTATATAACATGTCACAGGAGGGAGGGCCTCCAGGAGGATGGTGCTTCATGAATAGGGATGAGAGGTTCCTAGGAAGATGAGTTCTTCATGAGTAGGGGATCCTCAGGAGGAAGGGCATCCAGGACTCCATTCTTTCCTGCTTACATGATGAGAGACACGCAACACACACATGGGATCCACTGCAGCAGCTATATACCCTCTACCATGTAGCTTTGTGATCAATTCCATTTCAAGATCCCTTTGTTCTGAAAGCATGGCTCAGTGTGACAGACCATCCACACACATACTCACTCCAAGAACCCTAAGAAGGGAACACTCCCCATGTGCCCAGCCCTACAAACCTCAGGTCTAGGGTCATCTCCGGACTCCCCAACTCAGTGAGTGCCATGTGCATTTTATGCCACAAACTGTCCTTTTGATTTGGTGTGAAGTTCCAACAGGCAGGCAATGCCACCTCCCCAGCATTGTTCCCTCATGTGGCTCAGACCCTATGGGGCTAGCCTAGAGCTAAGAGGGGGTTGAAGCATGCTTTGAACTCTGGGATTCTCATCCTGAGAGCAGAAGGCATCCAGCTGCTCCCCTTATTCTTACTCTAACATCTAGCAAAGCTCCCTCAGGTGCTGACATGCCTTAGGTCACCAGTCACTGATAAGATCCTGCCTCTCCAAGGTATGTGGCCTGGTTAATGTTCATCTGACCACTGGGGCTGGAGGACCTTGGGCTGGACTTCCCCTCACCTTATAAGATCTCTTCCTCTAGCTCCTGTGAGACTTCTGCCATGCATACGAGGCTTTCTCAGGACTTTGGTCCCAGCCAATGATAATATGACCACCCAGGTTCTTATTGTGAGGGCCTCCCCATGCAAATGGAGCTACTAGTACCACTGTCTTAACCAATAACCCTTCCTTCTCTACCCTATAAATGTGATTCCCCTTGCTTCAATAAACTGAGCTGTAAACACTATCTCCTGGAAATCCTGTTTCCTGTTGGCTCTTAGCCTCTGCTCAAGATCTCAGAACCCAGGATGGGCCCCTGCCTGCACTTTCCTCCTTGAGGTTGAGCTGGTGCACAACAGCTTGACTATCTCCCAGGTCGGGGAGCTGGCAAGAGAGGAGGATCAACACCTACCATATGGCCCGCCCAGCACAGACCATGCAGAAGGGTGTGCAGCCAGCTCCTGACATGGCCTACCGACTTAGGTCTTGAGCCCATTGCATCCATTTCCAGGGCCGTGGCAGTTGCATCTTCCTGTGGTCTACAAACATACTTTGGTTTCACTGAGACACAAATATACTGGCTACAGTCTGGGCCAGACACTCAGGGTCAATCTTCCCACCCCACGCACAGTCTCTATTGAGTTCCCAACCATGAGTTCCAGGCATATTTCAGCACTAAGGTCCTTGGTGAGGCAGATGCCTCTGAGCCTCCATCTGAACTTTTCCCTCCAGACCCAGGCCTACGAGCCATCCATCTCAGACAAGCTGGTCCAACTTTTCCTAAGATATGCAGGTTGCATGCTAACATGTCTGGCCATATGGGTCCACATGGGGAGAAAGGATCCAAGCTGGAGCCTCTAAAGCAATCCAGTTGGCCTCTCACTCTGACTCTCCCCTCATGCTTCTCCAACCCCTCAATTATTAAGACCAGGCTTCAAGAGGCTGCCTGCCCACTAACAGCGAGGAGGCCTCTGCTTAGCCCCTATCCCGGGAGCTCTCACCAGAGAAGTGGCCTTTTACCTACAGAAAAACATCCTTCCTATTTTACTAAACCATTTTATGCTCCAGCCTAAGTCTGGTCAAAAGAGTTTATGATCAATATGAGTAAATTATGAATATCTCCCATTCTAGTTCTCTCTCTTTCTCTCCCCCACTTCAAACAGGAAAAATACTGTTTTAATAACACAAGCTATAGAACAGGCCTCCCCATCATGTCTCCCAGGGCGGAGAAATCTGCAGATAATCAGGCTCCCAGCTGGAGATACAGCCCAGGGGTCCCACCCACTCTGCCTAGAGTAAAACTGTCTGATTTCTAAACCTGCTCCTGTGGGGAGCGGGAGGCAGTGTGGTTTACGGTGCTGTGGTTTGCTATGCTGTGGGCTGCTGCCTGTGCTCTGGGTCTGGGAATCCTGGGATGACAAACATGTCTGGGGGCCTCTGGCTTCTAGCTTATCTTCTGTGAATATCAATCCTGTTTCTCTTAGGCTGAAAAACACTGAGTGTTAGTCTCCATGCTTTGTCCTGGGGTCACCTAGACAAAAACAAGCCCTCTGAGCTGGAGAAAACCCCTGCTTGCTCTTGCCTGGCTAGCAAGTCCATCCCTTCACTGGTATTAGAGCCCACTTCGTTGGGATTCTAGCATCTACCGAAGACCAGGTGAGACATCTAGCCTCATGGACTGAACAACCACTGGATTCTTGGACTTTCTGTACATAGGCAGCCATTGTTGGATTAACTGGACCACAGCCTGTAAATTATTCTAATAAATCCCCTTTTTAATCTATAAAGAAAGACTCATTCTGTAAGTTCTGTTACTCTAGAGAATCCCAGCTAAATACAGCATGGGTTTCCGAATTTGAACCCCACAAGGATGATGATACTGTAAGGACTGCAGGAGACATAATACCAGGGCAGACGCTCAGCCTTGGCTGTCACCAAGTGTAGCGCTGTGTCACCGGACAGTTCTTGAGATTTTATCATATTTCTCTTTGAAGCTGTACTTTGTTTTCTTTTGCTTGCTAGTGTTTTGGGTTCAAACTGGAAAATCGGGGGATATGCATGTGATTCGGTCACAAAGTTCTGGATCCCCAGCCCTCTGATCTCCACACACACCCTTTGGCATATACCCGCAACACACACACACACACACACACACACACACACATTTATCAAACAGACCTGGGGCTGAAGCTCATTGGTAGAGCTACTATGCGATACTCATAGGTTCAATTGCCAGCACCACTATTAAAAAAAAAAAAAAAAAATTTCTCTTTCTCTCCCCTAGCTTTGTTTGGGGAGAATTCACAAATAAAAATCATGTGTATTGATGACATATAAAATGACTTTTTTGTAAATGCAGTTTGTGGAAAAATAGTTGGCTGTTTGAAAAGATCAATGAACTTGACTCCAGCAAGGCTGAAAAAAATTGTTAAATAAATAGTAAAGAACAAAAACAGAGAAGAAACCATTTATCAGTGTAAAGAACAAAATCAGAAAACACTTTACAGACTGTTCCCATACTGAAAGGACCATGTGAGAACCCTGGAAAGCAAGCACATCGATTCACATCACCACGAAACAAGCCAATGCCTCAAAAAACACAAACTGGGGCTAGAGAAATAGCTCAGACATTAAGAGCATTTGTTACTCTTGCAAAGGACACAAGTTCAGTTCCCAGCACCCACATGGTGGCTGAACTGTCTATAACTCTAGTACCAGGGAATCTTACACCCTCTCCTGACCTCCAAGGGCACCAGGCATGTGTGTGATGCACATACATACAGCAAGCAAAGTAGTCACAACATAAAATAAAATCAGTAAGTAGTCTAAGTGTTTTCAAATTACAAAAATCACAAGTCACCACAATGTATTCCTTGTGAGTTAGGTGATTTGGTTGTCTCTATAACCACTGAAGAGGTTGAGTATAGAATCAAATATTGCTGAAAATTAAATTTCCAGGAAGCCTCTGGAGGATTCTGCCAAAGGTTTAATAAGAATTGGCACCAACTTTAAACAAAGCTTCCAGAAAATACAAAGAGAGGTCATGAGGTCAGCGTTGCCCTGGCATCAGGTCATGAAGAACAGCACAACAAAATTAACACACACACACACACACACACACACACACACACACACACACACACACACACACACATGCACACACACACACATACACACACACACACATACACACACACACACATACTCGCACACACACATACACACACACACATACACACACACACACACACACACATACACGCACACACACACATACATACTCGCACACACACATATACACACACACACACATACACACACACACACACACACACACACACATATAAAACAATGGAATGAATTCCAACACCCACTGTGGATATAGAAACACCATTTGGCAAAAGAATTCAGTAACACCACACAGCGTGGCCAAGGAAAGGCCATGGAAGGGAAGTGAGACTCAGGGCGCATGTGAAAACCTGCAACAAGTCACCCCAGCCAGTGACTAAAAGATAGTGGGAGTAAAGGGGTGATCACCTGAGTCAAAGGACAGCACTGAGGACCAAATGCGAATCCCCAAATCCATTTGTCAGTGCCTCACTCTCAAGGTAGTGGTGTGCTGATTTTCTCATTGCTATGACCAAATACCAGGCAGAATAACTCAAGGGCAGGATTTTTTGTTTGTTTGTTTGTCTCAGCAATTCAGAGGACACAGCAACACAGAGCGGCTCATGATACACTCACCAGGGGCAGAGAGCAGAAGGAAAAGGCATAGTTCCGCCATCAGCTTTCTCCTCCACGTTCAGAGTCGCGCCTCTCAGCAAATCTTCCCTGGGAACTTCCTCACAGACGTGTCCACAGCTGTGTGCTGCCAATGTCCCTAAATCTTCAGTCCAGTTGATACCAGGATGCACAATGGCATGATATAAGAAGATACCTGGGCTGTGAGGGAAGAGTCTTCGTGAATGGATCTATGCCCTGAGAAGAGACACTCAGAGCACTCGCCCCTTCTGCCACATGATGACATGGAGACAGCACCCTTTATCAACCAGGGAGCAAGTCTTCACCAGACCTAGAATCTGACAACGTTATGGTGGAAGATCCCTTCTTCTCTGCTGGACACCAGCCCAGAAGGACAAGGTCTCCCTTGCTTAAATGTATGTTGTTCAAGCATCTTGCTATAGCAGCCTGGGAGGACTGAGACAGGCGAAATGGATGAGATGGAGTCGAGAACCCTCTCGAGGTAACCTTTGCAAAGTCCAGTCTACCAAACACATCAAGCTTTTCCTCATGTTTGTCTTGGTAAGGCAGTGATTCTCAACCTGTGGGTTGTGATCCCTTTGCAGGTCAAACAACCCTTCACCAGGGTCACATAAGACCATGTGCATATCAGATATTTGCATAAGGATTCATAACAGTAGCAAAATTACAGGCATGAGGTAGCAATGAAAATAGTTGTATGGTTGGGGGTCACCGCAACACAAGGAACTGTATTAAAGGGTCACAGCATTAGGAAGGTTGAGAACCACTATGGTAAGGTATCCACCTTGGCATCAACAAGCATCTCAGGAGCCTGGCCACAGCCCATGAGCTACCCATCTGTATTGCAGAAGCAACAACGTGAGATGGCTACAGAGTCAGTGAAGAACGCATTTTCTCAAGGCGAGGCCATCAAATGGTCATCCCCATCCACTGACAAGTGGACAATCAGAACGAAAGAGCCTTAGGGTTAGAATGCTCAGAGCAGGGCTGTGGTATAGCTCAGAAACGGGGCGTTAGCCTAAAATGTGCCAGACCTGGGCTTTTTTTGGTCTCTGGTGTGGTGGTTAGCTTCGATCATCCACTTGACACAAAGCAGGATCACCTGGGAAGAGAGACTCTATGAGGACTGTCTAGATCAGGTTAGCCTGTGGGCATGCCCATGAGGTATTTCATTATTTGGTTTAACTGAGGTGGGAAGACTCACCCTGAATGTGGGTGGCGCCGTTTCATTGGCTGGGTCCTGGACCGCATGTAAAGCAGAGCACGAGCTGAGCACCCGCAAGTGCGCTCTGCCTGTCCTTACCTGTGGATGTGCTGGGACTAGTTCCTGGGACTAGGTTCGAGTTCCTGCTGCCTTGACTTCATCAAAGTGGTGGACTGTGACCTAAAACTATGAGCACAAATGAACCCTTTCTCCCCTATGTTCTTTTTTGTAGGGTTTTTTTTTTTTACCCCAACAACCAGAAAGAAAACTAAGATACACAGCATCCATGGACTTCTCCAAAAAGATGTGGCCTCCCTCTGTACCAGCAGTTACATGAGAGTGAGAGCTAAGAGATCCACCCCAACTCCCCCATCTTCACACACCCTTATACTCAGAGGTGTGGTCTGGGCCGCCACACACACCGTATGTCTGATGTCAGCATGGGAGTCCAACCCACCCAACCTGGAGGGATTTCTGTCACAGATCAGGAAGACCAAGGCCATGAAGCCATGTCACCTCTACCACCAAAGATTCTTCACGTGGTGGTACAGAAACCCGACTCAGAGGAGAAGCACCCATAGAAAGTGAGTGGGAGGGGGTGATGTAGTCAGGTCTCCCACAGCCTGGAGGAGCCAATGGGATGGGTGATGCCCACAGGGAAGTGAAGGGGGCTGGCTGCAAGCACTAATGCTTCACAGTTCTCTCCCTCAGCAATCCTTGGGAACAGGGGAAGGTTATTACAAAATGCAAAGGAGGTCAACCAGCCAGAAGCTGGGCTTGCAGCTTAATATTGAAGTTCAAATTACAAAGACAGTGATCCTTCGGGAATGAAATTTCCAATTCCTTATTGAATCTCGTTCCCGTTTAAGCCCGGATTCTGACGTCTGTCAGGAGAGCAAAAGAGCAAAAGAGATATAATCCCCAGTTGCAGACTGCAGACAATCCAGGTGAGGCTCAGCATAGTGACCCAGGGCTCTAGGCAAACCCAGAAAGACTCACAAGAAAGCCTTCCGATATCAGTACCTGCCCCTGCCTGGCTATATGGTCTCAGTAACTTCAACTGCCCTACCTAAACCTTACCTTCTCTGATTAAGCAACCCTATGGTCAATACTGATACATTGAGGCCTGTCTCATCTCCTCCTGCTCATTCTTTTCCTTATGATGGTGCCTTAGTTTCTCCCACTTCCCTCAGCTGGCCATCTCTCCCCCATGTTCATTCATACACTCAGAGTTGACTCCATGGCTGAACCACATAACAGCTTGAGGATAAGGTCATAACCCAATATCCTCCAAGGAGACATGGTGAGATTCAGGGAGAGAGTGCTCGGGCAGAATCTCACTTACGTCTGCTGGCCATCAGCCCTGATGTCTTCCTGGCTTAAAACAATTATAGGAGCCTAACTGAGAATGGAGCCCACCTCAGAAAGAACATAGAACTGGGGCCTGGGAGCTGAAGGGATGGCCCAGCATACAGCAGGTACTCAGACAATGCTTACTGAACGTGGAGGGACACTGTGTACCTCACAGCTCTGTGGTTTGGACCATGTTGAGGCAGAGGGCAACTACTCACTTTCAGCCCTGGCTGCCATCTTCCCTCCCAGGTAACTGTTATCTCTCCAAGACAATTTGGCCAGGACGTCTTGAGGCTCTAGGTTAGGGTGAGACTCTGTCAACTGGGTGACTTTTGACCAGTGGCCACAGTTCTCTGTGCTTCAGTCTGTTCCTGTGTGCCTCTCTTGAACATTGAACTCCCAGGATGATGCTGTTGCCTGGGAGAGGAAACTAAGACCTGGGGCCCAGTACTTGCAGCCTAGATATGCACCTGACTATGTCTGCCTTCAGCCAAGCCCCACACAAGGGCAGTTCTGAAGCATAGCATGGTATACATTAAAAAATCAATGGACCAATTGGACCAACTGGTCACATCCAACACAGAAAAGCAAACCTCAGGGTGGTCATATTTGTCCAAAAGGAATAATGACAGGTGCGTGGCTAACTACTCACTTATTATGAGTCTGGTTTCTGTCCTTACAGTGCTAACGGGAGGTAGGAGTAGTTATCACTGATTTCTCAAATGGTTAGTCACCTCTGGGATCAGCCAGTGCTGGCATCAGCATCCAGGACTTCCACTTCAAGGACACCAGCGACCAGGGGTTCAGGTGAAGTTTTACCCAGCTCAGCATCCCTAGAGGCCACATGTTGGGATGGGACCATCAAAGGAAAATTGGCCCAGTTGCCTGAGTCATCATGCAGAGCCTTCTCACTAACTGTGCGTGCCGGCTTGATGTGCTGGATGGTTTTGTGTCAACTTGGCACAAGCTAACGTCATCTGAAAGGGAGAAACCTCAATTAAGAAAATGCCTCCATGAGATGGGACTGTGGGAAGGCCTGTAAGGCATTTTCTCAAGTAGTGATTGATGGGGGAGGGCCCAGTCCATTGTGGGGGGTGCCACAGTTCTGGTGGTCCTGGGTTCTATAAGAAAGCAGACTGTGCAAGCCTTAAGGAGCAAGCCAGTAAGCAGCACCCTTCCATGGCCTCTGTATCAGCTTCTGGACCTCTAGGTCCCTGCCTTGTTTGAATGCCTGCCCTGACTTCCTTCGATGACCAACAGTGATACGGAAGTGTAAGCCAAAGAAATCTTTTCCTTCTAAGCTTGATTTTTGGTCATGGTGCTTCATCACAGCAATAGAAACCCTAAGACACCTGTGTACATTTTGAGCTGGAGGCCTCCAGCCAGGGGAGATATGTTTCCATGGGAAATACTACACTCCAACAAGGGCACCTTTTTATGACTACCACTCCAAAGCAAACCCTGGAGAAGAGCCTAGATTTGTGCCTGAACAGATTCTTGATCAAGCTGTTCCTGAAGTCATTGCATTAACCTTTCAAAGGGTATGGGGGAGGTCTCCTTTTGCTTCAGACACTTCAGGGTAGGTGTTTTGTAGGGTGATAGTGTTTTTGTTTTGTTTTGTTTTGAATTTTTACAACTCAAATCAAAATACCTATCTGTTGTGTAAAGAAGCCTGGGTTGGGCTAGACAGATGGCTCCACTGGTAAGAGTGCTTGCTGCTCTTGCAGAGGCCCCAGGTTCAATTCCCAGCACCAATATTGGGCAGCTCACAACCACTTATAACTCTAGTTCCAAGGATTCTGGCATCCTCTTCTGACCTCCTCAGACACCTTCATGCACATGATACAAATACATACTCACACAAAAATAATAAGTATTTTCTTTTAAAGCTTTATAAGAAGCCCGGCTTCTGTCTCCCAGACATCCTGGAACCCATATTGAGATTGGCAGAATAGGTGGCCATGGCAGGCCTGGCTAGTACTACTCCAGGTACCCAACCTGAGCTGCCTGTTTTTGTCCCTCAATAGCTGTTTGAGAAACCGCATCTCTTTATCCCTCAGCCCTGGGTCTCTCAAAAATGGATATGATTCCTGGTGATGCAGAACCCCCAAACCTATGTGTTCTGAATCTGGGATAACCATTCAAGTTGTTTTCCTTGCCTGAGTAGGAAAGCTAATAGGAGCCTTGGTCTACTTTGACCTTCCAAGATGTCACCATCCAATGAACTTAAGGTTGGTCATGGTTCCTTGGATCTCTCTTTAACAAGGATGTCAAAAGAAAAGCCCTCAATGCAATTTCTCAGGTGGCAGCCACCACTGTACACCTTTACATTAGAGTCCCATTCAGCCATGGTCGCACCATGTGCTTTGGGATTACAGTGTGCAATGGTTAACACTGATGTCAGCTTGGGTGATCCAGAATCACCCAGAAGACAAGCTTCACAGAAGGCGTTTCTAAATTCGATGAATTGAAGGGGGGAAATTTACCCTGATTGTCCCCATAGGCTGCTGTCTGGGACTAAAGAAAAAAGAAAAAGCAAGATGGACACCAGCTTCCTTCTCTCCTGACTGCTTCCTGACCGTGGATATAATGTGACCAGCCACCTCAAGCTCCTGCTGCCACAACTTCCCCCGCCATGATGGACTGTGCCTTTGCAAAGTGAACCACGGTAAACTTTATGTTGCTTTTGTTGTATATATTGTCACAGCTACAAAGAAGGTATTAATTAACACATCTGTCTGGCCTGGCACAGGAAAGAGGCGGGCCTGTGATCTGTGGGTTCACAGGAGTTATCTGACAACCCTCCAGGTCTCCCACAAGCAGCAGGTGTGACCCTCATCGGGGGCGCGCAGCTAGAGGAATACCATTCCTAAACCACTGAGCTTTGCCAAAGCAATTGACACTCTGTGTTTCCAAGCCCAGAGCAGCCCTGGGGATAAAGGATTTGCTGTGACAGCTACAAGTATCAGAAACGGTGACACCTCTCCCCAGTGTCACTAAAACCATAAGCTGTCAGGAAGGTAGATTGTTCTGAGAGACAAACAACACTTTAGTCTCAAAATAACAAGTCTCTGAATCCTAGGTAATAAAAAGCAGTGGACTGAGACCATGTTTCCTGCTAGTGGACACCATGAGGGACCGTGGGTCACTTCTGGGAAAGTGAGTGAATCTGCTTTCTTGGCCTTGAACTAATCCACCATACTAACATTCGGGGAGACAGTTGCATGTGGAGATTACTAAGCAGTAAGAGTACTTTGAAAAGAATATGCGTGTCTATAATCTCAGTGCTTGGGAGGTGGGGGCAGGAGAATGGGGAATTCAAGGCTAGACTCGACTGAATGAGATCTCATCTCAAAGCAAGAGAAAAAGACAGGGGAGCTGGATAGATGGCTCTGAGGGTAAGAGTGCTTGCCACCAAGACCAACAACTCGATTTCAATTCCCTTGGAACCCATAAAGTAGAAAGGAGAGAACCAACTCCCACTCCCACCCCTGCCACCCCTGCACTCTTGCATGAACACACACACACACACACACACACACACACACACACACACACAGATTTATGCACACACGCACACACATGCATGAACGCATGCATGAACGCATGCATGCACACAGAGACACATGCATGTACAAACAAGAGTATACACACACACACATACACACACACACGAGAGAGAGAGAGAATAAATAAAAGAAAGAGAAAAAACAGAATATACATTTATTTGCCAGCAAATTCAAAATATAGCTGCGAGCTGGAGGATGGTACATGCTTTGATTAACCCATGCACTGGGAAGGTAGAGACAGGCAGATCTCTGTGGGTTTGAGGCCAGCCCAGTCTACAAAGCAAAACGTAACTGCAGAATTACTCAACTCCTGTTGAGACCTGCAGGATTCTAAGGAGCAGAGCTCTCTTCATCTCCTTGCATTTTAAGAGAGCTCACCTTAAGGCAGCTCTGCAGCATCGGAAGACACCTCCCTAGTTAGTGGGGGCACTAAGAGATGGCAATGACTTTCATGTACTCCCTACCACCCCAGAATATTCTGGCAGGACTGAGATTGAACCTAAGACCACCTACCCACAGGCTGTGGCTCGGAGCATCCACTCTGTGCTGAGCAAGAAGAGGCCTCCGGGATCTGCAGGGACCTGGTTGGCATGTGGGAATTATGGAATAAATGATGATCAAATGCAAAGAACTCAGATCACTGGGGATCCAAAACCTCCAATAATTACCAATTACCAACTACTGGACTCCTACAAGCCACGGGAAGAGGGCCTCATAGGTCCATCTCTGGCAAGTCACTAGTTCATGAATCTGGGGACACATGTTTCAGAACAAATGCATTCAAAGAGTCCTTGGGACACTTCTCACACTGCATTGCTGGTCACCAGGACAGTGGGAGAAGGGCTGGGGGGCAGGGAGGCAGGGAACAGGAAGGCACCCAAGGTACAGACCCCAGGCCTGCCACACCCTTACTAGCATGGAAGCTGCAGGTGTATCATGACCTCCTTTGGAGCCGGGATCACTCCTGGACAGTGGACACTAAGATGCTGTTTCCTTAATGCCTGACAGGGTCCTGCTCAGGTCTCCAGTGGCCATGGATCTCCCGTAGGTGAGAGACGTGTCCTCCTAGGGTTGGAGAAACTCAGAACCCTGACTCTCAGATCCTTCTTGGATGTCCACATGAACAGAACTGTGTCTAGTGAGGGAACTAGGAGAGAGCCAAGAACACTAATTGAGGGATGTGGGAATGAGCCAGATATGAGTGTGTCTGGCTATTAAATACATTTCCTTCTAAAGAGCATGGATTACTGTGAGCCTGGCATGTCCTGATGAAGGTCTAACTTTCTTTTGCCCATCAGACACAGGAATTAAGTGACTTTTTAAGCACAACCCCTAAAACAGCTTGGAGAGGGTCTCCACTCCACTCCATATTGCTGCTGTTTGAGGTTCAGTCCCAACCTCAAGCAAAGCAAGCCGAGGTGATGTTCCAAATGGTTCAGAACTCAGGGCACGGAAACCAACCAATCAGATTTAAGCAACACATCTGTGTTTCAGTGCCCAGAGCCTGAACCACCGGGACCAGCATGAGGGAGGTAAACACCAAGATTCAGTTTCCATAGCAATGGTGATGCTGAAGAGCACTTGGCTGAGAGGAAGGGCAGCCAGGATTTCACAGTATCTGGGCCATGGTGAGATCAAGAGAGGTAAATGCCAGGATGCAGTTTCCACAGCGACAGTGGTGCTGAAGCAGTCTTCACTACCAGATGGATACGGAGGACTCGGCCACCTGCAGTCACCAAGGAAGATAAACACCCAGGCCAGGTTGTGGGGATCCCAAGAGAAGCTGAAAAGTCCTGATTCTTATGTGGGATTTTCTAACACTTCCCCACTAACTCAAAACGTAGAAAACAAACCAACCGTGGCACACAGCACACATGCAGAAGAGAGACAGCTCCAGAGTTTCCAGTCTTAGGTGTGATATGTATACCCTGCATGCTGTTGATAGTTCCTAAGGAGCCAAAGGAGGTGACTGACCCAGGAGTCTCCATCATTCTCAGCGAGCTACACTTGTCACAGTGGAAATTCATCCTACCCCCTCAGCAGCCATAAAGGGGCCGAGTGCAGAATCCAACAGAAAGGTCTATGATGTTTTCAGAGTCATCACACTTGCCTAACAGAGGCATGGTTCCAAATTCAGCCACTCCAGGACACATGCTCATGTATGTCCATAGAGACTGAATGGCACCCTCTACCTTCACCCCTGTCCCTACCCCACCACCTGGTAGGAGCTCAGCCAGACTGACTGGTCAGGGAGATGTGGGATCCTCCTGTCCCTGCAGCCCTCAAAGCTGTGGTCACAGGTGTGTGCCACCACTGGGGGTCTGAACTCAGATCTTCACACTTGTGCAGCAAGCACTTTACCCACTGAGCCATCTCCCCAGCCTCCTGCCCTGGTTCTTGAAAGTTAGAACTCCCACGGCAGCGGGGAGAGGAGGAAGATGAGAACATCCCGGTGGTTGATGCTGAACACAGCTTGTTTCTGAGCCTAGAATTTTCTGGAAATAATGAAGTGGGAGAGGGTAAGAAGCAGTCACAGTGTAGCTGGGTACCATGGGCACTCAGAGCTGCCCGAGTAGCTAAAGGACAGTAGTTTTCAGGCTGATCTATAAGTGGCTCTGATGCCTGTGTACCTTCTTATGAGGTTTCTGGAGTGTGGAGTACGCAGAGGGACTTGGGACCGGACTGGGGTGGATTCCCTGATGCAGGCACTATGTCCCCTCGCTCAGCTGTAATTTTCTTCCTTCAGTTATATTAAGTATGTGCAAAGTGTGAGGCTCCAAGTCCCTCAGAGTTCACCTGCAAAGGCAATTCAGGGATCTAGGTCTGTGCACAAAGATGAGCTGACAGTGAACTCACACCATTTCTGGCAGAAGCAGTTTCCCTGCAATTCTGTTGAGGGGCATTGCACTCTCCAATGTGGAGCCCTGCTCACCAGCCATCATAAATTAACCATACTGTTCACGTGCCACATTTAGCATCTCTTCTCGGACACCTGGCTCCCTGGCTATGACAGAGTCAGGCATGGTACACAGGAATCAGGATGGAGTGCCGGGCACCGTGTACAGGGACTAAGATGGAAGGCCAGGCATGGTTACAAGGTCTAAGATAGAGTGCCAGGCATGATGCACAGGGATCAGGATTGAGTGTCAAGTGTGACTCACAGGGACTTTACAAATGCAGTGGAGGATTTAGATTTTTTTTTTCCTTTGAGTCTCCTGAGATTTTTCTCTGCAAACCTGCACTGTAGGTGGTATGTCTCTGGCTTAGGTTTTTGTTTGTTTCCTCTTTGATCATTCTCCTGGAACTTTCCCTAACATTTTCCACAAGGATCCCCTGGTAGGGAGAGGTTAGAAGCATGGGCAGCAGAACTAAGCTGGGCTTCTTGGCTTCCCCTCCCAACACCACCCTCAGGACTGGCACAAATGTGTAGCTCAACGCCCATGTATGCCAAGGTACCAGGGAAGATGTTTCCCATTGTGAGAGCCCCTGTGCAGAAGCTCGCAGCTTTCCAAAACAATTTTCCCATCAGCAAATTATCCCTAGCTGTCATCTCAAACTGGCCAGTTGGCATTACACTCCACTTGGCTCTGGAGTGTGTCTACGGAGCAGCTGACCTCGATAGAACCAGTCGGGTACTTTTTCCATGTAATGAAGAGGCAGGGTAGAGTGCTTGTATATTATGTTCAGACATGTCATAAGCCATTTGAAGTAAGATTAGCCATTATCTGAGATTCCTTCCCTTTCTGAGAAGCTATGATTTTCGTGAATACTAAATAGACTGGGGGCAAGCATGACAGATTAAAAAAAAATAACTGTGAAATGGAAACAATGAGATTAACTCCACATCTTAGTGACGTGACCATTCACATAGGGTGTGGGTGCCATGGGGAAGTAACTAGTAACACTGGGTCACATCCAGTGCTATAGACAAACACTCACTGTGTGCCTGGTAGCAAGCATTAGAACTCACTCTGCCCAACACCCAGCTGGCCACCCAACACCAGCATTAGGACCACATTAGCCTAGAGATGTTCTTGGGAAGGGCATCCAGGCCTTGAAAAGTACCTCCTCTTTCCCCTTGTTTTTTTTCTTCTTCATCCATGGATGATCCAGCAGTGGTGGGAGCTGAATCACTGTTCCATC
The DNA here is from genome assembly GCA_026225945.1 of Cricetomys ansorgei. Taxonomy (NCBI): domain Eukaryota; kingdom Metazoa; phylum Chordata; class Mammalia; order Rodentia; family Nesomyidae; genus Cricetomys; species Cricetomys ansorgei. The sequence continues at coordinate 5,571,114 of JAMJFZ010001012.1, read as the reverse complement.
ACAGCAGTTGAGAGTAGGCTCTGGTCTTGGGGCTGAAGCTGTCCTTCACAGAACGATTTTTCTCACCATCAGTAGTTTTTTTGGGTGATATTTATTTGTTTGCTAATTTTGATCATGTTTTTATTTATTTATAAAATAAACATCTCCCATAGATCAGAGGACACCTTGAAGGAATCAGCTCTCTCCTTCCCCCATGTGGGTCCCGGGCACTTGAACTCAGGTTGTCAAGCTCGATGATAGGCACCTTTACCTGCTGAGCCATCTCATTTTCTACTTTTCAGAAGGCTTTGGGGAGATGATCACTGTGCCTTTTCCTAGCCACACATCGTGACCTGTGATTTTATTTCTAGCACTGAGTAATGGTGACTACCCCCAGAGAACCTGACAGCTGCACGCTCTCCGCAAAGATCGCCAACCTAGACTAATAACTGCAGGCTGTGCATTGCAGTGCCACAGCGAGTGGGATTCAGTCACCTGAATTCATATTCAAGATGCATTTGTTCTAAATAAAAATGCCACCGGGACCCAGAGACTTTCTTCATTGTCGGTCACATGAGCTGTGAGGTTTTGGGGGGTTTCATTTCTTTTTAATTTCATTATTCCATCAGCATTTTGTAGAGATGAGTCCAATGGACAAATGAGATACAAGTAAAAAGACATTAGAGATAGCTATTTTGTGCCATGTGATCGTTTTAAATAATCCTGAGGAAAGCAGTTTAAAACCTATTTATTATTGTTTAGCATTAAACAAATACTTCGTATCCAGTGTTTATTGCTTTGGTCTAATTTCTGTGTTGTTTCTATGGAAATACAATATTGCATGTAATTTGTTGATTCTTTAAGCCGCTCCTTCGAGTGTCTAACTTGTCTTCGTTGCTTGCTTTGTACAGAACCAGGATTGCCAGTGCTGAACCAGGTATATATTACAACAGGGTCCCACTGTGTTGCCCCCGCTGGCCTGGCTGTGTAGACCACGACAGCCTCAAACTGCCTGTCTCTGTCTCCCCGAGTGCTGGAACTAAAGGTACGTACAACCACACCCAGCAAGAACTTTTGTTTGTTTCCTAGTTTGGCTGGCTGGTTTTATATAGACAGGATCTCATCCAGCCTAGGCTGGCTTTGGACCCCCTGATCCTCCTGCCTCTACCAAATGCTGGGATTCCAGGTGTGTGCCATCATACCCAAGAAACTTCGTTAAGACAACTCTCTACCATAGTTGGCATGGAGGTTTTAAGATTTATTTATGCATATGTATGCATGTGTGTGTGCATGTGCATGTGTGTGCATGCACATACATGTGGCAAAGTCCAAAAGAGAGTATCAGGCTGCCTGGAGCTGGAGTCGCAGGTGGTTGGGAGCTGCCCAATGTGGGTGCTGAGAATTGAACTCTGGAAGAGCAGCAGGTGCTCTTAACCACTGAGATATCTCCATCTCTCCTTTGTTTTGGGAGGTTGTTTTTGCATTTACTTATTGGTTGGGTTATATGTATGTGTGTACACATGCCATGGAGGGCAAAGGACAATGTGTGATAGTCGATTCTCTTCTTACACCATGTGGGTCCCCAGGACCAAACTCATATCATCTAACTTGGTGGCAAACACCTATACCCACCGAGCTATCTGTCCAACCCGATAAGGAGCTTTTGCTGGGGAGAAGGGCATTTCCACCTGCGGAAACTTTAGGAGATCCCCACAGGACATCTTGGGTTTGATCTGGATGTAGTCTGTGAATGTCTGGATATAACAAAATATCTGTTCAGGGGACAGCCTGCACAAGGAAGCCAGAGAGTGGTAGCTGTCATTCAACCTGCAGAAATCACCTGGGTGTCAGTAAACAAGTTCAAGATTAGAGGGTTAGGGTTAGGGTTAGGGTTAGGGTTAGGGTTAGGGTTAGGGTTAGGGTTAGTCATCAGAGAAAGTCACTAGGGAACTGAACCCAACTTTCATCCCTTTTAGCGGGGTTGGCATGCCATTAATGCATCTGAAACCTAATTTGTGTCTGCTCCCTCAAAGAGCAGAAACTGGAGTCAAAGATGGGGCAGCTCAAGCAAGATGTTCTAGAATCTTCCCCCACAGTCAGAGAGCGCTTGAAGGAGGGTAGAGCTGAGACTTTACAGCCTGGGGTCTGCAGCCCATGCCACCTCAGGCAAGCACCTGGTTAAACTAAGATAAAGAGAGATCGATATTCTTCATCCCAACAGGAGCCTTTTCTGACATGGCATCAAAGAAAGGTCCTTTTCTCATCTACCACCCCAGCAGGTCTTGTCAGGCCATGATTCTCAAGAGGACGCCTTTTCTGGTGCATCATCCCAACAGAGCCTGCTGCTGATCCATCATCCCTGCAGAACTCTCTCCTGATCCATCATCCTAGCGGAGGCTCTCTTGTGATCCATCATCTCAGCAGAACCTTCTGCTGATCCATCATCTCAACTAGGGTCTTCCAATTCCACGCCCCAGCAGAGCTCTCTTCTGATCCACACCCCAGTGGGAAGTCACCTCTTTCTTCCTCTCTGAGTGTCCCTGACCCTGGACGTAGCTAGTTCCCCTGTTCTCTAGTTCTTTTGTCCTTTGGGCCCTGATTACCTCAGCACTGTCCACCTGGACCTCTGTCATATGATCCACATCTTGCCTCTGCACAGAAATTCTACCCACGCCCTGTTCAGTGCTACAATTATGGTCCTCCGGGCCCTGAGACACACACTACTGAATAACATTGTGGGCTTGGGGGTTATTTACACAATGGACCATCCTCCATCTGCACCCCAACCTAGTACAGATGTTACTGAGGTTCTACCCCTCTTGCTCCCTCTGCACTGGGAAGAGCTACCCATCCCCCTTCCTGCCTACTGCCTGGTTCTTGAGTTATGACACTTTTAATTAAATTACTTTGCCACAGGCTCTTCACTCAAAAAGCAATTGCTCTAATTGCTCATTTTTGGGATCTGATCTGTTACTTCCTTGACAGTGAGGCCTGTGGCTATGACGTTAGCAGAAATTAAATGTCTACATCTATATATCCTATCTGTACCCACGGGTACTTGTCCACACACACACACACACACACACACACACACTGTTTAAAGGGACTGCCCCCATCTACCTGCCACATTCTGTATATCTCCAAGAAGCCACACCTCTCTGGCTGTGACCAGTTGCTTTCTTCCACAAGAAGATGCCATCGAACATTTATATCACTGTGCAGCTCAGCTTCTGAAGCCCCCAACTCCCCTGCTATGGGGAAAGGCCCACCCCAGACTTACAAAGTAGTCCTCAATTCAGGCTAAGGTCCCTGCATCGTGGGCACCTCCCTACCTGCCCTTGTGTGTGTTCCTTGAGGCTCTTTGAGCAGACCTCAGACAGGAAGCAGCTCAGCAGCCAGAACCAGCACTACATGAGTTTGAACTAGAACCGCACCATATTCATGTGTGCAAACCTGTCCCTGTGAAAACAGGCTGTGTGATTTTGGCACGTGCCACAGTTTCCCCATCCATGCAATCAGCAGTTGATTCCATGGTAAGACCAGGAGGCTGCAGTGCCCTGTAAGTCGCTGTAAACATGTCTGTGCTTTCCAATACGCAGGCCCCCTCTCACCTCCGTGGTCTCCGTCCATGACTCCACCAGCACTTGACCGGGACATCCTCACTGTGAGTGGAAGAGTAGATGCAACTGCACTGTGCCTTCCGAGGGCCTGAGGTCCAAGAGGGCCTTCATGAGCTCTTCATCCATAAAACAAGTTTTCAAATTACAGCTGTGGCTGCTGCAAACAGGAATCAATCAACGTTATATTTTAAAAACGTTTCCTTTGGCCTAAGAGCTCATATTTCTTCCAATTTTAAAAGAAACTAGAACACGTTAGTCATTTGCAAGTCCTCAGTCAACCTGGACACACTCCAGGAAGATCTGCATCCAGCTGGCACCTGCCAGCTAAGACTCTTTCCTCCCTGGGGCTTCAGAAAAAAAAAAAAAAAAAACCAGGGCAGATTCCGACTGGATACTTAGGTCACGTGACCATCCTTCAGCCAATGCCAGGAACATGGGCTGGAATATGCTGATTAGGGAGTGTGGTTTACTCCTCCTTAGAGCTGTAGCCCCATTCCTGGGGCATCCCAGTAAAATAGCTTGCAGGCAGCAGGTGAGTATCAGAAGAGTCTACCCACCTTCCACCCTGGAGACCATGGGACAGAATAGGACATGATGCAGGTCCACAGCCCAGGGACTTTCGTCCAGGGCTGGCAGAGCTAAGTAGCTAGTTAGGGAAGAGCAAAGATCCAGGCTGACACACAGACATCTGCATCTCTGTGTGGGGTTGCCCCTCAGCAGTGCCTAGAGCTTCAAGGGGGGACCACTGTGTTCTACAGTGGTGTTGTGCCCTCAGGAAATGTGGACACTGGGGCCTTCTTGTTCTTAGAGGAGGACAAAAGTAGAATCAGTAGCAGAGGCTTTGTGTTATGGGATAGGTAGACCCCCTCCTTTCTGGCCAGACTCTCCCAGGACTGAACCATTTCTGGGAGGGAAATGATTGGACTCGCAGATGGAAGAGCCTCCAAGAGGACAACCCTACTTGCTGCTGGGCGGTGCCCCTTGTGTGATTCTCCCACTGGTTGAACACTGGCAGACTTTACTCGGCAATGGAGCCTCTCTGAGTTCCCAATAGTTGCTTCTGAGCACACACAGATCTGTCACTGGTGCCAGGAGTAGTACACACACAACTCCTGGGATGCTGATGGGACATCTTCCCAGACCCCAGAAACTACATCCAGGTGTCCTTCAGCCCCTGGGTAGAGCTCCACAGGGATACATGTGACTGCTCGTGTAGACACACTCTCCATATACCCAGGGAATGCAGGCCAATACTGTGCACACGCCAAGTTTCTCTAGCCACATAACACATCACGTGTGCGCACAGCTTGCTCTCGTAGGACAGTACCTGGGCTTCACTTACCCACGATTTCCTGTGGCAGCTCCGAGTCCTCTGTCTGGGAGGGAGGGAGGGACAGCAGGACTGGCGGGTCCCTCCCACCTGCCCTGATAGAAGAGACCAGGGATCGGTGGAGAGAAGGAGGCCATCGTTGGACTGTCGGGAGCAGGGGACAATGGCAACATGAAAGGCCTACAGAGAGCCACACAGGGCTGCCTTGTATAGGGAGCAGCCTCTCCCAAGCTAAGGTTTCTACACAGGATGGCGTGGGGATAAAGGTCAGCCAGCTGCCATGTGTGGCTTTGAGGGCTCACTCAGGCCTTTTTCTAGCTTCACTCACAAATGAGAAGGGGAGGCAGGCTATAATGTGGGCGGGGTGGGCTTATCCAGGTCTATTTCTAGCTCCAGCCCATCAGCCACTGAATGAGGCAATTTGTGGAAGGAGGCATTAGACCCGTTCAGCTGTGACCTCACTAAGAGCAAAAGTCACAGTTCTTAGAATGGGAGGATGGCCAAAGGGTCCAGTTGTGAGAGAGAATGAGGTTGAGGCTTCTGCACTGGCAAAGAGGCTCCCCCTAGGGACCCAAAGGAATTATCTTCTCTACATCCCAGGGCTCCCCATTGCTTGCAAAGCATCCCATTCTCCTTGCCTTTCTCATAACCATCCTCAGGCCTACCCCTACTCCCTCCCCAGTCTGCAGGCCACTCCCGATGTCCCCGTCAAAAGCCAGCAGCCTTGTGCAGCAGGGCACAAGTGCTACCCTCTAATCCCTAGTTCCCAGAAGGTGAGTGAGCAGTGTCCACACTCCACAAAGACACACACAGTAAGTGCACAGGGTGATGATATCCACCATACCAGCAGACTGGACCTGGGGATGTGGTGAATGTCAGCCCTGATTGGACAACACAACCAGGGCAGGCACCAGGATCTTCCCCAAAGGCTGAGTTACAATCCAATGTACTCTGCTCCCTGGTGCCTGTTTCCTCATGTGTAAAGTAGGAGGGAGAATAACAACAGGAGAAAGAGGGTATTACTAGGACAAGATGAAGGACCACGTATGCAAATGCTCAGGGTAGTCTTCCACACTGAGCACCAGCCCCCCACCCCATCACCAGATTCCATGTCAGCATCTGATGGTCCCCTGAGTCACAGAGGAATGGGAAAGAGGGGTATGGTTGTGCTGGGGGAGGCCATATCCCTCTGTCACTCATCCTGTTGAAACAGTGACAGGGGAGTAGGCATTTCCTGTCCCTGTATCAGTCATGAAGTCTGGGGGCTCAGTGGACTGCAGCAGGGCTTCTCAGCCTCAATGGCTGAGCCACAGAACCCGAAACTACCATAGGAAGTTCTCCTGCATGAGGGTTGGTGAGATGACTCAGGGGAGAAATGTGCTTGACATTCAGCCTGAGGACATAAGTTCAATCCCCAGAACCCACAGAGTAGGAGAAGATGACAAGTCTCTACAAGTCATCTGCAAAAGGCCCCTACATGGTCCTCATGTTCCCTGGCCTTCCTGGTCAGGGTGGCTCACCTGAGCAAAGCAGGAAGCCTTTTCCAAGCTGGAGTTTAGGATGGCAGGTGGGGTCAGATCTCCCGGCTGACCCTGTCCCTACTGAGACAGTGTCTACTTCTGTTGTCATGACAACCTTAGAGCACATGCATCCTCGTCGTGAACCACATAGTAGTTCCATGTCCCTTGAGTGTCAGTGTAGGAACTCAGCGGGCACAAAGTCTCCTTTGAAGCAAAGTGGCCTTGGGGAGATTGGACCTTAGCTAGAGCCCCAGGCCAGAGTCAGCTCAGAGCAATAAGGCTGGATTCATGAGTCATAAAAAAAAATACGTCAAAGTAACCCCCAGACTCTTTGTGGGGGGGTCAGGCTTCTGTGGGAGAATATGATCCAGGCACACAGGTAGTCTAGCAAGCCAGTAGAATCCAATATCCTGCCATTGCCCCTTGGAGTGACCCTAGGCTGCTGTGTCGAGGGCATATAAGAGCCCACTCCGTGTTCTTCCACAAGCTGAGCTCAGGACTCCTAGTGCAGGGATGGTTAGCTTCAAGCCCAGGGCAATCCTGCAGCTCAGACCCCAGGCCTCTCCCTGCCTTGTATTACCAGCTCAGCTTCTTGTGTCTATGTCCTCCACTGCCCACAGCCCATCAAGGTAGGATCTCTGAGATAGAGTTTCCTCCAAGCAGGTCCAGCTGACTGCCCTGTCCTATGCAATGACCCTGCCAAGAGAATGGAGGCTCCAAATCACATGAGTACAGTGAGCTGGGGCAGCATAAATAAAATCAGCCCCAGATCTCAGGGACAGAGTGGGGAAAGTGAGTGGGGCTGGGGATCAGCCTGGAGCTTCACCTGATAGAACAGAGCCTCTCTCCTAGACAGCCCTCCAGCGTTCGGGGGAGTCTTGCTCTGGGTTTGTAGGGGCCTCTGGCAAGGTTGAGGCTGCTTTGTCCAGTACCTAAGGTAGTGTTCCAGCTTTCTATCATGAGAAGCCTGAAGTTGTCCTCAGGGAGAGGAGAATCAGAACACAGGGTGCAAGGAGCCCCCACAGGTGCCCACTGGGAAGGAGAGTTGGTGTACCCTGCTCCTCTATGGCTGGGATGTTGTCCTCTTGGGATATCGACCCCCCACCACCACTGATGTCACCCCTCCCCTGGGAGGTTGTCCCAAGCTGCCAACTTACCTTTGTTACCCAGGCCTCATTTTCCTGAGTGACTGCTCCCTTCTGGTATGCTATGAGGCCGAGACACAGCCACGGGCCTATCGCTAATTATTGAGAGTCAGCAATTAGCCATTTACAGCAGAACAAGGCCTGGTAATGGGATTTCTAATTCTGGAGGGGAATAAAGATTTAAACTGCGTTCAGAGTAAAGAGAAGTTTAGGGTCTAAGATGTTTTCAATTCTAGGTTCCGCTCCAGTAATTAATCAGATGGAAGTTGTTGTTAAACTTTATGGAAGACACCAGAGATAACGCTTCTATCACAAGATCTGAGGTATGGAGTGAGTTTCTCTCCTGGAACCGCCAGGGCTGAACACATGGGTGCCACCTCAAAGAGCACAGGGAGAAAGTATAGAAGTGCATCTCGCTGCCTTTGACTCTAACAGTGCTGAACAGTGTAGAAGGGATGCTTTGCCAAGAAGATTTTTTGTACTGCGCAGCCTTCCTTATGTTTATATGCCGCTTGGACTTCTGGGAACAGCTTAGGAGTCCTATTTAAGAGACTGTGGCAGTTGGAATTGTCCATTGGTAGCAGAGGATGTAGATGGAAAGGCAAGCAGAAACCAGGCTCGGATAAGGGACCGTCGCTGGGAAGGCTCAGGCGAAGGAGTTACTCAGAGATGGACAGTTGGTAGGAAAGCATGTTTATGGGACAGTTAATAGGATACAAGTTGTTAGAAGTTAGTCCAGTTCTCCAGGTTTAGACAGACAAAGACATCCAGAAGGGGCTGTAAAGATTTCTTCCTTTCTCTCTTTTCTTTTATAACCTTTTAGAGTTAGGGAGTTAAAAAGCTCCAAGTTAAGAATCTGTCAGGTGAGGGAGAGGTACAGGTTCAGTTACAAGTGAAAAATTAACAGTTAAAATTGACCCCCAACAAATAAGTCTTCAGAGTTCAGATACAGTGTCAGAAAACAGTTGCAGAGCAGGGTCACTGTGCCTGCCCAGAGCTGGGTTCCACATACATGGTAGAGTCTCAGCTCCAAACTGGCCATCCCTAGGCAGCGCTGAGCCTGTTTCCTTGGTGAGTTTGGGATGATGACCCAAAATTCTATGGTTTTACTGTGGAGTCACTATAAAGGATACAGTCAGAGCATGTACATGGGGACAGCTACTGCTGGTAACTCCAGTGTCCCAGATGTCCCTGCTGCACATCTGCCTCTTTCCTGTGAGTTCAGCTGGCAGGAACAGCCCCCAAAAGACAACTTGGGAAAGTTGCCACTGCACCTGGGTATATAGCCTTCCTCAACATGTGCCCACCTGCCCTGTATCTGTATTGTGCCCTTCCCCCACCTGTGCCTACCTCCCCTGCTCCTGCACTTGTGCCCCTCCTTCACCTGTACCCCCTCCCCTGCACCTAAGTCTGTGCCCCTCCCCCACCTGTGTCCACCTCCCCTACACCTGTCTGCCTCTCCACAACCTGTGTCTCCCTCCATTGTACTGAGTCTCTGCCCCCCCCACCTTGCCAATCTCCTCTGCACCTAGATCTGTGCCTCTCCTCTACCTATGTGCCCCTCCCCTGCACCTGGGTCTATGCCGCTCCCTCACCTGTGCCCCCCTCCCCTACCTCTCCGGGTCTGGTTAGAAGAGAGCTGACCTGCCCTCCCATGGACCACCCTCCCTCCTTTCCCACTCTTGTGCAGACCCCAAGGGTGGCACATCAGCTTAGCCAGGAGGCATGCTGGGCCCCTCCAGACAGGCAGGCTTCACACCTGTTCTACAGAACCTCTCCCAGCATGTCGAAGGGTATCTTCTCCCATACTTCTGAGTTGACACTTAATACTCTCGTTTTGAATCTGGAGACTGGTTGCACAAGACTCAACCTCTCCGGTGTGCAAACACTGACATTTCACACTGACTGGTCTCTCTCCCGAGGATCCAGTGTGCTGCCAACACCGCTTCCCCTCTCTCTTCTATTCTCAGCCTCACCTGTCATGTTTTGGAAAGTCCACGGGCCCCGCCCCAGACTCCCACTCTCCCAGGCTGTGCTGAGAGGCGAACAGAGGCATCCATCTTTAGAGCTGACTTCCCCAGCTCTCTGGTCTCTTTCTTCTGCTCCCTCGACACCTGCAGCGTTAAAGTCTAAATACAAAGTAACTATTGTGTCTGAAAAGGGTTAGAATGTTCTTCCGGGCTGAGTTTCCCTGTGTGGTTGGCAGACAAGTTATCAACACAGCATCAACACTCTCTGCGTGTTTATCTTATTATATAAATACTCACCTTCATTATGTGGTATGTAATTTATGACACACCCTGCAGTGTGTATTATAGATTCACATATTTAATGCTGGAGAGAAACACACCTTTCTTAAGGAAAGATTGTGGGATTTTCTCATTTGGGAGAACTTCCTGTCACTTTGGGGTGCCTGGAGAGTCGAACCAAGTGATATAGGATAGGAGACCTCATCTTCTGTTCAATGCCATTGTTACAGGTCTGTTCCCCTCTGTCCCCATGTGGCTGGAGCCCGGGTGCTCCTCTTGTTGGCTGTACCCAGCGCTGCTGTTCAGGGACCTGCATGCAGGCACTCACACTATTTCACAGAGAGCTTGTTCCTCTTCTTCTCATTTCTTTAAAAAAAAAAAAATTCAACAAGATGGCTCAGTGGGTAAAGATGCTGGCTGCCAAACCCAAGGACTTGGGCTCATTCCCCAAGACCCATAATGTAAAGAAAGAAGAGACTCGTGTGTGTGTGTGTGTGTGTGTGTGTGTGTGTGTGTGTGTGTGCACAAACCCATACACAAATTAATAATAATAAATAGATATAATAAAAAAATAAATCTGCCCTGCTAATGAGTGTTTGTGTCTTTGTTACTTTCCCAATGATGTGATAGAATACTCTTACAAAGCAACCTAGGTAACAAATGGGTTTGGGGGGCCCACAGGTATAGAGGGACATAGTACATCATGATGAGAAACCATGAAAACAAGCATAAGAGCTATAGAGAACAGAGCAAGAGGGTAGCTCGTCACATTGCATCCACACTCAGGAACAAGAGAGGGATTAATTTATGCTGCTGATCAACTCCCTTTCTCCACTATCCCCAGTCCAGCATTCCAGCCAGGGGATGGTGCCACCCACAGTGGGCATCTTCCCATGTCAACTAATATACTCTAAATAACCCCCCCACTTGCATGCCCAGAAATCTTCCAGGTAATTCTAGATTCTGCCAGGTTGACACTTAACACTATCAAGGTGTGTAGCACCACTTGTGGCTTCACCCTCCATTTCTTCATTAAATCATGAAATTGAGCACATCTTCCCTTGTGTGTTTGCTACTTGTACATTGGGGGTAAAATGTCTGTGTGAAGTATTTGCCAGTTAAGAACACTGGGGTCTTTGTTTGGCTGTTATTGCGTCTGAGGTTATTTTTATGTTCTGCACACAAGCGCATTGTCACATATGAATTGCAGATGCTTCCTGCCAGCTGTGGCTGGGCTGTCACTCTCTTAACAGTGTCTTCTGCAGAGCAAAAGATTTTAACTTTGATGAAACAGACCGACTTTTCTCTAGGGCTCGCGCTTTCAGCCTCCCTTACGCCAAGGTCACAAAAAATGGCTCCTTTTCTCCTCTGAGAAATTGCAATGTCACATTCCACATAATGTCCTTGATACATTTTAAGGCAGTTTTCACAGAAGGCCTGAGGTCATTTTTGTTCAGCTGCTAAGATGCAGTGTGCTAAAAAGTCTCTTTCCTCTGGTCAATTAGCAAACCTGTGCTAAATAATAATAATTAATTCAAATATCATCTCAATCAGCTCACATTTGCTGAAGGAACGAGGGAAAGAAGGCCGCCTGGGCCAGGGGAGACCTTAGTGTTCTTGACGCCAGCAAAGAGGACGGACTCTCTCCATCTCAGTGCGGTGCTGGCATCTGTGTTTCTGGCCCCAGGAAAGAGTCACCAGCCCAACACACAGTCTCCCCTGGAGTCATGGACACTCCAGTGGCCACCACATCTCAGGTGGCCTTCGAGTTCTAGCACTTTCCAGGATCCTAGGGTTCCAGAGTGTTTGGAGATTGGCGTGGGTGCTGATTGGGCCAAGGTCAGGTCCGGGTCCTCTGAGTTGGTGGCCTAGTTCCCCCCCTGAGCTTTGGAGGCTCTGGAGTGCTGTTCCAGTTTGTCTACACTCTGATGCCCAGTTCCTGTTGGGGGCCCGGGGACTGCCACACTCTGGAGCTCTCTGGGGAGCCATAATTGGACTTCTCAGGCAAAGAGGGGGTGGAAATGACATTCTCACACTAATGAACTGTTTCTCTCTCCCTCTCTCTCTCTCTTTCTCTTTCTCTCTCTCTCTCCCACACACACACAAAGCCACGGAATTTATCTGAGATGCAAATTAAGGTCAATAGAAGTCACCGCTCTGTGTGCATTAGGGGCACAGGGCAGGTTTGTGCTACAAGAAAAGCCAGACTGCTCCTCTGGGGCAAGGCCCTGACCTCACATCTGTCTGCTCTTTAAGACTGTTCAGCATCACACACCAAAGATGGGAGGTACTAGAGAAGCACCTGCGTAGTAACAAGAGAGGGACCAGAAGAACACATGGGTAGGTGTCCAGTGGCCTGCGTCTTCCAGGACCTCGAGCAAGTGATTGAGATGTGAGTGTGGGCAGCTGGTGGAGCCGAGGAGAACCGAGTCCCCCGAGGTGAGGTCTCATGTGAACAAGATGCCCCTGGATCTGAAGTCAGAAGTTAATTCTCAACTCATCATGAGCGCCTATGGCGGACTCTGTCCAAGAGCAGCTGGTCCGGGAGGGAGCTGTGACAGGCACAAGGTTTCTGTGTCTTGCAGATGTATGTACTACCTCTGACCAAAATGGCTGCAGGTGGAACGAGCAGGCTCATTGTTGGTGCTTGTTGCCTATGCCAAGTCCAGGCACGGGATTCTAGTCACTGTACTTGTGTCCCCAGAACCGCAATTCCCTGTTCACCCCAGCAGACTTTACACTGAAGCCATCATTAGCCTGTGTTGGAAATAATGGAACCAAGCAGCTCTGATGGTGCTGGGTCTTTGAGACTAGGCTGCCTTTGAGCTCTCCTTGGTGGGGTTTTTTTCCCATGGGCTCACCTAGAGGACAGCTGAAGCTTTGGAGTTGTAGGCGTTGTGCAGTGGAAGTGGACACGCATGACTCCCATGCTTTCCTGTCCCACCCCGGGACGGCTGACTCTGGAAAGTTGCTTCCTTGAACGGAACATGGGAGAGAAGGTCTCAGCTTCAGAAGACAGTCAGGGAACATGTCCACCTGGACTTCATCATTCAGATTCAGAAAGAGATTCCAGGACTTTACAGTCTGTCCCTGGATGGCAAGAGGAAGAAGCCATCCCTGGAACAGAGTCCTGTGCTCGATAAAGGAGATACCATGTCATTGGCAGGAGAGTACCATTGAAGGAGCTGCAGGTTTGAAGAGCCCATGAACTTCCCCCTCAGATGCCAGCTGACCCTTAGGAGCTTTTTCTCTCTGAAGAAAGTTGAAGGGCTCCCATGGGCTTAAGGATGTCATACTCCTGCTTTGCCTAGAGTCTCTCTTCCAAGGACAAGCTGCACAGAAGTGAGGGATGGGTAGATTCCCAACTCCTCCCAGGTCCTGTGGGACATGCTGATTGGATAATACCTCTTCAGGATCCTGGTTGTCAAAAAACAACACTGACCAATTGGAATGAGAAGGGTTGACATCAGGTTGAACCTGGACCAATCAAGATGGACCGTGGAATGTACAGCATGGAGTGTGAGCCAATCAGAATGAATCATGGGCCCATCAGATGAGAGTGGGTCAGCTGGCATCAGGCATAGAATACACTGGGTGAAGTGTGGTCCCATCACAGAAGACATGCTGACAGATCAGGGAGAGTCTCACATAGAACTGAGCATCTGACCTGGAACCTCATTGAACCTTCTTGACCTTCTGCCCCAGGAAAAGTATCTGGAATAAGAACCTGGAGGATCTAAGTCCAACCTACCCCCATGGCTGCCCAAAGAACATCCTTTTAAGACAGGATTGTTCTGGACAGAGGAGCAGGAACTCTGGGCTATATTGGTCTGCCCGCCCGCCTGCCTGCCTGCCTGTCTCTGTAGAATCTCACGCAACCTCAGCACTTCAGTTGTCAAGGCTGGACCCGCCCTGTGCAGATCAGGAGTCCTAGACTAGCAGATCCTTACAGCACAGATGATTTAGATGTGTCCCCAGGAGCTGACTGCAACTTGGTGGATTAATTTTTAATAGTCAGTTGACACTTATTGTAAAGGATTGATGTCCTCGCTGGTCCTCATCCATTCCATCCTGGGGACCAAACGCAGGACAACACTGTAATTGCTTTACCATGTGTGTTTCCCATGGATTTTACAGCTCCGCATTTCAGTTTATCACGGGGGTCACTTTTACAGCACTGTCTGCTGCCCCAAGGAGATCCTCAGCTCCTAGCAGGCTTTGGTAGGAAGGAGAGAGCCTGTGGGAAGCATCCTTCACGCCCTAGGTGTCTCCTCAGCTGACTTGTGACTCAGAGACCGGCACCTTCAAGGACATGCAGCCAGAGGTTACAGCCCAGGCCATACGGGAGACCCCAGTGTCTACATATTCCATGCTGGGGATCTCTCCTGGAGATCTCTCCATTGTTGGGCTGTGCCCCTCCTCAGCACAGCAAAGAAGTCAGCCTTTCCAGTGGGCTCTATGCAGCAGCCTCTACCCCTGTGCCTATTCCAGCACCCTAAGGATGCACCTTTCCTAGAGTTTGGGATCCTTTCCAGTCCAGGATCCGATCATAGGGCCAGTCCACAGACAATCGGTACCCTGCCCCTCCCCAGTAGGATAGAGGTGAGATATCACCAGGACCAATCACATGCCAGGAGACTTTAGGTGAGAGATTCTGGCTTTTCCTACTGTATGTTAGCCACGATAGTGGACACAGGACAGCCAGTGGGAACCCAGAGGGGAGGTGTCTTGAGGGTAGTACTGCTCTGGAGGATGCATGGCCTTGGGGTGAAAAAGATTAGAGTACTGAATTCCTCACCACTTACTGTTCTCCTTAGGAGAGCCAAGCCATCCCACCTGAGGTGGTATAAGGGGGTGGAATTAAGGTGTGCTGTTAATCAAAAACAAATGAGGATGAGATGGTCCTCCACTTTAGAAGGTCATCAGGGGATGGTGAAAAGTTCTTAGGGACCACCAGACAAAACCCAGAGCCCTAGACAGGGTCACTTACAGATGAGGGGCCTTATAGTGAGAGATGGCGCCTCCAGCGTTAACTCCATGTCTGTAGGGTGGAACGGGTGGAGCTCAACAGTCCGATACCTGTCGAGACTCGTTAGAGGGTGATTTTTTACTGTGCTGATGCACGCTGTCATCCGTGTCATCATCACTCTGGTCTCAGCGTCTCATCATCACCATCATCACTATCACGCTCACCACCCTGCATCCCCATCATCATCACTCTGGTCTCAGCGTCTCATCATCACCACCTGCATCTCCGTCATCATCACTCAGCTACTACTCCTAGGCATTGCATGGACCTCAGCCTGACTGTTGTCTCTTATTTGGGTCGGTACCCAAATAACTCTAACTTGAGTCAAGTTGACAGTAAACTAGCCAGGACAGTGACACTGTACCAAGAAACTCAGTAAGGGGCAAAGGACAAGGGACAAGGGAGTGTTCCCTTTAGTCTCCTCGTTCCTGTCTTCTTCCTCTAAGTTTGGAGCAGCTCAGCCCTGGACATCTCTCATCCTACTTGTTCTCACTTGCTAGAGGTCAGCACCATGGTTAAGGCCCTTCTAGACATTGTTGATCACACATCCAAAGGTTGCTTTCTTCCTTGTTTTATCTCCAGTATCACCAACTCTAATGTGTTGTCTTGCTGAATGTCTTAGTTAGGGCTTCTGTTTCTGTGATAAAACACCATGTCAATGAGCAACATGGGGAGAAAAAGGTTTATTTTACTTATGATTCCATATCACAATCCATCACTGAAGGGAGACGGAGCAGGAGCTCAAGCAGGGCAGAACCCAGAGACAGAAACTGATGTGGAGGCCATGCAGGATCACTGCTTACTGGCTGGCTCCTCTTAGCTTGCTCAGCCTGCTTTCTTACAGTACCCAAGATGTCTAGCCCTGGGATGACACCACCCACAGTTAGTTGGGCCCTCCCACACCAATCACTAATTAAGAAAATGCCTCCACCGACTGACTTGTCTACAGGAAAACCTTATGGAGATATTTCTTAATTGAGACTCCTTCTTACCAAATAACTCTAACTTGTGTCCAGTTGACAGTAAACTAACCAGGACAGTGACACTGTACCAAGAAGCTCAGTGGAGGACAAGGATATCTTGTTCTCATCCCCTCTTATTTTATGGTTGGATGGACATGTATCAGCCAAGCTCAGGTATCCCCTCGTTCTTTAGACTCCTGCCCAGTATCCCGTCTGCTGTGTCCCATAGTGAGTTTCCTGTGTCCTGTTCTGGTCAATGGAAGCTTCCCAGAGGAGAGTAGACCTTGCCTCGGGATACATATTGAAGATCAGAGAATAGGGATACATACTCTACTCCCAGAGAACACACGAGGGTTCCCAGTCTCACTCTGCTAGACTAAAGGCAGCTCTGGCAAGCTGAGATGCTTTCCCCAGAAACTGAGTGAGCAATGGAGATTATTGCAGGTTCATTACCCAGCAGGAAGGTGGCCAAGGATAACATACCATCCAGGCCCAATATGGCCTGTTCATCTGCATGTAATTTGCATAGAGTCCTCTGTGGTCTCTCCTCCCTTCCCTGTTGTCTTCTCTCTCTGAGCCCAGCTAAAGGGGAGCTAGTTCTCTCTCATCTGAGTCTTGATAAGTCAAAGACTGTACCACAGACAAAAAATGGGTTCCAGGGATTGTTTCATCTAGAAGGGAGCAAGCCTGTCCTTGAACTACTTCCTGCTTTAGGGCTGCCCTTAATAGGATCCGGGGCAGGAGTTTCCTGGGCTGAAGGTAGCCAGACATCCATGCGTTCTCTGCTAGGACTTAGCCCCGGGCTCAATTATTAGAACTTGCCAAGCCTGGTACTCAAGGGTCTCTGGGTAAGCAATATGAGAGATTCAAGAGGCTTCTCTTCCCAGGACCCACAAGGATGCCTGGGGAGCTTGAAAAACACCATGAAGCCCAGGCTGTACCAGATGGAGTCCTAAGTCCAAAGTCTGGACCCAGGCTCAGAGCTCCAACATGCAACAGGTTTTCATTGTGCAGCTGTCTGAGTTCCCCTCTTAGATTGTTACTGATCAGTCTCCTGGAGATCAGCAGCCTCACAAGGAGCTGCCTCACAGGGAGATACAAGATCTCACCCTGATCTGCTAAACCTGCACCTCAGCATATCTGAAGCTAAGGAGCTACCCACAGAACCCAATGCAGGCAGTAACCATAGGGACCTTCAGGGTCACAAGGAGGAGCACTGATGGGAATCTCAGAGCTAGGCAAGTGGGATTGTGAGTGTCAAAAACGGGATCCCTCGAGCTCCTGGTAGGCTTCAGGCAGCTCCAGGTTGGATTTCAGCTAAAGTCATATCTCTACCCTGAGCAGTGAGAAGGAATGCAGTCCAGAGTGAGAATGAAGATCGGTAGCAGTCTACAAAGCACACAGAGGCCACTCCGAGGCTCGGGTTATCCATTTACAGAATGGCAGAGAGATTCCTGAAGGAATCTCTTCCCTGGGAGGGAATAGGCAGGCATGAGAGTTAGCAATGCAGGCAGAATAGCACAGATTATGTGGAAGCTGGACCAGGTCAAGCCCCACGGCAGTCCCTGTTGAGGCTGTTGTCCCTGTTTTACCGAGCACAATTGAGTCAGCTATCCATAAGAGAGTTGGGTTGAGGATGAAGTTCTAGTCTGCAAATCCCCTGCTCTGTAGTGGACAGACCTATGAAGGAGCTATGCCCTTCTTCCTCGACTCCTGTGACGAAGGTGTCCACAGCAGGGCTGGGAGGGATGGAGGATGGACTCCACCCAGTCGCATCTTTCACAGCTTGCTGTGGAGGTGCATCTTGGGAGCACCATGGTTCTGAGCATTCTGCAATCTCTGGGGAACAGAGTTGGAGCAGAAAAGAGAAATAAAAGGTGGGAATCTGGGCGACATTCACAGTATCTTAGGCCCTGTGCATATATTTGAGATCATTATCTGGGCTAGGACAGTCACCCAGGTGTGGGTGGGGATGTGATCCCTTCTGTATTGTCCCTTTATGTGTCCAGGATGAGCCAGATTCTGGATATAGACAGCAGATAACTCTACCTGGGGTGACCTCTCAATCTTACCTCTGCAGCACCCTCTCTGTCCTCCATCTCTACTCCCAAGGCCAGCTACACACATGTACACACACACAGACACAGAGAGAGAGAGAGACAGAGAGAGAGGCAGAGAGAGAGAGAGAGAGAGAGAGAGAGAGAGAGGCTCCTCTTCTTAGATGGCCCCTTTCTTGCAACTGCCTTAAGTCTAGCATCTTCTCAGGCCATGTAACGATAGGTCCTATTCAGGATGCTGAAATCTATTGTGATTTCCTGGATGAGAATAGGGATTCTGCCCCTGGTGAGCAGTCCACAGACACATGGGACATCAGTGTTTCTGGTGTTCGGGCTCTCTATAATCCCTCTATAAAAGTGAGAACACTCCAGGTACACAAAGATGCCTCGCCTAAGAAGGCAGAAGCTGAGAAGCATGACTTCATCCTGAATGTTTGGCACCTCCACCATCCACAATGCCTGACTCCACCCAGATCTGCCGACTGTGAGGCTGGTGACAAGGGAACCATGAGATGGGGGTGTGGATAGGCTCGCCACATGTCCATCAAACCTGTGTGAGTACAACCCTGCATAGGGCCCTGTGGTCCTCAGAGGGGTAGCCTGTGACCTTGTATGAAGAATGAAGCCAGGGAGTAAGTCAAACACATGCCACAGAGGCCAACAGATCAACGTGAAATACAAAGACACTTGATGGGCACATTCTAAACTCACTCGCCCAGCTCTGGGTGAATTTTTCCAGCATTCTTTTCCAGCACCCACCAGGAATTGGGTGTGACTTTTGAAACTTTTTGTGACAATAAGTGTAAATTAAATCCAGGCCATTAACAATGTATGATGTTCACAGAATGGGGAGAAACATTCATACAGCAGGGCATCAGAGGCACCCACGGAAGTCAGGAGCACAGTGAAGATGCCAGGTGTCGTGGTCAGGAACATTTGGTGAAGGGCCTGGAAATTACACAGAACACAAAATAAATAATATAAATCCAACACGTTCACCAACATTTGCAGACTACGTGAGAAAAGCTGAATTAACCAACACCACAAACAGCGAGGGCCTAAAGGGAAATTCAAGACCCAGAAGTAAAAATTATCTTTCTTAATGGAAATAGCCAATTCAAGAATTAACTAAGATTTGACTTGAAAGAGCAGCAAGGCATGAGTGTGCGTGAGCAAGCCTCGGTACACTGAGAGGTATGTGCAAAGATAACTGCACAGCTCACCTGAGAGGGGCGAAGATGCTGAAGAAAAGGGAGAAAGGACCAGCCACATACTTTAACAGAAAGCCCAGCATGAAACAGCTATCCACTCTCCTCAGTGCAGCATAGATCTCACTTTGAGAAATTCGTAAATGGACTGTGAAAGTCACTATGAAGTCAAAGTCCAAGAATGACAGAGAAAGGAGAAGGAAGAACAGGAAGAAGAGGGGTGGATCACAGTGATTCAACTTTAGCTGTATAAGGATGGAAAGTCTGCAAGCAGGCTGGGCTATGATGGTGGTGATGTTGATGATGGTGGCGGTGGTGATAGTGGTAATGACAGTGGTGGTGGTGATGATGGTGGTTGTGGTGGTGGTGATGATGGTGATGGTGGTGATGATGGTGGTTGTGGTGGTGGTGATGACGGTGGTGGTGGTGATGATGGTGGTTGTGGTGGTGGTGATGACGGTGGTGGTGGTGATGATGGTGGTTGTGGTGGTGATGATGACGGTGGTGGTGGTGATGATGGTGGTTGTGGTGGTGGTGATGATGGTGGTGGTGGTGATGATGGTGGTTGTGGTGGTGGTGATGGTGGTGGTGGTGATGATGACAGTGATGATGGTGATAATGATGGTAATGGTAATGATGGTGGTATGGCAACGGTGGTGATAATGACGATGATGATGGTGTCAATGATGTTGATAGTGGTGGTGGTGGTGGTGATGGTGATAGCAGTGGTGATAAGAGTTACAGGGATGGTAGTAGTCCCTCATCCTAGGAACAGGAGACTTGGTGACCTGACAGGGTTCAACACTAGGTAGGGTCCACCATAAATGCTGTTTGAAATGTACCAATGACATCAGTATTGTGTCCCCACATTTCTTAGTACATGAGCTTAGCCACTGCTCTCCACCCCAAGGAACCCTGTCTCCTATGCTAAGTGTCCTCTGCTCATGAAGCCTTCACCAGAAATAGTCAATTTGGTCACAGGAGGCCATGAAGAAAGCTGAGATGATGATTAATCTCAATTTCCAACTTTCTGAGATGGGAAATCATCTGGGTGACGGGTGTCTGGGTGTGCCGGGGATCCACCCACTATAGGCAGCACCAATCCTTTGTGGTCTGCATTATGTAAAAAGGAGACAGTGAACTAAGCATGGGCCTTTGTCACTCCTTGACTGTAGATGCCTCAAGCCCTTCACTCTCCCTGGGACTTCCCCACCATGATGAAAAGTATCCTTGACCTGTGAGACAAAATAGATCCTTTCTCCCTTAAATTGTTTTGTTGGGATATTTTGCCATAGCAACTGGAGAAGTAACTAAGGCAGCTAGAAACATGGTCTTCACGCTGGGAACTCATGTGCCCTCGTCCTACTCAGAGTTTTAACCACCGTGGATCTCCCTGGTCTCTTGAGGGCCCCTGAGCTTTGGCAAAGCTTCTGCATTTTCTCATGCTCCTCTTGGCCATCCACAACACCGCCAGCTGCATCTAAGCCCTCGAACCTCACTGTACATTCGAGAGTTTGCTTATTTCTGTGATTCCCTCGTAAAGTTTTTAGGGGGGAAAGATGTGCTTTTTCTCCAGTTAACTTATTTGTCAGCTTAATTCACACATCCCCAGCTACTGAGCCTAAGAGGGTGGAATAAATGCTTTTCTCCCCACAGTGCTTAGAAATGAGTTCTTTCACCTGGATCTCCATCTGCCCACCCACAGCCATGGAGATTTCTCTACTAACTTAGTTCTGGCTGGGTGAGAGTTTGTGAAAGCAAATGCAGAGAAGCAATCTAAATAATCCATTGTCATAGCAATTTCCATTTTAATGCCTTTCTCCAGACTGCTTTGAGCTGGGGTGTTTGGAGCCTCCGATCTGAGGTCAAGAGGAGCCCTCTGGCTGGGATTCAGTGGAACTCTGCCTGATGAGGTCACAGGTGACAGGAGACAACTCAATCAGTCCCTCATCCAGGCAGGGTCAGAGGAGTGGTCTGTGGGCTCCATACCACAGCAGAACCCAGCAAGGGTCCAGTTGCCTTTTATTTCCTGGAGCCCACTGGATGTGCTGGGTCTCCTGGAGCAGCCTTAGCACGTGATGGCTCTGGAGATGTGTCCCACCAATCCCTGGACTCCTGCAGACCCCAGGCACAGCCTTTCTGTTTTCCCAGCCTGGGTCACTATCTCCTCCTCTGATAAGTCAGCATCCCAGTGATGTTTATGACTTGTGTGGATACAGCATAAGGCAGTCATGTGAACTGACTGCTACTCAGGGAGCAGCTCTGAGTCTGGTTCACTGCGATGTTTGGAAGGCAGGAAGGCACAGGGTTGAGGTTTTAGAGAGGAGGCTGAAGCTGTGGTTAATATGGTCATGGCCACTGCCCCCCTTCTCCCCAATCTATGAGCCTTTACTCACCTCACCCACACCCCAGGCCGTGAGAGCTCCTACTCCAGGTCAGGATCCAGACACCCTCCAGGAGAACCAAGTGTCTCTCAAATGATGAATCACATGAGGAAAATTATCTGATCTCTGCATTTAGACTGCCATTGTCAAATATAAAAAAACAATGCTGAAATTCACACTGAGTATTAAACATCTAATTTGCATTTTGGGAACCCTGGGCAGTGGGAAACAAAGAAGACGCTGGCAGCTGAAAGACACAGAGGACACAAGCCTCCTCCTGGCCTTCTCCCAGGCTTATTCCTGGTCCAGAGCATGTACTTCTGGGGCTCCAGGCAAGGAGCCCAGAGGATGCTTGTTGTGCCCTGGGCTGAACACCATCAACAAGGCTGCCCAGGCTCCCTGTAGGCTGATCAGCTCCATCATAGATTTGTTCCTGGAGCTTCTGCTCATCTCTGAGACAACTCTGCTGTCCAGGGCCAGGGCTGTTGCAGTTTCTGGGGTAACTCCACTATGTGGAATGCTATGTGATGTTCTAGAAGGTTGAATGCAATGGAAGAGTGTGATGACACTCTTGTAATACGGATCTAGGATGTCTCAGAGTATCCTGCTGCAGCAAGGACTATGGCCCAGACCAGGGAGACTCTTCAGGAGGCTAGAGAGGCCCCTGTGTCCTCAACAGGTTGCTCTTTCCCTGCAAAGAACACCTCTTCCCTGACGTCATGACAAGCAAGGGCAGTGCAGAGCCCAGGTCTGAGGACCCTAGTGAGCAGAGATGCTGGCACACCCTGCTGGCCCTGGGTGCTGGGTAGGGCCTCCCATCTACAGGACAGAAGCACAGCAACACAGACGGATCTCCAATGTTCATCTCAGAAATGCCATCCTTTCTGCTGCCTGCCAATCACAGGTGTCCTGGAAACAAACTCATGAATTAAAACACTCTGACAAGGAGAAGAGAGATCTGCACGATGCCTGATGAATGAAAACAGCCACGTGGAAAAGCCACACCTGATTTCATCGGAGCACAAAATGAATGAGCTTCTCAGGCTTGTGGATTCTGGGGAAGTTTTTAAGGAGATTAAGAGCTTCGGAAATGTCCTGTCTCACGCCTGAGGAACAAAACACACTCTCCTCAAACCAAGACAAGGCCAGCCCTGCCTCCCAAGATCCTACCCTCTTGTCACCCATTGGACCAGCATTTCCCAACCTGTGGATCGTGACCCTTTGGGGGTCAAACAACCCTTTCAGAGGGGTCGCCTAAGATCATCTGCACATCAGATATTTACATTATCATTCATAACAGTAGCAAAATCACAGTTATGAAGTAGCAATGAAAAAAATTATGATTAGGGGTCACCACAGCATGAGGAATTGTATTAAAGGGTCACAGCATTAGGAAGGTTGGGAACCACTGCCTTGGGCAATGAAGCCCTCACTCACAAGGAGCCCCAGGATGTGTGGAGCCTTACACCAGAGTCATTTCAGAGGCACCGCTGTTGCTGATCTCTCTCTGTTGGGTGTGGTGTTGTAAATGAGGCCCCTGTAATGTCCTCCTGTCTGTCCTCATACTTCCGTCTCAGAGCTGAGACCAGGAGTCAGTGTGTATCAGTCAGGGTGGACTGAGCTGCGCTGCAGTAACAAGCAGACCTGTGGGCTCAGGTGTGTCACCTAAGCACGGTCTCACTGACCCTCACAGAGTGACTCAGGGTCCCAGGCCAGTCCGACCTTCTGCTGTCTACTCACACTGACAACAGCCCCAGGAGAGAGGACAGCCTGGGGGCAAACCCTGACCCTGACCAAACTCTAACTCTCAGCCTAACTGCAATATCCAATCTGAAGTTCTTGATAGGATGGAGATGGTATCTCCTCTCAGCCCCCTTGGAGCTGATTATGACCTTCAGGGGACATGTAGGAGTGACAGTTAGCAATGGCCAATCCCCTGTGGTGGGTAGCAGGAGTCCTGTGGAGCCGGGCAGGGTTGGACCAGCCCTGCTAGAGACGGGAGGGAGGGATGACAGAGAAGCAGCAGGGAGCCTTCCTCCCCTGCTGTGGGAGCAGCTCCTTTCCCAGATGGCAGGACCCATCAGAGCAGGGACAGCCTTGGGGTTACACAGAGCAGAGGCCTCTGGGCCCAGCAGCCCATGAAAGATTCATCCCAGAGCCCCAGCTGTGCAGCCTCCTTGGTGCAGGGACAAGGAATTAAGTGGGGCATGGATCTTCCTCCCTGACAGCGTGTCACTGCTCCCAGCGTAGCAGAGGCATCACCATCAGGGCCAAGTAAGGGCACCTGTGCCCCAGTGCTGGCTCTGCCAAGCCCAAGTCATTTAGCTTTCCTGTTCTCTATGGACCTGGCCCCCACACAGGACATTCAGCCTCTTGTGGGGACTCAGGACAGAGACTGCCAGGAAAGGGGGGTAGTTAAGGGCCACAGAGTCACCCACGTAGGCATCAATGCTCAGCACACAGGTGAGCGTAGCTGCTGGCTGACCCATGTCCCCACTGCAGGGGATGAGGAGTCACAGAGACCTGGGTCTTGTTGGAGGATATACGGACCAAGGAAACCAGGATGTGGACACTATCCTCCCTCTGACCACCTAGGTCAGCTTAGTCCAGACTCCTAGCCTGCCTATGCCTCAGTTTCCTCAACTGTAAACCAGGAGGAACTATCCTGTTCCTAGAGTTGCTACTGATGGACCACAGAGGGTGAAAGGGCTCAGCTGACACTTGGTCCTCCATGGTGGTCAGCTCAGAAGGCTCCACCTGGAGCCCATAAACATGATCCTCCAATTGCTTATGACCCAGATTTTTTGTGACAATCAGTCCCAGCCTGGGGGTTACACATGCAGTCCAGAAGCCCAGCAAAGTAAAGCAGAATGCCTTTTGTCCCACGTGCCTAAGCCACTGCCGTGTCCACTCTGGTTGGTCATTTGGGCCTCTCGTCCATCCATCATCCTTCTCGAGCAGTCACATGAAAGAAGCAGGCAGGGCCTCTAGGGGTAAGGTGGAACCCTGAGCTCATCTCCCTGAGGGAGATTCCAGGTGGAATTCAGAAGGAAGCTCCTCTCTCCCCAGACTGCAGGGAATTGCATCTCACTGAGATGGAACTAAGACCTCGCAGATCATATTCTGGGCGTTTCTGGCCCTTGCACACCCATCAGTTCAGCGTAGTCTGGCATGTTTTGTTTTATAAGGCACTAAATCAGGGCAGCTTAAAGCAGTGTGGCTTAGAGGCTGGCAAGCTGGCTTAGTGGATAAAGATGCTTGCTGCCAAGCCTGAAGAACTAGGTTTGGTCTCTGGGACCTACAGGGTAGAAAGAAGGGACTCACTCCCTCAATTTGTCTTCCCTCAATGGACCTCCATTGGTATGCTATGGTGATCACATGCACACACACAGACACACACACACACACACACACACACACACACACACAAAGACACGAGAGAGAAAGAGAGAGAGAGAGAGAGAGAGAAGAGGGGGAGGCATACAAAAATAAAACAAAAACAAAAACCTCTAAAGCTGAATAAGTCAAAGTACATTAGCAGATGTGAACATTAAGATAATAACCCCTTATAACAGATGGGGAGATGACAATTTAGAATCGGCTATGATCACTCAGGGAACGAGCAAGGACTGTCACGATTAGTAATGAGGACAAATGAGGCCATCCCAGCGTTCAGGCTCTACAGCAGTTGCCTTCTCGTGGCTGCCGAGGGTGCTAAGGCAGTGACTTCTGGACCTGAGAGGCACGCGGTTCCCGGTGGGGACGGTGTGTATGCGCTGAAGTGTTAGGCAGCTCTCGGAAGTGGTTGTAGAGTGCCTGTTAGTGGCAGCGTAGCATCTCAGGCTTCGTGACATGCATTGGGTAGGTGAGGTGAGGGTTACAAGATGCTTGCCTTCCACCCGACTGTCAAACAACTGGCAGAAGCCTTCAAACCTGAATCTGTAATTACTGAATGAGGAAGGACAAAGTCCTCAGGTATGCAGGGCAGAGTGAACACCTGGCACCCCATCTGATACCTCCTCTCTTGTCCCTGATGAAGAACCTAGTCCCCTCCCTTTTCTGTGCCCATGGTATCCCATCCTGTCCTTCGCTCTTCCTGCAGAGGTGCACGCAGAGTCTGCACCAGCCTGTTCCGGTCTCCAGCTGATGTTGCCATTCACTCAACTTCTGCCTCCGGATGGCCCCAGAACCCTAAATCTGCCTCATTTCTTCATATGTTCAATGAATTGTGTTTCTTCTCCCACAAAAGGGGGCGCTCCATGAGGGAGGAACAATGGAGAAGGGAGATTTCTGGTAGATTTTAGAGCCCAGCGCAGCTCCTGGTATGGAGTACCTCAAGTCTTGTTTAATGAAAGGAAATGTATTCTTTAAAGTGTAACAGTTTTTCTTCTAAAAGGGGGTGGTATAGGTTTGGCTGTTTTTGCCCTTTGAGTCTGAGCTCTCAAAAGCTGCTGTTTCTTTTCTCACTGGCAACTTGACTCTGACCCTCTGTTCCCGGCTGCTAGATTTCTAACTTGAAACTTGTAACTGAGGTTTTAAAACCTCAGTTAGCTCATAGGGTTAGTTAGGAAATAAAAGCATAGGAAGGAAAGACAAACCTTTACAACCCTTTTCTGGCTGTCTTAATCTGTCCGTCTAGGGAACTGAACTAACTCTAACCCACTCTGGTTCAGCTTCTCCCAGCACAGCAGTTACTGAGAAGATCTAAATTGTAACTTTTCCAAAACCCCAGTTAGTTCATTTCATATGAGCCTTATTTCTGCCTGCTTCTCCTATCGTCAGCTATTTCTATTGGATGCCATTTTGTTTCGTTGTAACTTTGGGGATGATCCTTAGCAGCTGGAATATGCTGGAAATACTGAAGGTGATTTTGTGACCTTAGGCTGCCTTTTCTGCTCATTTCCCTGTACAAGCTCTTTTCTAAAAGGACCATCATCCTGTACAATGGGTGGGTGGATTGATGGATGGATGGCCAGTCAAATAGGTAGAAGGATGGGTGGGAAATGATGAATGGGTGATGGAAGGATGATAGATGGATAACTTAGGGCCACGGAGGTCTGAAGGGAGAACAAAGGGAGGACAAAGCCCAGTTGGGAACTAGTTGGAAACAGGGAAGAAGGGCAGGCTAGTGATGAGTACTATGAATGCAGATAGACACGTTGGTGGAATTCTACACTGCACAGCAAGAGACTGACTCGAGTGCACAGCTGATTCACCTTTATATACAAAGCCAAGAAATCAGTTGTAGGGGGGTACATCATGAGAACCTTCATTTTTTTCAAACCCCTTCTGAAGTGCTAATGGGAAGCCAGAGCCCAGATCTCAACTCATCCCTGGCCTCTTCCCCATTCTGCTGATCACTGAGCACAGTCCCACCAGTCAGGGACTTTAGGTGACCAAGACATGAGATCCATGTCAAGCTTTCCTCTGGCCCCTGGGCTTCATTTATTTGCATGTATTTATTTCCACAGTACAGTGAACTCCCACAGAAATCCTCTGCATCAGTAACGATCATGCTAGCCTGTGCTCTGACTGTATCTCTCATCACAAGATGCCAGGTATGAGCCACAGATGTCAAAGCTCTGCTGAGCACAGGTGGGGTCTTTTCCTATCTGGACCTTCAACCCTAGTTGCCATGGGGACTGTGATGCCTCAGCAAGGTTCTTGTGTCTGAGCCCACCATGAATGAATGAATGACCACTTCCCCTCATCCTCTTGGATTGTCCAGTGTCACTGATGAAGCCCATAGTCACCATTCCGGGTCTTGAGCTTCGTGCTGATCTATCCACTATGAGAGACACCTCTGGGCACAGGGAGGGGACAGTGATGCTGCCGGGCACAACCTTGAGGGCATGAGTGAGTGAGATGTCACATCAATATTTAAAGAAGTCACAGGTGCTGAGAGACACTGGTGGCAATCAAGCGTTAAGAAGCTTGGGGTTCCGTATAACTGGACGTGTTGAATGGATACCAGGTCTGTAAGCAGAGAGTGGTCGGGAGCTGGCACTGTCTCCCAAAGAGGAAGACTCAGCCTATGTGCCTCATCAATAGGTCCTCATCACCTGGTTCCCCGAGTGACCTGGGGACCCTGTGAAACTCAGGGAAGCTTGTTTAGTGTATAAAGAGTTTGTTATACAAGAATGGGGACTGGAGTTTAGACACACAGGACCCACAGAAAAGCTGGGCAGACATGGCAGTCACCTGTAATCCCAGCACTCGGGAGGCAGAGTCAGGAGATATCTAAAGCAAGCCAGATATCTAAGACCAGATGGAGTAGCAAGTTCTGGGTTCAAAGAGACCCTACTCCAGAAAATAGAGTGACCAAGGAAGACATCTCATCAACCGTCATGCCTCCACATGCAGTTGTAGACAGAGCATCTATACTCACACACGTCCATACACCCATACACACGTGAACACAAATTCACACGTGTAGGTATAACACGCACACAGAAGAAGAACTAAAAGAATGGCCATCGGTCCTGCCTTGGAGAGGCCGCCGTGGCTCCGTGTCAGTGGACACAAAGAACAAAGACCTGCAACCTGCGATGTGCTGATAGAGAGCCGAGGGGACATGAGAGCGCAGAGCGACTGGTCGGGTTGTTAGCAGTCTAAGACAGGCTGTTACAACTCTAAAGTGCTCTGTGTGGTTCCCACGGTAAGCATGAGAAGTGCTACAGGAGATACAGGGAGGGAAAAATCGTGGGATGTCCCGAGAAATCAACAAGACAGAGGGGAAGGCTGCGAGGGACGGAGGGGGGACAGAGGAACAAGGCAGAGGGTTAAGCAGCCAGTGGCCCTGCACAGCCGGTGTGTTTCTGAGTATTTTTGAGGCATAAAAGAACCAAACTCCTGAGCTAAAGGCAGAGCAGCCGAGCAGAATAAAGTAAGACCCAGCCACACGCTGTCTGGAGGATAACTTATTTATTCGTTTATTTAAAAGTTTTTTGTTTACATTTTTATTTTACATACTATTATTGTGGAGTGTGTGTGTGTGTGTGTGTGTGTGTGTGTGTAAGTACGTGCACGACTATCCCAGTGCATGAGTGGCGGTGAGAAGACAACCTTGGGTGTAAGTCCTCACTGTCCACCTGTTTGAGGCAGGGTCTCATTTGTTTCTGCATACACCAGGCTAGCTGGCCCATGAGCCTCCAGGGATCATCCTGCTTGATTCCCATCATGCCCTTGGAGCAGTGGGATTGCAGGTGTTTTACCATGTCTAGCTTTTATATGGGTTCTGTGGATTCGAACTCAGGTCCTCATGTTTGCACGGCAAGCACTCTATTGAGACATATCTCATCCTTTTTGTTTTGACTTTAAAAAGTCTTCGTGTGTGTGTGTGTGTGTGTGTGTGTGTGTGTGTGTGTGTGTGTGTGTAGACAGTCACTTTAGATACAAGCACACGCACAGATTTAAAAGGGAAAGACAGAAAAGTGTATTCCGTACAGATGGCGAGCAAAAGGAGAGCAGAGGCAGCCATAGGTGTACCAGGCAAAGTGGACACCCAGGGAAAGCCCCCCACAGAGGCAGGAGGACCAGGCAGGAGATGCAATGTGTGACTATGTCACCACCTGCCAGGAAAGCCGAACTGGATGAAGGAAGCATCCTTGGCACCGGTGAGGGTCTCGTGGCCACACGCCCAGCAGCAGATGACAGCAGCCACCCCTAAGAACAGGTGGATCAGCCAGAGAGCCCATGAGGGAACAGAAGAGCTGGAAGACACTGCTGCCCAGATGGACGGAGTGTCACACACATGGACAGGACACACCTTCTTGCTGAGGCAACAGACCTTCCTCGGGACCCATCCCATCATGAGTCACAGGACAAAGCCTTGCCTGTTGGAGAATCCTGAGTCTGTCTCATGTCCCTCCTTCCACTGCAGCGGAGGGGGCTGGGAGGAAGATCAGCTTGCCGATGACATGGTCTTACTCAGGGAAACCCCAAACGCCATGATAAATGTCAGGATGGCCGAACAAGGGCAGCAAGGCTGCAGAGGGAACAGCGTGTGAAAACCAGCCTTGTGAGACCGCGACATGGCCAATCCCCCTAGGAACGTCAGCAAACGACCCCACTTTCTATAGCAGTGAAGAGAAGGGCCCACCTAGGAAGGGACTCGGCCAGAGACTAGACAGCCAACCCTGAAGATTGCAAACACTGCTGAGAGGAAATATAAACACATGGAAAGATGCCTTGTATTGGAAGATTGGTGTTGATGAGTGTCTCTATTACCCAACAGGATCCACATAGCCAGGGCCATCGCTGCCAACATCACGAGGCTCTTTTTTTTTAGATATAGAAAATAAGATAAAATCCATACAGAATCTCAAAAGACCATTGAAGCTCCTTTTTTTGGCAGAACTAGAAAACAAAATAAAATTCATACAGAATCTCAAAAGACCACAACGAGCCAAAACAGTCTTGAGGAAGGAAAGCTCATGGGAAGCCTCACGCTCCTGACTTTGGAAGGGCTGCAAGACTCAGGAATCAGTCCAGGAGGCTGGGGACATGCAAGAAGACAGACAGACCAGCCAGACAGAATGGAGAGCACAGAAACAAAGCCTCACAGAGGCCATGGAGTGACCTTTGAGAGATGTCAAAGTCAGACATTTCAACATGTTGTTTTTGAAAACTCAACATCCATGTGCAGATGTGAGACTGGACCCTCACCTCATACAGTACAAGGCAGATGTACAGGCTCAGGCCCAGCTGTGAAACTCCTCAGGGAAGATAGGAAACAATTTTAGAAAGATGAGGGGGTAATCTTGACCATGTGATGATGTCCTCAACCTGATGCTATACAGACAGCAAAAGTGACAGCTACCCTTCCCTCGAGCATCTCAGAACTCCATTTCTGTGACGTCAGTACTAATCAAGGGCATGATTGCTGAGGCTGAGACTTGGCCTGTGGGTCAGGGGAGGATTCCTTATTGCACTGTGATGATTGTCCCTAATAAACCTGAGAGCTGGTCCAAAATAGCTCTCTTCCCAGTGTCTGTGGAGCAGGCAGTCCTGCAAGAACACAGACTCTCATTGTGCCTGAGTGAATGCACTGGTTACCTGCTCCTGGCAACCTCAGTGGCTTTGGTTTCCTGAAGTCTGTAATGTGGCCTTGTGGCCCTGTTCTCACTCCTCATTTTTCCTCCTCCACCGGAAGTTCCAGGTCTTTCAAGAATCCATTATTTCTTCCACCTTGGGGTCTGTGTATGTGTTGCTCCCTCTGTTAGGAAAACCTTCCCTACAGCCTGCCTCCTTAAGGTACCTAACAACAAGTCCCATCCATGTCCCTGTTGCTAGGGTGAGGGGTCACAGAGGAGCCTTGGAAGGATGGCTGGTTTCTCATTTGTTTTAAAGTTTCTGGAAATGGAGAACTGTGGTGACAGGTACCATAGCAACCCAACCACAGCTTTCCACACTGGCTCAGGGGAAGTCCTGAGATGGGGCTAGGTTAATGACACATTTACCCTGGGGAATCCAGCACTAAGTCACCTTGAACACAAGGCCAGACTGTCCAGGACTGAAACTAAGAGCCAGTCCCCAGGGGCTGCAGAGAGACAGGAGCTCACACAAAGACAGATAACCCATCCAATCCTCACCAACATCTGTAGTCATGGCTACCTCTGTGCCCACACACTCAGGGAGGTTGGAGAAACAGATGAGTAGGAAGCCATGAGTGGACAGGCTGGCACATTGGGCTTCCCAGATTTAAAAGAAAAAAATAAACACATCGATGGGAGCTGAGGCAGGAGGATTGTCAGGAGTTCAAGTCTAGCCTGCGTGATAGAGTATAAAATTCAAAAGGAGAGGGTTGGAGAAATAGCTCAATGGGTAAAGGGCTCACTGTGTAAACATGAGAACCTATGTTAGATCCCCAGTACCCATGTTGGGTGGGAGGTGGGAAAAAGCTGGCATGGTCACATGTACCTGCAATCTCAACCCTGAAGTGGCAGAGACAGGCAGACCCCTGGAGTTCACTGAACAGACAGTCTAGCCCAGTGGTTCCCAACCTTCCTAGTGCTGAGACCCTTGAATACAGTTCCTCATGTTGTGGTGACCTCCCAATCACAAAATTATGTTTGTTGCTATTTTATAACTGTAATTTTGCTACTGTTATGAATCGTAAATATTTGATATGCAGATGGTCTCAGGCAACCCCTGTGAAAGGGTCCTCTGACCCCTAAAGGGGTCGTGACCCACAGGTTGAGAACTGCTAGTCTAGCCAAATTGGTGAGTTCCAGACCCTGTATCAAAAACTAAGGTGGAAAGCAATCAAGGAAGATACCTGACATTGACCTGTGTCCACCACACAAATGTACACATGTTAGGGATGAGGAAGGAGGGGAAGAGGGAGAAAGAGGAGACAGGTACATGTCCTGGACACTGTCCCATCAAGCTAGCCTAGCCCTGGAACCCAGTGTTCCTGCCTCAGTCTCCTGCCCCTCCCAGTCTGACTCACCTAGGATCTCAAGGTGGGTGGAGGTAAAAGATTTTGGGGAGGTCAGGTCCCAGACAGCCTCAGAATAAACAGCACCATCATCAAGGACATGGACAGACACATCGGCATCATCCAGCCATGTGCTAAGGGCCCAGGCTGGTCCACAGTTGTCAGTATGGGACCACCAAATTCTCTTCTAAGGGGCTATGGTGAAGTTGTCACAACTGTCTGCACTTCAGGAGGAAAAACTGGGTCTGAGCAGCACGATAGAGTCTGTGCTCTTCCGCGCCCCAAGACTCCTGCTGTTCTGGATGTGGTGGCTGCTGCTCCCCAGCCCTCTCCCCCAATACTGTATGCAGAAGCCAAGGCCCACCTGCCCCAGGCCTGCCACAGGATTTTCCCTTCCCGTCCCCAGAACATGGATAGACTCCAGTGCTAAACTAAAATCATGCTTGTGTCGTGAACACATGGCCCCAGTGAGCCACCCTGTTCACTGTAAATCAAAAGGAAACAGTGTAGCATCAATCAGGGGCAATAATTGCTGCAAACCCTGCTGTGGGGTCTCAGCCTGAGCGATGGAAGCTGTAGCCCAGACTCATCAGGAGCCCAGCAGCCTAAGCCAGTACTGCACAGCTGGAGTCTCCATAGCCAGAGGCTTACCGTGTCACTCAGGAGAAACAGCTCAGGGCTTTCATCAGCTCCCTCCTCATGTGTGCACGTGCAAACCAGCCTGTGGTTGCTGACAAACACGGCTCACTTAGGCGCCTAGAAATCCCAGGCCAGATGTGGTGATTCCCAAATCATTCTTTCTCTCACTAGCCATACCCACCCTGCACACAAACCTGGGCAACCATCACTTCCACATGACTGTTCCCAGGCAAGGTGCTACTCTGATAAAGAGCCACACTGTCTGGTCAGGGATGTTAGAGACCCAAGGAGGACCTTCTCATCAGGGAGGTACTAAAGGGAGCATTGTAGAAGTGGGAAGGGGCAAAAGCAAAGACAGCAGGGGATGGCTGTTGGGAGTGGAGCAGGACCTATCAGGGAGAGCCAGGTGATAGCTAATTTTTGTTGTCAATTTGACATGCCTGGGAAAGAGCAAACCTCAACTGAGAAACTGTCTCCATCAGACTGGCCTGTATACATGTCTGTGTGGCATTTTCTTAATTGTTGATTAATGTGGGAGAGCCCAGCCCACCGTGGGTGGTACCATCCCTAGGCAGGTGGTCCTGAGCAGAATAAGAAAGGTATCTGAAAATGAGCCTAGAGCAAACCAGTAAGCTCCATTCCTCTATAGTCTCTGCATCAGGTCCCACTCCGGCTTCCTTTAGTGATGGGCT
Organism: Cricetomys ansorgei; assembly: GCA_026225945.1. NCBI lineage: Eukaryota > Metazoa > Chordata > Mammalia > Rodentia > Nesomyidae > Cricetomys > Cricetomys ansorgei. Next base: position 5,537,859 of record JAMJFZ010001012.1, on the reverse strand, counting down.
GTGACGTGGAAGGGTTAGCCAAACAAACCCTTTCCTTCTCCAAATTGTTTTTGGTCATAGTGTTTATCATAACAAGAAACAGGGCCAGAATCAGTGGGAGTCCCTACACTGTCCAGAGCTGGCACCTTCTCTCTCTGCCATCTATCTTTCTAAACTCCTCATCTCGTCAAAGAGTACAAGAAGGCAGTTGCATTATATACCTCTCTAACAAACATTCAGGGGCCAGTTTTAAAATGAAGTACAAAGACAGATATCTCCTAGCAGGGCTATCTCTGCATCTGGTAAGGAAATGTCTTCCCCAAGGCCCATCAGGCCTCGTCTCTACCCTGGGAGACTCCTAGGACTCTCTGCATCTGTCCTGTCTGTCCTCTGAAGGAAAAAATAGTGACACACCTCACTTCAGGCAGGTTTCTTCTGACAGCACTGCCTAATCTTTGACCTCTTAGAACAGAATGAATGCCTCCAGCCATATGGCAACACAAAACGCTTCCAGAACATTCCAGCAAGTGTTGGAGATGCTCTGGGATGAGTCGCCAGCTTCACTGCCTTGTCTCAGGATTCAGGGTCCTCAGTTGGGAAGGCTGAAGTGCCACGCCCCTCCAGGCTGCACAGACAGTGGTCTGTGCCTTAGAAGAGCGGAAGGGATGTAAGAAAAGGGCAGAGGTGGGACCCTGCAGACCACTGGTATCTTCTTAGGCTCAAAGCAGTGTGCTGGGGTGAGATGGGAGTCCCTGAAAGCTGTTATGAAAAACCCCTAACTGGTATCTGCTCAGGACTACAGACTCTCAGCTGCTTTTAGATGATGCGTGATCAATGAAATGGAATTCAGGAACAAGGTCTCACCAGAGCCAGGCTCCCTCTGAACATTCTCCCCATCTGCCCCCAACCTTATGCCCTGCCTAACCTTTCCTGACCCAGCACAGAGGAGAACATGGCACTGAAAACACACATCCCCAAGGGAACAAGGATTGAAGACTGCACCTTTTGTCTTCTCTAACCTGCTACAATCATTGAACATAAGGAGTGGAGACAGTCACAGCCAATTAGCACCCAGGTATCTGAATGTTTTCACTGTGTGAGGATCACTGAGGGGACCCTAGGACAGGAAAGGGGCTCGAGGGACTGCTGGAGAAGTGTGGGCAATGAGCGGGGGTGAGCAGCCAACAGCATGGAGATAGAATCACAAGCTCTGACCTAGCATCCTGGTGATATGTGGGGTCAGCTAGAGGGCAGTGGTGGGAGGCCTCTGTTTGGACACTGCAACACTGGCCCAGCCACCTTGGAAAGCCGTCCTTAACAGTTATGGCTTCCTGAAGATACAGAGTGTGTTGATACTAGCTCATTGTGTTGTAGAAGTTTGTTTTTAGTTTTGTTTAAAATGTTTTGTGCACTGTTGGGTGAGGGGTTGCTTAGGTCTTGGTGTTTTTTAATGTCTGCAGGTGTTGTATTTAGGTGGGGGAAGTTTGATTGCTAATGATCTGCACGTGCTATCAGTAGAACACCTGAGGCGGTCTGGATGAATAAAAACACCTGACTCAGACACTGGCGGTTCCACTGCCCAGTATAGCACTTGCCATTACGGTGGTTTCCTCTGCTGAGGTCTGGCAGGGTATGCAGGTATGCACGTATGAATACATCCCCATGCCTTCCTTGGTGAGACACCACAGTGCCTAATTACTACACATGCATGTAATCCCAATGCAGGAGGATTGCCGTGAGTTTGAAGCCAGCTTGCACTACATAGTGACATCCAAGCCAGCCAGAGTTACAGAGGGAAACCTTGTCTCTAAAAAATAAAAACAAAAAGATACACACAATATGTGAGAGACTACAGATTCAGAGAAGAAACACACTGTAGGCGCTGAGCAATGGTTTGCAGCTTGAGTGTCAACACAGGAAGGGACATCTGAGCCCAGAGCTGGTAGCTCCCCACCACATCCAAGATGCTTCACCAGGATTTTTCGTGAGCATCTGGTTCTGTGATTGTTACGGTTTTATTTGCTGCTTTCATTTTCTAAATAAGACCGGCCTAAGGCTCAAAAGGATAAAGTACAAAATGGAAGAAAGAGAAAAGAAATCCCTCCTTGTTTTGTGGGCAGAGTGGGTGTGTTTTTTAAGGCATTTGAGATAAGATATCATATACCCCAGACTGGCCTCCAACTTGCTATGAAGCTAAGACTGGCCTTAGACTCCTGATCCTTCTGCCTCTACCTCCGAAGTGCTATATTTACAGGAATGCACCACCAGGTCCAGCTCATGCAGTGCTGAGGATCGAGCCCTGTGCCTCCTGATGCTAGGACACTCTATCAGCTGAGCTACATTTTAAATAAAGTTTTGTTTTTATTTATGTGCACATGTGTTCATCTGTACAAGTCCCATGTGTATGTGCCTATGGAAGCTAGAATAGGGGCCAGATTCCTTAGAAACAGGCAGTTGTCAGCACCTGTTGTGGGGCTGGAAACTGAACCTGTATCCTCTGGAAGAGCAGTAAGTGATCTTAACCATTAGCCTTACCTGCAGCCTTCTGAACTACATTTTGTTTGTTTTTCTTACTTTGACCTCACAAAACCTTGTTGGTCTACCTGAAGAGAGCATCAATCATCCTGTCTGTAAGGCCCATTCCAGAGACAGTGTGTATGTAAACAAGAACACACAAACCTATCCCCCTTCAACACACTTGCTCGCACCTGCCCTCCACACCCCCAGGTATGCACACACAAATGGTAACATTTTGGTGCATTTTTATATGATATATTACATGATTCTAAATGGCTATATTTCAGCGCCCTCATTATTTTTAATAGCTCTGTGGCCCATTGTAAAGATGTTCCATAACTTACTTAAGCAATTTCCTATCTACAAACATTTATCTCAATCTTTTATTTCACAAGGCATCATAATGAGTGTCTTTGTTCCAGTGTCTGTTGTATATATACATTACAGGCTTTTAAATGCCTGCTTGGTATGCAGCGAGCATGATGTACAATCATTTACAAAACATATCCTCTGTAGCCAGCACTTACCTTGCCTTCAGAGTCTCCATCATTCCAAATAAATTTGTTACGCTATGTTTCTCTGGTTCCTTTTTTGAGGATGAGTTTCTACGAGGGAAATGCTGGTTAAACTTGTTTTAACGTTAGCCCGTGTGAGCCCATTTCCTGGAACCTGAGTCAGGACTACCCTGCATTGTGTATATGTGGTACACCGTCTAAAAGAAAGAGGCTGACGAGAAGCCCGTGGTCCCTTCACCAAGGATTTGAGTGTCACAAACATTAAGTGCCCTTTCTAGTTTGCATTACCCACATGATGTGTTTGTCATGGAGATAGAGAGGGTGCCATGCTCACCTCTCTGTCCCCTCTCAGGGTTGGAGAGGGTGGAGCTACTGCCCAGGACCCACCCAGTTGTCCTCTCAGAGCCCAGCTGGGCCTAGTTTGAGGCCCTCCTTCCTGGAATTTTATCTGATACTGTTAGTACCTGACGCTGTTATCAAGTATTATGGTCTGAATCTGTCATAGTTTCTGTCAACCTAGAAACAAAAAAGTACGACTAAGGAATTGCCTCCATCAGATTGGCTTACGGGCATGTTTGTTGCTTGCTAATTAACGCAGCAGGTCTGCACACTGTGGGCCGTGTCATCCCTGAGCAAGGAGGCCTAAGCTGTATAGTAAAGGTAGCTGAACTTGTACTGAGGATCAAGCCAGAAAGCAGTGTTTCTCCATGATCCCTGTTTCCATTCCGGCCTGGCTCAGGCTCTTCTTGCCTTGGTGTCCCTTGATGATGGACTCTAACCTGTAAGCCAAATAACTCTTTTCCTCTCTAGTTGCTGTCGGTTGTGGTGTTTATCACATCATCAGAAAGCAAAATAGGTCAGGATCTGAGGTGCCCTCCCAAAGGCTCTCATGTTGAATTTTTGGTCCCCATTGTGGCAATGATCATGGCTAGGGTTCTGGCCCTTTTGGTGATTTAACCCACTGATAGATTCATAGCTTAACTTCGGGCTATTGGGAGATAGAGGGTACTTTGGGAAGTGGGGCCTAGTTGGAGAAAGTAGGCCACTAGGAGCTTGCCCATAAGGGATCTATTTTGTCCCCACTCCATTCCTCTGTTCTCTCTCTCTTCCCCTCCCTCCCTCCATCCTTCTGTCCCAGACACCATGAAGCTAGCAGCTCTGCCCCTCCCTCACCCCACTCTACTATAATGTCCTATCTTACCACTGCCCAGAAACAATGGATCAAGTAGCCATAAACTGAAACCTCTGAAATATGAGCTCAAATAACCCTTTCCTACCTTCAATTCATTTTCTCAGGTATTTAGTCATGGCTATGGAGAGCTGCACATGAAAGAAAACGTGCCTCTGCAGGCTCTTGAAGAAAGAGCTTTGGAGCCAGGCGTGTTCAGATCTGTGATCCCCGCACTGGATCTGAGTTTGAGGCCAGCTGGTCTGAGTCTACACTAGGCTATATGGTGAGGTGGGTGTAATAATTCTTTATACGCGCAGAGGCGATGGACGGAGCTTAGACGTGCGCACACTGGTGGGTTTTAGTAAAGGTTTATTAGTTACGGGGGAGGGATGCTGAATCAGGTAAAACAGGACGCTGTATGCAGAGAGAAAGGAAGAGGCGGGGGGGGGGGCATGGTGAGAGGTAGCTAGAGCATGGGGCAGAGAGAGTAGTGCAGAGAGAGACAAAGAGAAGAGAGAGGAAAAGAAAGAAGAGGGGCAGAGAACAGGGAGGCAAAGAGAGAAAGGCAAAAGAGAGAGAAAGCAGCAAAAGAGACAAAAGAGAGAGCGGCAAAAGAGGAGGAGCCCGAAGCCCAGCAGGGTTATATGGGACTGATGGCGCAGTCCCACTGATGTCGCAGGACAGGTCTGGGGGCAGGTACAAGGCTCAGGAGACGGTACCTGGAGACAGAGGGTGGGAGTGTAGGGAGCATGGGGGCTGGGCGAGCTCGGTAGGCACCTAGGCAACTCTGGACAATTAACAATAGTGGGGGAGGAGAGACTCACTGGGTCTGGGTCCACTTGGAGACCCAAGTGACAATCTTGATATTGGCTCTCATGTGGAAGGGAAAGCCAATTATACATTCACTAAGCACTTTATCCAAGAGACATTTGACCCAAGACTTGCAGGTCACAGCATCTTTTTCAGCCGACAGGGTTTTTCTCCTCCATCTCAGCCATATAAGTAATGGAGCTTCTTTTATGATCTGGCATGAATTTAATTCTCTCTGTGCTTCCATGGCACAAGCTAGATCCAGCTCTGGTATTGCAGCTAAGTTGTAAAGAAGCTAAGGGACTCCTAGGATCTCGTCAGCAAAAGCAGGAGATGCAGTCCTGTGCAGAACCTGAGCAGTTCTTCAGACAACTTCTTTCAGGTGAAAGTGGGGATCTTGGCTTCACCCAGAGTTGACATTTATTAAGAAAAGGCTTTAGGGGCTGAGGAGCTGGCCCAGTGGGTAAATTGTGGTGTAAGCATGAGGAACTAAGTTTGGATCTCCAGAACCCACATCAAGCCAGATGCAGTAGCATGGGTCTGTAAACCCATTGCTTCTGTGATGAGAAGGGAGGCAGAAACAACAGAATCCCCTGAAGTTCTTGGGCAGCTAGCTAGTGCACAAATGACTCTGTGGTGGTTTGGATGAGAATGGCCTCCATAGATTCATAGATTTGAATGCTTGGTCGCCGGGGAGTAGCACTATTTGAAAAGATTAGGAGGTATGGCCTTGTAGGAGGAAGTGTGTCACTGGGGGCATGGGGATGGTTCAAAAGCCCAAGCCAGGCCCTTGGCTCTGTCTCTTCCTGCTACCTGTGGATCTAGACATAGAATTCTCAGCTACCACTCCAGCACCACGTCTGCCTGTGTGCCTCCATGTTCCTGCCATGATGATAATGGACTAAAGCCTCTGAACTGCAAGCAAGCCCCAACTAAGTGTTTTCCTTTATAAGATTTGCTATGGTTATGGTGTCTCTTCATAGCAATTTAACACTGACCAAGACAGACCCTATCTCAATCATGATAGAAGCTGAGGACTGACATCCAAGTTTGTCCTCTGGTCCTCCGGACTCTCGCAAATGTATACATACATGTATGTACACATAAATGTATACAGTCACAGACATGTATGTCACAGACAAATACATACACACAATGACAGAGGGGGTGAGAAAGAAAGGTTTTAGAATAGATTTGAAAGAGACAGACTGTACACAACCAAAACATGGGTGTGGACCTATCGTGAGAGTCACCCTTGACTGCCTTCACAATAGCTGTGTATATGGTCTTAGTGACTTCTGAAGTTACATTGTTCAAAGAATTGTTGAAGAACTTGTTACTATTTCTGTAAATGAGACCATAGAGTGGTTTCTGAGGAACACTGGACAGGATTACAGGCTGCTAAATAAAACAGATCAAAAGAGAAAAGAACGTTCTTCCACTTTGTAGGAAGTTAAGATGTGTTTTGACTGTGAATGAGGTTCCTAATCTTGTCGGTGAGATTTTTTAAAAAATTAGCATGCTGGAAGGTGATGGTGCATGCCTTTAATCCTAGCACTCCAGAAGCAAGGCAGGTGGACTCTGTGAGTTTGAGGCTAGCCTGGTCTACAGAGTGAGTTCCAGGACCAAAAAAAAAAAAAAAAAGGAAAGGAAAAAAAGAAAATAGAAAAGTAACAGGTCTGCAGATAAGAAAAGAGAAAGGCCAGTCAGTATGCCTTTAATCCCAGCATTCAGGAGGCAGAGGCAAATGGATCTCTGAGTTTGAAGCCAGCCTGGTCTTCAGAGAGAGTTCCAGGACAGGGAAGGAAGGAAGGAAAGAAAGAAAGGAAGGAAGGAAGGAAGGAAGGAAGGAAGGAAGGAAGGAAGGAAGGAAGGAACGAGAAGCAAAGGAGAGAGGGAGGGAGGGAGGGAGGGAGGGAAGGGAGGGAGGAAGGAAGGAAGGAAGGAAGGAAGATTAAACTCAGAGATTTCACAAAGTTCCATTGATTTGTCAGATCAGCTTGCAGCCAACACAATGATGGGTCAGTGATGGTTAAGACCACCCTTTGACCAGACTGTTTAGTTATGCATATCTCTTCCCTTCTATTTAAACCGTCATGTCAGTGATCCAAAATAGAGTTTGGTGGATGATACTTAATATTGATCAACAACCTGACAAGCTCTAAACCTGCTTAGAAGACAACAAGCGTGTAAGCATGCCTGGGAAAGACTATCTAGGTTACGCTAATGGAGGTGAGAAGCCCCAGCTTAACAGTGAGTGGCACCATCTCATGTGCTGAGCACAGGCTTTCATCCCTGCCCCTCCTCCCTCTCAGCTGCTTCTGAACCTAAAGGAGAGTACAGGTGACGATGGGGAGGAAGAAAATTTAAGAACGGTTGTTTGGATCTGGGATTTTTGTGTTAGTCTTCTTTCCCTGAGGCTTGGCACTCTCAGAAATAACAAAGAAGAGAGGAGTGGGGTGGGGAAGGTGAAATCGTTGTGAAGATTTGAGATAAGCTCCTGTCTCTACCTCAGAAATAAAATTCCCCTTTGCCAGGCAGCGTGCAGCCACTGTATCTGGCACAATTCCATTTCATTCATCTCCAAACTAAGCTGTTAAAATGCCAAGCCGAGGGAGAAAAGCCTGGGGCACATTGCAACCAAGACAGTTTTATTTTAAGGACATGATGGTGGATGGAGTGGCAGGAGCCTCTGATTCCCACACTCAGAAGACTAAGGCTGGAAGCTCAAGGTCATCTTGGGCTACACAGTAAGACCCTGTCTCAACAAAATAGCAAGACAGGATGCTGGGCTCAGCTGGTGAAGTGCTTCCCTCACATACACAAAGCTGTGTTAGAGCCCCAACACCACACAAAGCCAGGCATGGCAGTTCATGCTTATAGCTCTGCATTTGAGAGGTAGAGACAGAAAGATCAGAAGTTCAAGGCCATCCTCCACCACAGTTCAAAGCAGGCTGGAGAAACAGGAGACTATGTAGTTGTAAAAGGTTGCAACATCCCTCTTTTAGCCTCTGTCTTCCTAGTTTGACTTTGAGCCTTGTGAAAAGAGACACAATGAGCTCTGGTTTCTGCACTGAAGCTTCCTTGGCCACACCAGCTGGCCAGGGATCTGGCACCCTGAGCAAGATTCTTAGCCTCTTGCTAGGAAGTTAAGACCATGTACCTTTCTTCAAAGCCATTGCCAAGAAGCTGCTAAGTAGCAGGATACTCCCACCAGCTCTGCTTCTCTCCTGTCTCTGACAAGTGGGTGAAGATGGCAAAGACTAAAGTTGTTTTTCAAGATCTTTGAGGCAATTCCAAACTGGCTGAAATACCAATTCTTCACTAGAGACTGTACTGCTGTCTGACCGGTGATCTTTTGGTATCAGTGGGTCAAAAACACACCCTTATGCATAACCAAACTTCCTGGCTCCCTATTAGGTCACATATTCAGAAAGCAGCAGTCTTAGCAAACTCAGAGGTTAGGGGTGTTTATCAAGGTACCTCTAAAGTTGGTGTTAAAAGCAAGTGAAGGGCTAGGGATACAGTTCAATTTGTAAAGTATGTAAACTTGCCTTGTATGTATGAGGCTCTGGGTTCCATCCCCAGGACCACATAAACCAAGTGCAGTATGCGCCCTGAAAATCCTAACACTCAGAAAGTAGAGGCGGGAAGATCACAAGTTCAAGGTAATCCCTTGGCTACACAAGTTTGAGGCTAGCCTGGGCTAAATGATGTTAGGTCTCAACAGCTGAGATGCCTATTAACATATCAAAGCTGACGACCGACAGGTTCTCCCAGCATGCCTCAGTCCCTGCCTGTTACAGGGTCCTCCTGCCTGGCATATCCTGTGCCCCCTACCCAAAACTTTTCCAGCCCAGGGATTGGGCTGGGCTGCCCTTCTCTCAGCCGCTCTTCCCTATATAACCTCAGCCATTTAGGCTACCAGCCTGTGATGGCTACTTGGTTGTCAACTTGACTACATTTGGAATCAACTACAATCCAGAAAATGAGGGCACTTCTGTGAGATTTTTTTGCTTGGTTTGAAGGAGGTGAATCCACTTGTAGTCTGGACCTTTGAGGTAGGAAGACGCAGCCTTTGATCCAGATCTTGAGGCAGGAAGGCACTAATCTGGACCACAACCTTCTGCTGGAAGCCTATATTAGGATGGAAGAAGGAAAGCTTCTGCTCTTTGCCTACTTGCCCTCCTTGCTAGCACATCCATTCCCTAACTGACATTAGAGCCTACTTCTTAGAATTACAGTGTATACTGAAGACCAGCTGAGACATCCAGCCTTGTGGGCTGAACAACTACTGCATTCTTGGACTTTCCACAGCCAGTCATTATTGGATTTGCTGGACAGCAGCCTGTAGGTCATTCCAATGAATCAGCTTTAGATAGATAAACAGATGGTAGATAGTTAAATAGATTCTTTCTTTAGGTTGTTACTCTAGAGAATCTTGACTAATACATGATCCTCTTTTTGGCATTTTGGCTTCTTGCTCTTTTGGTCTCCTGGCTCTCCCTTCTTCCCTCTCCCAACTCTTTACGTGGCCTCCCTCAGTCTGCCAGTCATGTCCACTATGCCTCTGCCTTTGCCCATGCCCTCCCTTATATATCTAATAAAGACCTCAACTCCTTTAGAGGAGTCATGGCCTCCTTTTATTCCTCTTTTTCATTCACACAAGACTGTCTCCAAAAAAGAAAAAAAAAAAAAAAAAGCAAGCAAAGTGGGAGAGTTTGCCCACAAAACCTGTAGCTCTTATATACATGTCCAAGTTTATATACCATCAGATAGTGTGTCACGGAGACATTCTAACTTCCTTGGATCAAGGCCAACCTATGATTTCCTTCTTCTTGGTAATTTTACATACCAGAGGTCTTCTGCTGAACCTACCCACAGGACAAACCCAGGGCAGTTTCTGTTGAGACTTCTATACCAATTTGTACCAAAAAAAAAAAAAGCATTTAAATAAGCCCAGAGAACACAACATAAATTGCAGGACTTGAATTCAGGAGGGACTTGCTCCAAAGCACAGCAAGGCACAGGCCACAAAAGCTCAATGTGAGGCATATTCACTGTGCTCTGGCTAACAGTGTCTGAACCCATAGAAGCAGAAAACACTCATGCAACAAGCTACACGAAACCAATTTATTATTTACAAATAAGTTTCAAGGGAGAGCAGAAGCCTCAATCTCATTGTGAGCCAGCCAGCCAAGGTTCAGAGAGCAAGCTGTCTAGGGCAAGAAGTAACAGATCATGCATCAACTACATCACAGATGTGTGGTCCCCAAAGAAGCCTTCATAAGGTCATATTCCTAGGAGGTCACAAGTCACTTACAGTGTTAAAGGGCATCCGGTTCCTAGGGAAGGCTTAGATGGAGCTCAAATGTTGTGTGTGTGTGTACACACGTGTGTACATGTGCCAGAGAACAGTCCTGGATGTCATTTCTTAAGTGCCATCCACTTTTTTGGTAATAAATATAGGGCCTTTCACTGGCCTAGAATTCACCAAGTAAACCATCGAACCCACAGATTAACCTGACTCTAATTCTAGAGCCCCAGAATTCTAAGCAATGACCACTACATCCAAAACTTTTTGTATAGTTTCTGGAAATCAAACTCAGGTGCTCATGGTTGTAGGCAAGCATTTACCAACCAAGTCATCTTCCCAGCCCCCAACCACTTCTCAAACTGTGGCCTGCTACCCCAGATGAGGCCATGTAATCAAATGTGGGGTGTCAGAAGCAATAGTAAAAGGTTTCCTGTAGTAGTAAGGCTGCCTTGTGGTCTCACCAAGGGAGGCAAGGAGGCATTTTCATAAATGCAAATTCTGCCAGACCTCAGCAGAGAGAACCACCACCCTGGCCAGCACTACACTCGATTGACAGTGGAACCTCGAGCCTCCAAGCTCAGGTGTTTTTATTCTTTCAGAACTCCTCAGGTGTTCTACTGATAGCACATGCAAATCATTAGCAATTAAACAACCTCCACAGAAATCCAACACCTGCAAACAATACAAAACGCCCTAGACAGTCCCTCACCCAACAGTGCATAAAACAATTATTTTATAGAACTAAAAATAAACTTCTGCAATAATTTCTGAATGCAGAACAATTTTTGTTTTGAAATTCAAAATCAAGTGTGTAATGAATCCAAGGTGTTTCTAAGTGTTCAGCTGTATTGCATCATGCGACCGCACTGCAGTCTTGGTTCTGAGCACAAGGCATGCAAAATGCAACGACGAGGGTGATCATGCCACACGACCTAAAACATCACAGTTCAGAACTGAGACGATTATATGGTAAGAATTGCAGCGTTTTTATACTGCATAAGGTTTTCTGCTCTTATAGAAACCTAGTAAATATGGCAAACACATACTCATAACATTTTCCTATCATTCCCCAGCATGTATCCTATTAAAATGTCTAGATTTTTATTAGAATGCTTAATTTTAAAAATTGTTAATTTTTTTACTTTTTGGCTTGGGATTAAGACAAAATTTTCAACAATTTCTGAGATAGACATAAACATGTTTCTGCACTGTGCACTACATATTTATGCAAAGCAACGTTCTCCACACTACTATTTGACTGTTTTCTACATGTCTGTATATGTGTGTGCACATGTGTACGCAAATGCACATGCATGTGGAGGCCAGAGGTCATCATCAAGTGTTTCCTCAATCATTAGATACTTTTAAAAAATGTACAGTTATGTGTGTGTGTGTGTGTGTGTGTGTGTGTTTTGGGGGGTGCTTGGGAATCCTCTTCCTTCATTTAACTAGGGTTGCCCACAAACATACACACAAAACAAATAAATGAAAACCTATTTTAATTTTTTTCTTTATTTTATTATTATTATTATTTTGGTTTTTCAAGACAGGGTTTCTCTGTTGTAACTCTGGCTGTCCTGGAACTGGCTCTGTAGACTAGGCTAGCCTCAAACTCACAGAGATCTGCCTGCCTGGGATTAAAGGTGTGCACCACCACTGACTGACCTGTAATAAAAAAAAACTTTTAAACTGGATGTCAGCCTGGGAAACTAAGTAAGACCCTATCTCCAAACTAAACCGAAAAATGCTGGGGATATAGTTCAGTGATAGTGTTTTACCTAGCAAGTGTGAGGCCCTGAGTTCATGTTCTGAACTGAAAAGGGAGGAAAATGAAAAAAAAAAAAAGATAAGATGATTTCTTTCCTAAGCAGGACTATGGAATTCCATCCCGCCCAACTCTCTGATCCAGTAGTCTGGACCAGATACCAGGAAAACTGCAGCCCAGCAGAGCTCACCAGCAACTTAGCTGAGACAGGATTGCTACAGTTCGATGTCAACCCGGGTCACGGTAAGATCCTGTTGTGTGTGTGTGTGTGTGTGTATGCATATGTTTGTGTAAATATATACACATGTGTGTATATACATATATACATGGGTGTATATATACATATATATGTCATACACACACACACATATATACACTACTTTCCATAAGGAAACATATGCCCTCGCTGTCTCCAAGCTGGGATTTCCCTCACTTACTGCACACACACCCCCCCCCCCCCCGCGCACGCCCAGGCACTGAAAGCCCGCCACCTCGAGCATTCATGGTTCACAAGTCTTGGAAACCTTCTGAGTCAGACGGCCTGGGTCTGGGCTTCCTAGTAATCTAAAAAACAGGGTCGCAGAAGTGAGCAGATACTTGCTGTCTTCATTATGACAGCAGCGCTGACAAGAAGACCCCGCTTCGCCTCTACACCTCGCGGCCTCTCCAGCCGCAGCGGAAGTCTGCGCGCGGCCAGAAATGGCGCTTTCGCCTCGTCTTAGGCAGTCTCTAAAAAGCATAAATAAAATGTTTTGAATGAACACAAATTTCCATTGCGAGATACAATTGTACGACGAAAACTAAGGCCTACATATTTTCTTTTTCCAGGGGCTCAAGTGGTTCGTAGTAGTGGCGAATCTGCCACTAACATTTCCGGAAGTAAGGCCCTCCGGCCGGAAGTTGCGTATCCTCCATTTTGTGGCCCGCTATGGCGGCTGTGTTGAAGTTGCGACGAGTATGCGGCGTCTTTGACTGAGGGGGTAGGCCAGACGAGGCATCAAGGACGTTGTGCGGAACAGCAGCAGACCGGCCCGGACGTCGGGGACGCTGTCATGTACGGTGCCGGCGGGGGCCGCGCCAAGCCAGAGAGGAAAGGCGGAGCGAAGGAGGAGGCCGGGCCGGGCAGCGCCGGCACTGGGGGCAACCGGGTGGAGCTTCTGGTTTTCGGCTATGCCTGCAAGTTGTTCCGTGACGACGAGCGGGCCTTGGCCCAGGAACAAGGACAGCACCTCATCCCCTGGATGGGGGACCACAAGATCCTCATCGACAGGTCGGTTCCTCCCCCCACCCGTCGACCCTCCCTCCCTCGCCCGCTTGATTTCGCCTGATGTTGACTTGATGGCCAGGACCGAAAAGGGGGTTTTGCGGAGCCCGGGGACCCGGGGGCCTCCCTGCCCCACGTTTCCCGGCGTCCGGGGGGAGGGGACGGTGAAACCGGCCCTAAGGCTCCGGCCAGAGCTGGCGCCGCGCTGTCGCCGGAGGGATCGACTCTGCTCCCACAACCCCTGGAGCCTGGGCTGCCGCTGGCGACTCAGCGCGGTGGAAGCTGCCCGGGCCTCCCGCCCGCGCCGTGGGGCGGGTGCCGCTGTCCCTCCGCTCGCTGTGCGGGAGGGAGCCCGGGAGTGCGCTTTTGTTCCTCCGAAGCGCCGCACGCCGAGGCCGTGGGTAGAAGCTTCTTTTGGACCCTGTGAGTTAGCCTGAACCGTCTCTGGCCGGCTTGACTTTTGGCGTCCGGCGAGCCCCTCCCCGCGGTTATGCGACCAGACCATTTGACCAACCGCGGTAGTGGGTGAAGTTGCCGTCAGTTGGAGGCCGGTCGACCCCATGCGGACCTTGCTCGTAGGGGTAGCGTTCTTAGAGCTGGTTTCACTGTTTCCTAAAGCTGAAGGGTGGAGCTGGGTTACCTTTGTGTTGTTTTCTTTTCAAATCACACCCACTTCAGGGAGTCACTCTGGGTGCCCTGAGTTGAGGGCGAAGGGGTGGGGCGGTGGATTTCTAAAGGTGTTTGATTTGAAAAGGATGGCATTACATGATGTGGGTGGTTTGCTCCCCACCTCTTCTCTCGTTTTTTCAGTCCCTCTTTCTTTCCCCACCATCCTGGGTTTGGGTATCTGTCCTTCTGTTGGGCAGTATTGCTTCTGGGGCCAGGACCGAAAGGCTAACTGTGACCAACCATTAAGCTGTGGAGTGGTTTTCTCCAAGTGAAGGAAACCCATCGTTTGAGACAAGTAAAACTGGATTCTGCAAAGACTCGGAACATACATGACTATAGGGATGACCTCTAAGCTGGCCAGAACGGACACATTAATAACCAGTAGGCCTTTACAGTCCCTTACATCTCCGTTTGGAGACAGATCTAGGAAAAAAAGAACTGATGAAGGGAGTGTTGCAGATCAGATCGGCTCTGGATCTGATGGTCCACTCTGCTGGAACGTGTTATGCCTTTGAACCTCGGTCGATAGCAAGTGATGACAGGCTTGCTTCCAGGCACTCATTGTGATGTGTACTGTTAAAGTTGGGTAAATGTTGAAGCCTCTACTGGGTATGCAGTTTCCATATCATTCTGTGCATGATTTGAGTTAGATCTCCCAAAACTGGTGGGGAGCAAACACCACACATGTATATGTGTAATATTTGAAAATAATCTACATTTGTAAGTTAAGGAGGTTTACATCAAAGTAAGACAAATTTTGAAAATTAATTTTAAAAATGCAGTAGTTGGGGTTCCCAGGAATTTTTGGCCTTTTTCCTGTGGTACACTTTCTCCTTCCTTATTTGGTCTCCATTACAAAAGTCAACATTAATAAATCATGCAAACTTTCTTGTCCTCATTCACTTTTGCAACCTAAATTTGAGTATTTAAACTTCACTAACTCATTTATTGTCTGGCAGTTGTACTTTGACAGCATCTCCATTGACTCTTTGGTTCAAACCTAACAGAAAGTGCTCTTCTTATTCCTAATTTGGTAAAGTACCCATTAGTTTTCAACAATATGTCTTCATTCTGGAATTTAAAGTTTAAGGGACATAGTGATGCTTCGCCTTCTGATGGTTTTGCTATGTTTGCAGTGAACCTCCTTAAACTGCATGTATATGTCACTGTTCCTTTGTATGTGTGTCTCTCTACCACATAACCCAGCACTTCTTTCCTCAGCCAAGTGGCTAGGGGCGAGCCTAGCCAAGATTTTACCTCCAATGGACGCAAGTTTCTTTGGTGAAGATCTCTCCTGAGAGTTCGAGACTAGCAAGAAGAAGCGAGGAAATTTCGCCCGTTTGGTTCTGTCGGATAGGTATTTATGGACTCGGTCTGTGTGAATGTAAGCTGTGATATTTAACTACTGAGAACAGATATTTTTTTGCAAGTGGCATTGAATGGTTGACCAAAGCATACATGGTAAGAACTGCTAGCAAGGGGGATACATTTTCTGCCCTAAAGGATTGTCTGCCTTTAGCTCTAAGTTCTGTTGTGCTATAGAGAGGAGCTTAGACTTTGTTACGAATACTTCAGTTTAAAAGTAGGTGAGATATGACTAGTCACTTTAAATATAAATCTGAAGCTTTGTATTTGTTTTAATATTTTTATTTCATTATTTTAATTGGTAAGTATGTGCATAAGAGTGTCACACAAAACCAGCATGGGTTTAGACTTCCATCCACTGACCAGTGCATTCACATTACAGATACGACGGGCGTGGTCACCTACATGACCTCTCTGCGTACGATGCTGAGTACGCCACGTGGAACCGAGACTACCAGCTGTCTGAAGAGGAGGCGAGGGTAGAGGCGCTGTGTGATGAAGAGAGGTATTTAGCCTTGCATACGGACTTGCTTGAGGAGGAGGCAAGGCAAGGTACTGCTCAAGAAAGACTTACTTCAGCCACACCCTTTAAAAATTTTAAGTATTTAAAACGTTACTCCCATTCATTTTTTTATACTCACTCTTTCTGATATTATCTTGACAGTACCCAGTGGATTGGAAAAACAGGAGTCTTTGCGTTCTGAGAGGACCTCAGGATAGTTTATATGTAGAGCCACAGAGAATTTTCCCAGCTTTTGAGGGCAGACTGGGATTTGAAAAAAAAAAAATCAAAAAAACAAACTCTTTAACTGTTCTTCTTTAACAGTATCGTATGAATTAAAATCAATGTTTTTGTCTTTGCCTTAATGATCTTTAATACAGTTCTTAATCCCAAAATTTCCTCAGCAGGAAGAAATTTTCCATAAAAGACGTGTACTCTGCTGTCTGTGGGTAAACACATCCTGGCAAAAGTACATACTGATAGATACCAAGTGTGCATTTTCAGAAACATTTTTCTCCTCAAAAAGAGATTGGAAAAAGTGTATTGTATGCTTTACTGATAGCTACACTTAAGAAGTGTATGATGTTTTTCTCAGTAAACTTCCATTTTTGTTAATAAAATTCTCATTTTTATTCAAGAGGAAGAATACAAAAGATTGAGTGAAGCACTGGCAGAGGATGGGAACTACAGTGCCGTAGGGTTTACTTACGGCAGTGACTATTACGACCCATCAGAGCCCACAGAGGAGGAGGAGCCTTCAAAGCACAGAGGTGAGAGGAAAGATGGCTATCCCTGGGGGCTCTAACCACAACACCACCGGGACACCAGTAAGGTTCCTTCTTGTGTTGGAACAAAGCTAGAAACTAGAAGATAAGTTGCAAGTGGCAGTGGAAGGAAATTCTGCCTTTGATTGGCTGCCCAGATCTGGTGGCTTTTCACCTGCTCCTCTTAGGGTAGGTCTCACTGAATTCCTGGTCTTGAATTCCATGCTTCTACATTGAACATACACTCTTCCTGCCTTAGTCACTGTTGTATTACTGTGAAGAGATTCCATGACCAAGGCAACTCTTACAAAGGAAAGCATTTAATTGGGGCCTTGCTTACTCTTTCAGAGGCTTAGTCCATTATCATCATGTCAGGGAGTGTGTAGGCAGGTGCTGCAGTAGTAGCTGAGAACTACAATCTGATCCATACTCAGAGAGACTCTGAGTTTGAAACCTCAGAAGTTCGCCCCTCAGTGACATACTTCCTCCAACAAGGCCACACCCCCTAGTCCTTTTAATTCTTTTAAATAGTGCCATTTCTGGTGACTAAGCATTCAAATATATGAACCCATGGAAGCCATTCTTATTCAAGCCTCCACACTTCCATAAGCCTCAGTATTCATTCTGGGGGCATTGGAAAGTCCATTTTGCCTAGGAATTGTTAATATTCCTATCACTCCTAAGAACATGTTTCTGCATAGCCTAGCCCCAACAGAACTGTCCAATGAGAAAACACCTAAGGGACTTGTTAACACTAAACAGAATGTTTTAAGTCCATTCCCTCCTTAGGCTAATGTGGCAACTTTTAACATAAAAAATAGTGTTATCAAAAACTCTAAGCACTTACAGTACAAGCAGAAACCTTGATCACATCTGAACCCTGAGAGCACCATTGTCACAGCAGATCTAGCTTTTGTCGGTAATGATGATGAGAACTTCAGGATTAGGGACAGGTCACTGATAATCAGGATGTTCTATTTGGAGAAGAGGAAAACCTTTAACATTGGAACGCCACTCAGATATTTCAAATTGGAAACTGGACCACATCCTACAGAAACTTAATGTCAGGGCTGAATCTGTTAGTGAAAGTGAAGTGAGATCACAGCTGCATATTAACAAGATGCTGTCTACCCTTGTGTCCTGCAGCTGCACTAGTCAGCCTTCCCCTGTCCCATCCACCGAGCGGTGTAGCAGAACAGCAGGCAAACCCACAAGCATGCAGGCTTTCCTTCCTGCCCTCCTGCTGGCCACACATCACCTTATGTGCAAAATATAACATGCACAGCTGCTGTGTGGACTTCCTGTTGGCAATTTAAGTAACCACCTGCATTCTGTGCTGTCTTCTCAAGTGTGTGTGTGTGCGCGTGTGAGTGTGAGTGTGTCCATCCTTTTTTTTTCTTTTTCTTTTTTTCTTTCTTTCTTTTTTTTATTCAGGGTCTCACTCTGTGGCCCTGTGTCCTGGCCTATATCTTTCTGTATAGACTAGGCTGCCCTGAAGTTTGTGTTGGTACCTCTGCTTCCCAGGTACTGGCACCTGCACTGACTTCTGAACCTAAGTGTCCCTCAGGGATTGTGATGTCTAAATCTTACAGGTCTAAGAAGTAAAAATCCATTGATTGTCCAGACCATTATTTCTGCTCAACTTTTTTTTTGGTGTTTTGTTTTTTTACCAGGAGGAGGAAATATAACCATTTTCTCACTAAAGAATTTTGAAATACAGGGAGGCCATGTATTTTTTTCAAGATCACAACTTTAGAAAGGGGCACTGTATTCCTAACATCTTACCCATGCCCACAGGCCAGGTACCAGGTTTTTGAAAAGGCAGTTTCTTTGGAACACAGCCATGCTCCTGCCTCATCTGTTGCATGTTTGTGCTTCAGTAGAGTGGAGTGGCTGGGGCAGAGCCTCTGGCCCTAGCTGGCCTTGCCCCCCTGCTGCTCCATTTGTTGACACTGGTCTGGGCTTGGGTATCTGTTGCAGCTTATTATTGGGCAGAATAAGGCTTCAGTATTGCTGGGCTTCCTCTCACCATGCCATTCTCCTTGGTATTTCATGCTGTCCTTTTTTCATGAAATCGTGTTCTTAGAACTTTGTGTGGTGATTTTCTTTGAATATTGGGGATTGAGCTGAGCAGGCAGTGAACCGCTGAGCTACATCCCCAGTTCTTCCCCCCCCCCAGTTTGAGACAGGATCTCACTAGGTTGACCTTGAACTTGTACTATAACCTAGATTGACGACCTCTTGATCTCCCTGCCTCCCTCCCAGTATCTGGGAGTTTGGGCTTTTACCACCAGGCCCAGCTGTTTTGTTTGTTTGTTTGTTTTTTAATGGAAACAAGGATCATCTGAAACTTAACTGCCTAACATTTTGTTTGACTTGTACTAATTAGTAAAATACCATACACTTTGAGAATTTCATTTGATACCTAATACCACTAATCACCATTCAGTGTCACACATTAAGATAAAATATTTGGCCAGGTGGTAGTGGTGAATGCCTTTAATCCCAACACTTCGGAGGCAGAAGCAGGCGGATCTCTGAATTTGAGGCCAGCCTGGTCTAAACATTTCCTGATTTTCAAAATTGCTGAGCATTTTCAACCTTTCAATATTAGCTGGGAGCATGTATGCCTGTTTCCACATCTGATTCCTCATCCCCCTTTCACAGCACATTATGGTCAGCCTGGTTCCTTCCTCTTAAAACTTTGACAGCTTTTCACCACTATACGTGTTTCTAACATTTTGGGGGACTCTGGTTTTGTATCACATGATTTTGAAGCACTTTTTCTGTAAATAAAGGCCTATGTAAGAGTAGAATCTGTTCAGCCACCTACTCCAAAAGCTCTTTTACTTAGAAGAGTGGTTCACAACCTGTGTGTCATGACCCCTTTTGGGGCAGAACAATCCTTTCACAGGGGTATCCTGAGATCATCTGCATATCAGATATTTACATTATGATTCATAACAGTAGCAAAATTACAGTTGTGAACTAGCAACAAAAATAATTTTATGGTTGGGGGCCACCACAACATGAGGAACTGTATTAAAGGGTCATAGCATTAAAAA
The DNA here is from genome assembly GCA_026225945.1 of Cricetomys ansorgei. Taxonomy (NCBI): domain Eukaryota; kingdom Metazoa; phylum Chordata; class Mammalia; order Rodentia; family Nesomyidae; genus Cricetomys; species Cricetomys ansorgei. The sequence continues at coordinate 5,518,156 of JAMJFZ010001012.1, read as the reverse complement.
GATTGAGAACCACTGGCTTAGAATGTCTACATGTATAGACACCTTACAACACAAAGAGGTTATTTGATCAAAAATCACTTGTTTCATTTTAGGATAATAGGCCAAAGTGGTGTTTTGCCTCACACCTTTGGCCTCATTCCCAAAGAGATTTTGAGAAGTTAAGTTGCTCTTTGGTACATGTAATAGGAAAGCTCTACACACCCATGTTTCTTATCTTTACAGTCCTGCTCTTGTGTGACTTTGGAGGTGAGCACAGCAGCAGGTTGCTAGCTTCAGTGTAGGCAGCAGGGTGTATCTGCTCTTCTGCTCACCCGTGTCCTTAGTGGAGAACAAAGGATACATGCAGAACAGTGGAACAGTGCTCAGCATCTCCTGCCTGGTAGAAGTTTATAATCAACTTAGATCTCATTGGAAGAAACACTTGAGCTTTTTGCCCTGCTGAGGAGCCAGGTTTAGATCTGCAACAAGCTGGTGTCCAAGGGACTGTACCGTGTACAGTGAGATCTCTCACTGTGCAGCTCAGGTGACTGGAACTTACTGCTAGGTAGCTAGTTGGCTTTGAACTTGTGGTCCACTTGCTTTTTCCTCCTGAGTACTAGATCACAGGTATGTGCCACCACAAACAGTGAAGATATGTTTGTTTCTTAAATTTCATCTTTTCAGGACTAAAATCTATGTAGATACTGAAATCCCTTCAAGTGTTGGCTTTCTAAAGTTTTGAGCTGATTTTTATTCATTTTACTATGTCCTTTTAACCTGCTGAACTATCTTACTAGCCTCTACTATGTACTTTTAATTGGTAATCATGGGACTGGCAGGATGGCTCAGCTAATATAGGTGCTTGCCACCAAGCCTGACAACCTGAGTTCAGTCTCTAGAACCCACGTGGTAGAAGAACTCATTTCCCACAAGTTGTCCTGTGACCTCCACACACGTGCAGTGGCATGCATGGATTTGCACTTATACACAAAATAATTTAATTGTGAAAATAAATTGGTAAAGATTCACTTGGCTGTTGAGGTGTGTTTGGTATCTTAGAATTCAGAAAAGGTGTAGTATGTGGGCCTTGTCCAGTATATGGCAGCCAATGTTAAATGGACCACAGTAAAAAATAGAAATGAAAAAAAATGCATCTAATTACTTTTTTAAAGAGGATGATTTACTTAGGTGCAAATGATTTGATTGTTTTACAACTTTGTAATCAGAATTGATTTTTACAGACATTAATTGTCCTGTGTTACTATTTGGGATCCACAGAAATAGTTGGAGGATGCTTTTGATGCCTGTTCATGCATCTGTAATAGAGGGTCTGGGAAAGCCATATGGAGCTCAGTGGTAGAGAAAACCCTAGGCTCCGAACCCAGTTTGGCTAGAAAATTACCCAGTTAGCATAGAATAGACTATATACTAGGTTCATAGTAATACCAGAGGACATTATGACTTTAAGAACTTTGAGGGGGCTAAAGAAGAGGCTTAGTGGGTAAAGTATTAGTTAAACATCCATGAGGACCCATATAAAAGCTGGAAAGCAATAACAGGAGTGTCTATAATTCCAGCATTTCTATGGGAGATGGAAGAGTAAGTGTTTCTGGAAATCTGTAGGGCAGCTAGTCTGAACACTGCAAAACAATAAAGAGCCCCTATTTCATGGTTGAAGGCAAGAAGTAATACCCAAGATTGTCCTTTGATGTTTACATATGCACTGGGGCAAGCCCATGCCCACACTTACACACACAAATCCATACATACACACACACATATACCAAAAACAACAACAAAAGACATTTAAAAGAACATTTATTGTGTATCTGCTAGGTCTTAATAAGCATTCTGCTCTGGGGGAAGTGGCCATATGAGTTAGCTTCCCTACACCAGAGTCAACTGGGCTGCACTGAAGCAGACACAGAGATGTAAGAGACATATGCCCAGAATCTTGGGGTTGAGAAGTACCCTGGCCGAAGGTGGCACTACAGCATGCCCCAGAAGTCTGCTCCTGCTGCTGCACCACCCACCACCTCTTTGGAATCTATGAATGGCAGTACTCCAGTGTAATGGGATAGAGCAGGAAGCTGGAAGGGGTTCCTAGAAGTAGTTGTGCAAAGATTAAGAGTCAGAAAAAGCCCACCCTGTATTATTACCCTATTCCTGGTGGGACATCATGCTGATATTCTTAATCTTCCCCCCCCCCCTTTTTTTTTAACAGAAAAAACTGAGGCTGAAAACTTGGAAGAAAATGAAGAACCTTTCATTGCCCCTTTAGGATTAAGCGTTCCATCCGATGTGGAGCTGGTATGTGTGTTTCTTCATAAGCCTACAACGCACTGTGGTTTGTTTGTTGCTGCTCTTGGTGGTTTGTGAGCACAGTAGTAAAACGTAGCTGCTGTTTTACTTGTGCTACAAGATCATCAGTGAGTTGAAGGAGAAAGTGCAGCCCACTTACCTCTAAAGAGAAATGGCTGCCAGGTGTGGTGGTGCACAGCTGTCATCTTGGGGCTTGGGAGGCTAAGACAGGAGGATCTCACGTTCCAAGCCAGCCTAATCACTCCAGACAGGCACCTTGACTCAGAACACTGGGGTGGGGAGGAAGGGGGAGGTGACACTGGAGAGACACCTCAGTAGTAGATTGCTTACTTCCATTGTAGCTAATCCTGCTTCAAATCTCAGCAGCTGTATGAGGTGGCTTGTACCATGTACTCCAGTTCCAGGAATTCCCACACCCTCTGCCCTCCTCAAGCTCCTACATACATGAGGTACACATAATCTAATAAAGGCACACATGTGTGCACTCACATACATACATACATACATACATACATACATACATAATAAGCTTTTAAGAATATACACTTCAAAACAAGAAAAGGAAGAGGCGAGGAAGGAGAGAAAGGAAGTACAACATCATAACCAGCTCGGGGCACCAATGAGTTTTGTGGGGTCTGTGTGGAGGGAGTTCTGTGGGGATCTCTAGGCTTACCAGCCAAGTCAGGGCTGGGCTGAGATACTACCATCCACATATAGATGTGCAAACAGTTGTGCTCAAGCAAGGCAGTCTTCAGCAAAGTACCTGGTTCTGGTGTTTTCTGGTATGAGTTGTGGAGACACTTGCTCTTTATCTTACTTCACTGGACAGTTGCTTGGGTCCATCTGATGTATCCAGGCCACCCTTCCATGGGTGAGAAAAGCAGAGGGAGAGCTCTGAATGCACCTACCTGTGTCTATCGAGGCTTCAGTTGGGTGTTTTGTCTGATAAGCTATCTTGCCAGTTCCTTTTTAAATTAGTTTGAGGCCATCTCTGAGACCAGGCTGGCCTCAGACTCAGTATATAGCTGAGATTGGCCTTGAACTCCCGATCCTCTCTACCTCCTCCCCACTTCCTTCCAAATGCTGGGATAACAAGCATGTGCCTCCAGCCCAGCCTTTCTAAGTCAAGTTTGGAAAGGGTTCCTAAGGGTTCATGCTCAGGAAAATGTGTTTTCTTTGACATTCTTCACTCAGTAGCAAGTGCCAGAGGTATAAATGTTCCAGACTTTGTGCCTGGCACAGTAGTTAGTCAGGTGGACAGCAGACACCATAACCCAGCCATGGCAACAGCACCTCTGACACGCCACCTGTGGTTGTGACCACCCTCAGTTCAGCATGAACTTGAGGCTCTTGCTCATTTCCTCTCCTGTATCATGGGGAGGGCGGGGTTATGCTTGACTCTCCCTTTGAGATCTTTTACAAATCTGGGTAGACATTTCTGTGTGATTACTATTATGTTTGCTTCCTTATTTCCATATTTTAATTGTGTTATTATGGATAGAGCTGAAAATATAAGAGTTAATGTCCTAAGTCTTACGTTAATATATTTTTTTCTTTCTTTCTTTATTTCTTTTTTTTTTTTTTTTTTGTTAAGATTCATTTTAAATTATGCATATCTGGGGGGAGTGTGCATGAGTGAAGGTGACAATGGAGGCCAAAAGAGGGTGTGGAGCTGGAGTTACAGTCAGTTTTGAATTCCTCAGTGTGGGGTGAGTGCTGGAAATCAAGCCCAGGTCCCTGCAAGAGCAGCAAGAGCTCCAACTCTCTCAGCCATCTCTCTGCCCCATATTCTTATTTTGGTATATACTGCTTCTGCGCATTCCAAGCAGACTGTTCTCATCAGAGGCCCATTGAAATTGGTCCTTAAAAAACATTTGCTGCATTACCTGTATTTTATACTAAATACTTTAATTTACGATTAACTATGGATTCCATGCCTCCTTCCCCATTTTTGGTATTGATTTTTTTGAGACAGAGTTTTTCTACATAACCCTGGCTGTTCTGGAACTCACTATGTAGACCAGACTATCCTGGAACTCACAGAAATCTGTCTGCCTCCGCCTCCCGAGTGGGATTAAAGGCATACACCACAACACCTTGCTGTCATGTGTATTGGGGAGGGGGGACATTGTACACATGTGTATTAGATAGGTGCCCGAGGAGGCCAGAAGAGGGTACCAGATTCCCCTGGAAATAGAGTTACAGGCAAGCATGAGCCTGCCAACGAAGGTGCTAGAATTTGAACTTGGGTCCTCTTCAAGAACAATCTGCTCTTAACACTGAGCCATCTCTCCAGCTTCTCCTTGCCAAATTTTTGGAGACAGGTTCAACTTAGATATCTTAAGTTGGCCTTGAACTTATGATCCTCTTTCTTCTATCTCCCAAGTGTGAGGTGTTTTGTGCATGTGCATATGTACTCCTGCAAATAGAGGCTAGAGGTCAACCTGAGGTGTCATTTTTCAGGAGACATTCACCTTATTTTTTGAGACAGGGTCCCTCACTAGGACCAGGGCTCACCTTTTGGGTTAAATTGAATAGCCTCAAACCCTAGGGATTCTTCATCTGTCTCCTCAGTGCTAGTATTACAGGCGCGTGCCACCATGCCCAGCTTTTTCACGTGAGTGTTAGGGATTGGACTCGGTTCTCCTGCTTGTGCTACAGGCTTGTTACCGACTAAGCTTTCTCAACCCTTTTGTTTTTGACACAAGTTTTTTTAATGTCTGTTTGAATGTAAATACAAAGGTACAATAAAATATTGATGGCTTAGTTCCTGTTAAAAGATTTAACAGCTGTGTAGTCTCAAAGTAAGCATTACTAAGCTGTTTATTAGATACCTTGAACCCAAAGGCAATTAGGGAGCCTTGTTCTGTTGCCACAGTTCTCCAGTATCATGCTTTGAGAGGTCCCTGCATAGAGGGCATGTGACATGCTTGAGGCCTTGGCTGAGTGTCTGCTTTGCCTTTTGTTTCTGACAGTGTCAGTATCTCACTCTTCTCATTTGTGGCTCTGGGCATTCATTGGGTAGATCCTAAAACTGTGGAGTGTTGATAGCAACTCTGTAGTCATACAGCCTTTGTGGTGTTGATGGGGAAGATGAGGTGACCGTATTTATGACAGCAGTTCTGGTTGGTGACTAAGCAGAGGTGGTGCATTGTTTACTATGGCTGCTGGGGAGGGGAGACCCTGACCTAGAAGGTTGGGTTGGAGGTGCATAAGGAGGTAGGTAATCTCTGAGCTCTTGGTTTACACTATCTGTTGGTTGAGAAGCTTGTGAACAAGGCACCTGGAGTTGATGCATGCCTGCCTCCTGCTGCATACCTGCCAGCCTGCATGCCACCATGACTGATCTACAGCCCCTGGTCCATGCCTGCTGAGCCTTTAGACTCAACTCCTTCAGATGATCTGACCTTGGATCTTTTTTTTGGGGGGGGGTTGTTTGTTTTTGTTTTTTTGGTTTGTTGTTTGTTTGTTTCCAATACATTTGTGGGTGTTTTTCTGCTCCAAGAGAAGAAAAACAGACCTGTTTTTTCTCCAGATATGTATTTATACATGTCCTGTCCTGAGTTCCACACTGACTGTGTTGCCCTGTGGAGCCTTGTAACACATGGGGTGAAATGCAGAGCCCTTTGCTCAGCCCATCTTTTCACTCTCTCCTTACTCCCAAGACATTGGAGATGGCAGACGTGGGGTATCTGCACCTAGTGAGAGGAGTCCTGAGCTGGGAATGATGCCAGGTGCTTATGGCCTTTTGGGCTTGTCTGTGGGCTAGCACTACATTTTATTGGGTTTTGCCACCACCACTGGTCAGGCCTAAGGGCCCAGGAGTTCTTTCTGCAAGTTAGCAGGTCTGTTAGAGCTTATTTCTGGAAGAGTACACTGGACACGGGGAAAGGAAAGAGAGCGCTATTAGATGTGTGCAACATTTTAGTCTATTAAGGGACAGTGGGCAGTCCCATGCTGTGTCCCAGGCCTGTATCGGCTTCTCTGTGTGTGCATATTCCTCACTTGGAAATCCCAGTTATTGTGAAATAGGAGAAACCCGGGGCTCTCCTCCATGTTGAGAAGCTATATTGTCCATTTATCTCTGAAAAAGAAAGGGTCCTCACCCCCTACCTGTGTGTCCTACTCTAGCACTGTGTCTTTTGTCTGTGTGTGAGTCTCCAGGTAATTTCCATGTGCTGCCAAAGTCCTATGTCTCTCTCCTCCTTTGTGCCAAAGGGTTCTGAAGCTTGTTTGGAGAGAGCTCTTTCCTACTCCCAATCAGTGGGAAACTTTTTGCTGCATTTCTTGCTAGTTCTTTTGTGGTTTTGTTTTGTGTTTGTTGTGTGACTAATCTGGTGCGTATTTGGACCTATAGGCAAAGTGAGTGTTTCTTTTTTTCCTCACTGGGATGATTCACAGACCCCTCACTAATTATTGCCTTCCTCCTGAACTGTCCTTTTTTTGTCTCCTGCTGACTCTATCCAGAACTTCTCAGAGTTCGTTGGCAATCCATCCTTGTGGGCCTCCTGGCCTGTGGCTCTCACTGTCCCACTTCCTAGTTCTTACTGAGTTTAGGGCCAAGCTGTTGGAGTTTTTAGGGAGAAGGGCCCTTAGGACAGGACTTAGGCATAGATGAGATCAGAAGAACATTTCCGTTCTGCTAAGTAGGCTTTATGACATGCATGTTTAACATGTTTGTTAGTTTGAGTTTTTTTGTTTGTTTGCTTGTTTGCAGGTAGAGGGGGTTGTTTGTTTATTTGTTTGGGCTTATGTGTGATTATTTATAGCTAGAGTTCAAACCCAGGGCCTCATTAGCTATTTTTGTTGTTGTTTTGGGGGTTTTTTGTTTGTTTTTTGTTTTTGGAGGCAGGGTTTCTCTGTTGTAACTCTGGCTGTCCTGGGACTCACTCTGTAGACCAGGCTGGCCTCAAATTCACAAAGATCCGCCTGCCTCTGCCTCCGGAGTGCTGGGATTAAAGGTGTGCACCACTACTGCCCAGCCAGGGTTTTTCTATTTTGGTGGAGTTTTGTTTTTTTGTTTTTTGTTTTGTTTTGACTTTGATTTTTGAGGTAGGGTTTACTACATGGCCTTGGCTAGCCTGAAACTTATAGAGATCTGCCTGTCTCTGCTTTTCAAATGCTAGAATCAAAAGCATATACTACTATGTCTGGCTTACTAAATATATTTTTAAAATAACATTCTTAGTGCTGGAATGGTAATGGTGGTCTTAAAAGAGAATTGAAGATCTGCATAGTAAAGATGCAGAAAATGCTGCCTTAGTTTCTGATACCATGACAAAGTACCCTGACAGAAGCAACTTAAGTGAGAAAGAGCTTATTCTTAAAATTCAAAGTACGGTCCATCCTGGCACAGGGAAAGTCAAAGTGGCAAGAGCTTGAAGCAGTTGGATACATCACATTCATAATCAGGAACAGAGAGGGAATGCTTGTTGCTCTTCAGCTCCTTTTCTCCACTTACACAGTCCAATATCCAAGCCAAGGAATGGTGCCTCCCACAGTGGACAGGTCTTTCCACTGAGTTAACAGTAATCAAGATAATCTCCAATAGGCATGCCAAAGGCCCATCTTCCAGATGATACTGGATTCTGTCAAGTTGACAATTAGAATTAACTATCATAAATGGCTTTCTTCAGGAGAAATAGTTTTTCCTTATATTTTATTACCCTGATAGCAGATATTGAGGTATGTTCCCAAGATACTTTGGGGCTGGCAAGATGTCTCAGCTGGTGAAGAAGCCACTTGCCATCAAGCCTGACAACCTGAGTTTGATTCTCAGGATCCATGTGGTAGAAGAGAAGTCACTCCTGCAAATTGTCCTCTGACCTCCACAAGAGTACCCACATACACACAAATAAAAGTGTGAAGGAAAAAAAATAAAACAAAAACCAAGATGTTTTGTTTTTGCATGGTTCTTGGTGCTGTGTTTGAGCTACTGTAACAGTGTGCTAGTTGAGCTAGTAACAGTGTGATCAGAGATTGAGCCCAACAAGTTGACCTGGTCTACCAAGAGCCTGAGTAGTGAAATCACGCTGAAGTGATCCTTGATCCTTGGTATGTTTATAGAATGGACTATTTTGCAAATGAATCTTCATGTTAAGCCAGAGCTGTGAGAATCTGCATCAGGGCTCGTGTTCTAGTGCACATCAGATTTCCTTAAATGGAACCTAGCTTATTCAGGAGCCAAATAACTTAAACTATAGACATTTCTCTTTTTTCAAAATATGCTTTATTGCAATTCATTTGTTTAGTGGGGGTGGGAGCACTGTGGACCATTGCATCTGTGTGGAGGGCACAGGACAGCCTGCAGGAGTCTGTTCTTCCTCCATGTGAGTTCCAGAGATTGAACTCAGGTCAGGCTTAGCAGCAGACACTTTTCCCCACTAAGCCATCTCTCTGGTCCTGACATTTCTCCTTTTTAAAATGAGGAGGACATTTTTTAATTAGATACTAAATTTGAGAAATTAAGCCATTTTTATTTTATAAAGGATGAGGTCCTGAGTTACATAAGCATATTGAATTCTTAACCACCCATCCTTCATGTGAATAATTTCCAGTCTTTTTTTCCATGTAGTTTCTAGTGTTAACCTCTTTGTTGATATTAAAAATACTGTACATTTATTTATTTGGGGGGAGTGGGAGCACACATGTGTCACAGTGCACCCATGGAGGTCAGAGGACAGCTCTCAGGAGTCAGCTAGAGAGCTGACTTCCACCACATAGATTCTGGTAATTGAATTCAGGTTGTCAGGCTTGATGGCAAGCATCTTCACCTCCTGAGCCACCTTGCTAGCTTTGAAATGTTTTATTTCATAAACTGGGATCGTAAAATCAGTCTGTTTCTTTTAGTTAAATCATGTAACTTATTTTTATGCACACACACATACACTGATCACATGACTGTTTTTCCCCAGCCACCAACAGCCAAAATGCATGCCATCATCGAGCGTACAGCCAACTTCGTGTGCAAGCAGGGAGCACAGTTTGAGATAATGCTGAAGGCCAAGCAAGCACGCAACTCGCAGTTCGACTTCCTGCGATTTGATCACTACCTCAACCCATACTACAAATTTATCCAGAAAGCCATGAAAGAAGGACGGTACACGGTGCTGGCAGAAAACAAAAACGAAGAGAAGAAAAGTAAGTGGATTGTTCTGGGTCTCCGGGTGGGGAGGGTGGTCTGGGAGTATGAAGGTTCTCAGAGGAACGTAACTAAAATCCAGACTTGAATTGTTGGTATGCTTATAAACTGCTGATTAGCCCTGCCAGGACACCGTTCTCAATCCTTAATGTTTTACAGATGGTTGGAATACAGTTGAATATTGATGCCATCTAAGCGGTCATCTAGGCTGGAAACAGTTCTTCGAATTTTGGCTGCTTAACAGTTTTCAAAGGAGACAGTTTCACTTTCAGATTATTCTGTTAGCACATGCATGTGCTTACACTACGGGGCATAGAGCAGGAAGTTAAATTACACACACTCACAAGGTGAAGATGCTTCCTCTGTTTTGGATTGCCTATCTGAAGCTCTTTTTCAAGTGTCTCCATTCCAGATTCTTAGAAAGCCAGCTGTCTCCTTTTTGAGTGACACCCAGGGGCAAGCCTCCCTAGCCTGTCTTCTCTTGCACTTTGTTCCCATCCTAGGGCCTTACACATGCCAGGCAAGCACCTGCCACAGAGCTGTACCTCCAGCCTCACTCTAGCTGTGTTCATCTTAACTGCATATCATATCTACTCCATCTTTGTGGTGGTTTGGGGTTTTTGCTGTTTTTCCTTTGCTTCCTGAGGTACTGTTTTGCTTTCATGAATCAAGAAGCGTTTTTTGCCCGTTTTGAAAATAAAAATCCTATTATAGCACTCCAGTAAATGCCAAAGGGAGCCGTGAGGTAAAAGGTGGCACTCCTGTCTGGTTTTTTTCTAAACAGCTTGTAGAGTATTCCTCCATGGGCTTTGTATACAGATAACCAGGAAAAAAAAGTGCAGGACTCTGTCCTTGTTTGCTTTCAAGGTTTTCCGCAGCTCATTCTGTTCTTCCTCTTCCCCCCACCCAGTTCCCCTCCTTTCTTTCCCTCCCCTTCCCCTCTCCTTACTATGTGGACCCCACTGCTCAAACTCAGATCGACTTGCCTCTAGCTCCCAAGTGCTGGGATTAAAAGCTTGTGCCACCACACCCAGCCCATGTCTTTCTCCTGTAATGTTTACTTATTTATATTGTGTATGTGGACCCATGCATGCCGTGACATATGTGGGGGTTTCAGAGGATGACTCGCAGGAGTCTACCATGTGGATTCTGGGGCTTAAACTCACTGCCCCCCAAGTTAGTCTGTCTTTTTTAATTTAAGATTATCTGTTTGTTTGCTTAAGATTTATTTATATGACCAGGTAGTGGTGGCACATGCCTTTAATCCCAGCACTCAGGAGGCAGAGGCAAGAAAATCTCTGTGAGTTCCAGGACAGCCTGGTTTACAGAGTGAGTTCCAGGACGGCCAGGGCTACATATAGAAACCCTGTCTTGAAAAGCCCCCCTCCCCAAAAAATTATTTTTTACTTACATGTGTATGTTTGTATCTTTGCAAGTCTATGCCACTTCTGTTTGGATCCCTGTGGAGGCCAGGATTTTGCATTCCCTGGAACTAGAGTTATATGCAGTTAAAAGCTACCCAGTATAGGTCCCCTGGAATAAACAACAAATGCTTTTAACTGCTGAGTCATCTCTCTAGTTACATGAGATGTCTCATGTAGCCCAGGCTAGCCTTGAACTCTGTTATTCTCCTGCTGTCACTTCCCAAGTGCTGGGATCAGTTATAAGCATTTGTTACCACACCCAGCAGAATCTCTTTAAATATGATTTTAATGAGCATATTTATAGAGTATAGGGATAATTTAATACATGTAAACAACTAAATAAAAATCCAAAACAAAAAATTTTTGAGGTAGAGTCTCACCATGTAGCTCAGGCTGTCCAAAGATTTGTAGCTATCCTCCTGCCTCTGCCTCTCCAATGCTGTGTGCCATCATATCTAATAAACAACATCCTGAATTCAATTTCAGAGTCAGGAACAACCTCTGACAATGAAGACGAAGATGAGGAGGAGGATGGGAGTTACCTGCACCCGTCTCTCTTTGCTTCCAAGAAGAGCAGCCGCCTGGAAGAGCTGATGAAGGTCTTTATATCCTCACTAGACTGTGTGTTTACACTGTCACGAAATTGCTGCTCATTTACATTTGGAAACACGAAGCCTGCCATTTCCTGTGGTACAGCTGTATCTTGTTTTATTGCTGAGGTGTCTGCATTTCTGTTTTCCATGTGATGATGAAGCATTTGTTTTCCTGCGTGCCTATTACAGGTCCCACAAGCAAATGATTGCTCTTTTATTATAGAAGTAGTGTTGGTAAAGACTTGGAAGCTGTTTTGTTGTGAAGATTGGAATTTAGGATTGATTTTTCTAGGTATTTGTAATGTCTGCTTTCTGAAGCGTTAGTTCTTTCATAGGCTTTACCTCTGGCCCTCTCCTCATCTGTATGAGGAGACCATCAGTGCATTCGAACTCTCACTCTGCTGTTTGTGATACAGAAGACAGAATCTGTGAGGTTGAAGCATGGTTCTCCACAGTCACAAAGTGCAGTTGTAACTTTCTGACACTGCATCTGCGTTCTTCAGCCTTATTTGTTTGAAGCCAGTTGTTTCTTTTTCAGTCATATCTGAACTCTGCCTCCTGGTTCTTTTGCCTGGCTGCTACTGAGACAGATTCCTAACTTGTGACTTTTTTTTAACCCTCTCACTCTAAAAGGTTAGGAAGGAAAAGAGAGAAAGGAAGAAATCCTTTCTGGCCTTATCTGTCTAAACCTGGAGAACTGGACTAACTTCTAATATCTTCTATCCCATTACCTGTTCCTTGTCTCAGCCTGGTGGCTGCCTTCCTTCCCAGCAACTGTCCTCTATCTGAGCCTTGTTCCTGCCTGCCTTTCCATCAACATCCTCTGCCACTAACTGCCACTGCCTCTTTTATGTAACTTCTAAATTGTTCCCAGAAGTCCAAGCAGCATGTGACCATAATGAAGGCTATACAGTACTAGAAAACTTCTTAGCAAAGCATCGTCCTCCTACATGTAGTTGATGTTTGGGAGGAATGGCTCTTGATTAATGGAAGAGTAAGAGCCATTGATGAGAAATCAAGTCCCACTATGGAAGGATAGAGTTAGAAGTTTTGTGTGAATTTGTACGCCCACACTTTGATGAGTAGCTATCCGGTCTTGATGCTCCCTCCAGTCTTTGCTTAGAAGTTGTTATGGAAATGATGCCTATTTAATTCCTCTGGTACTCACAGCCAGCTGGAGCATTTGACCTCAAGTGGACAGGACCTCTGTGTGTGTCCCAACCTAAATAACAGTGGTTCTTAGCAAGAAGGTTGTGTTTGGGAGTGTGTACTCTCACAGGCAGGTTCTTGTTTAGGGGCAGGAAGGAGGATGGTGGTTTTCAGAAGTACAAGAGAATTGCAGGAGCTATACTGGAACCAGTAGGCCATCACTGAGCAGGCTGCTTCAGGGCACATGTACTTGTGGAGGCATTCTTGTGCTAAGCTGTGGTTCTGACAAGTCTCTTGTGATCACTGGGCACATAATACATGGAGTTCTGTCTCCAGGATCTCCTTGCTCTCTTTTTTGTTATTGTTATTCTGGGTCTTACACAGATGACTCTACCTCTTCCTTGGCAACTTTCACTGTGTCTGAATGTGTGCTGGGATTTTCCTAAGACATTCCCACAATACTGGGAGGTTAAGTGTTTTCTCAACAGAGTTTAACATAGATTAGAACTAGAAAATGCTAAGGCCATGTGTCTTCTCTGTCCTTAGCCCTTGAAGGTGGTGGACCCTGATCACCCACTAGCAGCCCTTGTCCGTAAAGCACAGGCCGACAGCTCTGCTCCAGCGCCACCCACTGCAGATGGCACACCTGCACAGCCCTCCCAGGTGGAGTACACGACAGACTGTGAGTACCCAGAGTGTCCTGATCTATATCTAGCTTGCAGCTGCCCCCACGCCCACCCCCACTCCCATGATCTCCCTCAGTGGTGTGGAGTGCTCACAGCTTTCACTGTGGTCCAGAAAGGAGGTGCCTGGAACACATGTTGCCTGGCTTGTGGCTCTGCATTCCTGAAAGGAAGAGTCAGGCCAAGGGCAGAAAAGTAAGTGCCAGCCAACCAGTCCTGCTTCCCAAAGCCACACTGACACCTTTAGCTCATGATTGGCTAAAACAGCAGAGGCTGGGAAATGGGGCCTATTTAAAACTTTGCTGCACTAAACAAAGCACAGACGTGTTAAGAATGGAAAGAGCAGAGACTGTGTAGACAGCACAGTGTTGTATGTGCCATAGAGTTGTTTGGTGCTGTGAGAATGCCCTGGTATTGGCACAGGATTGGGCACAGCAAGCAGAAACAGCAAGCAGGAATGGGATAGTGTGAGGCTGCTTGTCATGACTGCTTTGCAGGTACAGTCATCCCTCTGTTTCTACAAGGGCTGGTTTCAGGGACGCTCTTTCCCCCCAACAAACCCATGGTTTCTCTCTAGAACCCTGTCTGGAGAACTTACAATGCGCCGTGAATTCTGTGTGAATAGTTGTTATGTTGTATTGTACAAGGGGTCATGACAAGGAAAAATTAGTGCCTGTTCAATACAAATGCAACTTTTCTCCTTTGTATTTTGAATCAGAGCTGTAGGACCTAAGAATATAGAGATCTGGTTGTAATGTGCAGGAGATTATGTTTCTTCGGAATTGTATGACTGCTGCTCTCTTATCTTTCTAAGCATTTGAACCTTACTAATTAAAGAGGAGCGTTCTGGGAAGTGATCCAGAATATCTGACCTTAGGTTCGGTGTCAGGTCTCATTGCTGTTCTGAGGCTAAGCATTTTGTAAGTGCTGTGTGAAAGAGGAACTTTAGCAAAGAAGGATCAGCCTGTGCTGTGGCTGCCCTGGTGCAGACTACATTTCCTCCAGTGAAGTCAGGTGCCTGGAGGGTGGGTCTTGCACTAAAGGAGCTGCCATTTATCTTTACATGTGCTAGCTCAACTCTTCTGTCTCCACAGTGATCCACAAAGATGTGGCATTTTGATGTAATAAAGAGACAAGAATGTAAAAATCAGTTACTTGTTGAATGTGATGGATGGGCCTTTTATCTCAGCATTTGGGAGACAGGCTAAAGGATCTCTTGAGTTCAAGGTGAACCTGGACTACCTTAGTACCGTAGTGAGACCCCAGATTCTGTTGTTGTTTTGTTTTTCGAGACAGGGTTTCTCTGTTGTCACTCTGGCTGTCCTGGAACTCACTCTGTAGACCAGGCTGGCCTCAAACTCACAGAGATCCACCTGTCTCTGCCTCCCAGGTGCTGGGATTAAAAACGTGTGCCACCACTGCCGGGCCTGAGACTCTGTCTTTAAATATGTATATATGTTTTTATATGTTTTTGATTAAACTTTGTGAGCATATCCCTGGAAAACCTAAGCTGAAACTTTGATTATTTCTTTAAATGATCAAATTGAGCCACATGAATCTTGAATGTCCGAACCAAGAGAGCTCATGTTGCAGGGCTGCATGTTATATGTCCTGCTGTTGCTTTCCACAGGAATCCATTCTTGTAGCCTTCTGGAGATGGCTGTTGGTTCAGGTACACACTTGGGAAGAGATTCGTGTGCGTAGCTTGCCCGTTTCCCATGCCTTGTGTAGCTCCAGGGAAAGCTCATGAATGACCTAATCAGTGGCAACAGGAGGCTCTGCCAAACAGTCTAGTTGCACTCAGAGAATAGTGTGCTGTCACCACCACCACCACCTCATGCACACCTGTTTGTTGCTTTTCTGTCTTTTAAGTACATATGTTTGTGTGCATTCATGTTCATGTATGTGTACCCTTGTTCATGAATGTTTGTGGAGGCCAGAGGCCAATGTTGAATATCCTCAATTGCTCTCTACTTTAGAGTGTGTGTGTGTGTGTGTGTGTGTGTGTGTGTGTGTGTGTGTGTGTGTGTGTAAAAGTCTACATGTTGGGTTCCTTCCTGAATTACTCTCCATCTTACTTTTCTGAGACAGGATTGCCTACTGGTTTAACTACAGTGGTTGGCCAGGGAACCCCAGGGATCCTCCTGTATCTACCCCCAGGCATGAGTCAAAGCACCCAGCTTTTACATGGTTACTAGGAATCCAAAATCAAATCTTCATGTTTGCATAGCAAGCACTTTTCTGACTGAGCCATCCATCTTGCCCATCCCCTGCATTCCTGTTCCAAGACAGTCTTGAATTTGCTTGAATCAAATACATTGTCTACTCATGTTCTTATATCCTTTGATAGAGAAGAGAGCAATAGAAACTGGAAGTGGAGAGTCTAACCCTGTACACACAGAGTCAGCTGTGGTAGAATGTGCACAGACCCTGTGGGCCAGGAGGGATGGTGGAGCAAGCTGACTCATCATCCTCAGTCTAGTGGGAACAGTGGTCTGAGGCAAACTTTGGCATGGCAGTGTAGAATGTCATAGGACCATGCAGATTCAAGATGGCACGCGCGCGCGCGCACACACACACACACACACACACACACACACACACAGTGGAGAGGGGGCAGTTAAGAGCACTGGCTGCTCTTCCAGAGGACCTGAGTTCTGTTCCCACCACTCACATGGCAGCTCACAACCATCTGTAACTCCAGTTCCAGGGGATCTGACATCCTTACACAGATATGCATGCAGGCAAAACACCACTGTACATAAAATAAAAATAAATAAAATACTTGAAAACAAAAACAAAAAAGCCACAGGGCCTCAGGGCCCCTCAGTCCTACCTGAGGCTCTGAGAGAATCCCAAGCTTGATATGTTCTACTTGAGGGCCGATTCTACTTGCTCTGCCCTTGATCGAACAGGACATTAGGCCTTGATGAAGCATCCTGGACATGAGGAAGAATAGTTTGTTTAGATATCTGGGGTTTATCAGATCTCTGTGGAGTTGACAGTTTTCAGATACACTCCTGTTATGAACTACAAGGACGAGAGCCCTCAGAGCCACCAACACAGACCCCTGCCCAAGATCAAGAAGATCATTGGGTATGGTGGACTCACAGTTTTACAGAAGAGCCAGGTCAGTGGCTAGAGCCTAGGATCTGATTCTCAATGAAACTGCTCCAGAAAAGTCCCAGCATCCTTGGCTGTGGGGCTGCTGCAGATAGGAACAGTCTTGGCTTCCCCAGGGCTCAGGCTCTACTGGGTACCTGCCTGAAACTTTTGTCTCCCCATGTACTCTTTCTCTGTGGTATCTGTATTGGCTTGTTGCTCCTGTCTTAAGGTTCTATAGAATCTCGGAGTTGCTTGAGTCCAAACCTCTGGCGAATGCTTCATCACCCTCCTGACTTTTGCTGTGAAATGGGCAAAATCTGGAATTTTTCAAGTTTCTCTGGCCCATTGCTGGTCATTGGCAGCATCTCTGGCTCTGCTCAATTAGGTGGCACTTGGTTTGTAGCCAGCCATTATTAGTACAGCACTTACAAATGCAGCCAAGTAGAGGAAAACCAATCACAGCTGTTGGTTTTAGTTCCTCTGTGGTAAATTCATCCACATTTGGTGATTAGATTGCTTAAGTGTTAACAGAGAAAATTGCTGGGGCCCTGTGAAGAGTGTCACCAGGCTCTAGGCTGTGCACAGCAGTGTAAGGGTTAGCTTTTCCCATCTGTACTTTTCTTATCTTCAACATTTTTCTTTTATTTATTACCACTGTGGGTGTGATGGGAGTGATACACATGTCACATGCATGTGGAGTCAGTTCTCTTCTATCTTTACATGGGTTCTGGGGTTAGAACTCAGGTTATCAAACTTGCACAGCAAGCACTTTGCCCACTGAGCCTCACACAAGGCCCTTATAATCTATGTCTTTTAAGGTTTTATTGTTAAACTTTCAAAGGTTCAGTAACTGATTGTAATGTTCAGAACACTGCCCATGACAGTAGCCTCTGACTTATCCCACTTTGTATCAAGGTCAAATCCAACAGATTCTTTGGATTTCCTTCTTTCCTACAGTTGCAGAGAGGGGTGGGATGACACTTGGAGAGAGACTCATGCATATGTGTGACTGATCACCATCATTTGTTAACTTTGGTCCTGTCCTTGACATGTTTCCACCAAGTCTTACCACTGAGCTGACAGGACATGAGCAGAAAGTGCCTGAGACTTTGGGGTCTTGGGCAGCAAGGTCAGGACTCAGCGCAGAGTGAGTATGCCTATTGCCACAGTGATATATTGAATTACTATTTTGCCCCATGCCTTTGTAGGATTGCAACCTTTGGTTCTTGTGAAGAGAATGAACATGTCTAGCTGATTGAGGGACTAATTAATACCAAATAGGAGCGGTGGGGGTCATGACGGCTGTCCAAACCCATATGTGCCCTCCTTATCAAGATGGCCCACTTCGTGTTTGCTGTACTGGTATTCCAGAGGATGTTGTAGTAATGTGTTAAACAGCCATGTGTCTAAATATGTAAATCCCCCTGTGGATAAAGGTCATGCCTGATCTGCTAGTTTGGTGCCCTCTTGCTTTACTTCAGGGATACACAGGGCTCTCAGAAATGGTTACTAGTAAGTAACTTCTAAAACATTAAGAGGGAATCTGGGGAGATGGATGGCTCAGCAGAAGACCTGAGTTCAGTTCCCATCACCTATATCAAGTGGCTTAAAATAGCCTGTAACTCCAACTCCAAGGGATCTTGTACCCTATTCTGACCTCTTCAGTCACAAACACACATGAAACACACACACACACACACACACACACACATATATATATATATATATCACATAAATAGAAGCAAATCTTAAACGATAAGCCTGTTGGTATACATCTTTAATCCTAGCACTTAGGAGATAGAGGCAGGTGGATCTCCCTGGTATACATAGTTCCAGGCCAGCCAGGGCTACACAGTGAGACCCCATCTGCATGAATTGCTTTACTTTGTAGGCCTTGGTTTTTCCATTTGTACATTTTGGATGTTAAACTTACTATATTCTCAGTGAAACATTGAAGGTGGTTATGTCCACAGTATTTTCAGATTCCGTATTTCAGTGGTCAAGTGAACCCTAGGGCAGTCTGTAGAAGTTGTTTTTTTCTTCTCTTTCTTTCTTTCTTTCTTTTTTTTTCCCCCTAGTAAAAATTTCCCCTGGTTATTTAAACAACAGTACGGCAGAATGTGAGAAATTTGAAGAGAAGTTTAATATAGGAAGACACATCTCAACAGATAATAAAATGTGATTTTGTTGTTGAAGGCCATGAAATAGGTGATGCCTTAAACAAAATATGTAGTGAAAACAGGTTGGAAGATGGTGGTTGTGGATCTGAAACCTGTCCTTGAAAAGCAAGCCTCACTGTCACCAGGCTGATCATTCCTGAGAGCTGGGCTTGTTCTTATCTTTTTAATATTGTTTAGTATGTGTGTGTGTATTTGTGTGTGTGTACACAAGCATATGCCACAGCACACATGTGGCAGTGAGAGAACAACTTCATGGCAAGCTCCTTCACTGTCTCACTGGCCTGCAGTCTTTCTTTTGAAAAGTTGATATGTGCTCTTTTCCACCCTTTCGACTCTGGGCCACAGCTGCTCCTTGGGCTCCAGCAAAGCATGTCCCCCACCTTTGCCAACCCACCTCCAGCCCTGTCAGGGTTCCCATCCTGGGAATCAGGTGCCAATTGCTATGGCACTGCAGTGTAGGCTTTTATTTTGTTATTTTGAGGCCTCAACAGTTTCTTCACTTCCTATAATTACACTATAGCTTTTTAAAGCAGTTGGCTTTTTATCCAATTTTTCTAAAGGATTCAACTTTATATTCACAGAAACAGCAATTCTCTTCTTATTCAAATTGTCTGTTGGTGTAAAATTTAACCAAATACATAATTACACTAAGTCTGACTGAAAAGAAATTGTTTAAGAGAAAAACTGATAAAAGCAAAATCTCAATCTTCCAAAGAGGAGCTCACTCTGCCTGGAGTTTCATGGCACCGGCTACCTGGGTCAGATAGTCTTGGCACAGAGAGAGCTGCACTAGCCAGCTTTGCAGAGGGAAGAGCAGAGGGGAGCGTGAAAACAGGAACAGTCAGGGGTCCTTGGAGAGGAGACAGTGTCAAGAATAGTGTCTGGAAAACAGAGCCAACTAGAGCCATGTGGATGTCTAACAGCTGGCTGCTGCATTCAAGGGCCAAATGGGGAAAAGTCTCAGCTAGAAAGAAAGACACGTGGGCAGGGGGAATAGCCATCTACTTTAAGCTAGTAGTCAACCCTTGATTACATCACAAATTTTTTGTTTGTTTTAATGAAACCATTGTGAAAATGAAAGAAATGTTTAATGTACAAATAGCTTTCACTATTACATAGGAAATAAGTGACAGTCTGTTCAGAGATTGGTACAAATAACTCTGATACAAAAATGACAGTGCTTTGTTTTAAAGGTTTAGCTCAGCTGCTCCCCAGCTACTGAGCAAGGGCCTACCTACAAGGCTTCACTGTGTGCCAGGGCAAAGTTGGGTTGGAAGCTATTGAAATATTACACATATAGTCATGGCATCGTATCCAAAGAGCCTGACTGAAAAAACAGACATCACTGAAGCAGAGAAGAGGGAACTGACAGTGTTTAATCAGTGGGATTGTGGGTGTGAGCAGGCAGCATTAAATGTAAGAATCTAAAATGTACATCCTTTGGTCCAGCATATCCCCATTAGTCTCCAAGGATATCCGTTGTACGTAAGATGTTAGTTAGTAGTGACCAAAGGCTGAGGTGACTTTACCAGAGCATAGCGGGAGCTGCATAAATGTTTGCTTCCTGCAACACCCTGAACATTGGAGCTTGATATAGGCAGAGTTGCCTGCACTGTTGAGGGGTCCATAGAGTATGTGGTTCTGCGGAAGGAGAGAGGTGTGGAAGTAGGCCAGCATGAGGTGGAGGGGAGGTCTGTGCAGGTGTCTGAAGATGCACAGTGCCATTAAGAACTTGGAGAAGGAAGCTGAGGTGGGAGTGGTGACTGGCTTGCCTGCCTCTTTGAACAGCTGCTTGGTGTTTAAAGTGGTATGGACTCCTTGTCAACAGACATGCGGATTGTTGTTTTGTTTTTTTGAGGCAGGGTCTCATGTAACCCAAGCTTGCCTCAAACTTAACATTATAGCCAAGGATGACCTTGAACTTTCTACTCTCCTGCATCCATCTCTACCAACTATGATTGCAGGCATGCACCATCACTCCTGGTTTTAGGTAGTACTAGAGATGAACCTAGGGCTTCATGTATGCTAGAAAAACATTGTACCTCTGTATCAGCCTCAGGTGTTCATGTATATATAGAGATTATTTAGGGTTTCACTACTGACCGGAGTGAATTTATCAAAGCTGAAACATTGCCGTACAACCTCAAAACTGCCTCCACAGCTAGCTGTTATCTCGGCACACAGCTCTGTAGGTCTCTGCTAGCAAAGCTATTGGTTCTGCTCTCCTTGTGGTGTTTACTCAGCAACTCAGGATACATCGGGCCCCTCATGGCTCACTTTCCACTAATTTTCTGAGATTTGAGCAGCCTGGGAAAAAAACATCTAATTTTTATTATGAATTTTTTTTCTAGAAGTGCTTTAAATGTAGATGTATAAAATTAGCAATTTCTTTCATTTCTTAGCTTGATGATGGTCCATTTTTCAAGCTCTATTCTATATTACTCTGCTACATAGCAGTAAATCCTTATAGAAGAGTATAATAAGTAAATTATGCAAGAGGCATTAATGCTGATATACTGTCCATTGTCAGAGCCAACAATGCTTTTTGTAATGTTCTATAAATAACTACAATTAAAGTATTCCTCGTGACTAAATTTTCTGTGTGCACACAATTGCATGTGAGCCATGTGCACATGTGCCACAGTGTTCTTGTGGAAATCGCGGACATTTTTGTGGAGTCAGTTCTTCCCTTCTGCCTTTATGCACGAGTGAGTCTACCTGCTAAGCGATTTCCCTAGCCCTCTCCTAGTTTAAATTTTGTTATTATGTTTTTAAAATTAGTTTTATGTGTGTTATTTGAAGTCAACTTGGCATATATAGAGAGTGAGACCCTGTTTCAAAAGAAAGAAAAAAGCCAGCCTTCAACCTTCATATAAAAGAAGAGTGTGTCCGAATCTGGGTGTGGGGTTGTCAGATAACAGTTTCTGTCCTTCAGACTTTTGTGAACCAGAGCCAGATGTAACACTTGACACACAGAGAACCCAGGCTGGCAGATGCTGGTGTTAATAGTTGACTGGTTTTCGTCTGCTGAGTCTGATGTTTCTGTTAAATGATTTTATATTTGAAAGTGTTTGACCCTTTTGTTTGACATGGCAACACAGCATCTACTGAGCCACACTCATCTACAACATAGACAGTGACTCTGCCTGTTTTCAGAAAAGGCTTCAGCATCTCTTCCCTACCCACTAGCTCGGTGCTGTTTTCAGCACACCTGGGGAATGTCTCTGCCTTAAATGTCAGTCTCTTAGTCAGTCAGCATTTCCCATGTGTGCCTTCAGTGGGAGGCTCACATTCCCCTGTTTGTTGGACACTTTCAGTTCCATTTACTGACTGGTAGTTTGGATCTCCTTTTCCTATGAGTGTTCTGTTCCCTGGTTTGACTCTGCCTCTCCTTGGTGTTGTCAGGTGATTATTTCTGCCTTCTGTAATCGATTCTGTTCACACTTCATTGGTTCTGTGTTAGTGTTCCAGTTTTCTTTCTAGGCTGTACAGCAGACTGGGCCAGGACTTAGAGGTCAGGAGTAAACATTTCCAGCTTCCAGGGTTCTGTGTTTCTACCTGGTTGCCCACGTCTGTGGTTGTCATGTGAAGGTGGCCATAGGCCACCACAAACAAGAGAGCTGTGCAACAATATTTTTATGTAAGCCAAGAAGTAGAGGCAGGACACAAGTTCTACATGCAACACTGTAAAGGAAACAATTACAAAAAAACTGTGTAGCCACCAGGATTTGAGTTATGTTTTCCATAACTGGTTTTTTGGTTTTTTTTTTTTTTTTTTTTTGCTTGTTGTTGTTTTTTTGTTTTTTTCTTTTCCTTTAACTGTTTAAATATATAAATGCAATTCTGCACTTGGGGCCTGTGAAAAAACAGGTGGCAAGCCCATACTGACCCCCACTTAATTGACAGTGTTCTGATCTTTACTCACTTAACAACTGTTCTAGCTTGTTTGCTGCTGCTGTGATAAAGTGTCCTGACAAAAAGCAACTTGGGAGAGAACAGATTTGTTCAACTCACTGTTCCAGATCACAAGCCGGCATAGCAAGGAAGGCACAGTGGCAGGAGCTTAAAGTGGCTTGTCAGATCACATTCACAGTCCAGAACAGAGAAGCATACTCACTGGGTTTCTGTGGAGGACCCTGTCTAGGGAGTAGTGCTGCCCTTTAAGAATCCCTGTCTCAAATGATAAAGTGGAAAGCAATTAAGGAGGATATCAACTGAGGACAATGCCCAGTGCTGACCTCTGATCTCCATATGCCCACACCCTACACACTAATTTTAACTTAATTCAGAGAGGCTTTTCTAGAAGAAAATCTAATCTTCTAAAAAAAAGAAAGAACTTTTAAGCATGTTGGATGTGACACATGCATCTGCTCTTCCCAGATGTGACCTTCACACACCACTGCAGAAGTCATTCCAGTTTTCCACTTCCAGGCTGGTGATGTCAAAACAAGTCTTTTCTTAAAGACACTTTTTAAAAATTTAAGTGTGTGTGTATGTGTGTGCACACGTGTGCATATGTGGGAAGGCCAAAAGAATTTAGAAATGCATGCACACCCACTAACTAGCCTGCAGCTCACCAATTAGGCTAGACAGCCTGAGCCGAGTGCCCCAGGGATCCATACTCGTGTCATCACCTCCCCAGCTCTGGGGTTATAAATAGTCACCACTACATTGTGCATCTTTTTATAGGTTCTGGGGTTTGAACATAGGTTCCTCGTGCTTATAGTGAAAGCACTTCACAACAGTTCCATCTCCCCAGCCATGGAGGTACTTATAAGACACTAGGTTGTCTACAAGCCTCAACAGGGTAAGTGAACTAGTGTGGCTTGTGGTATTCGTTTTCTCAAACATATTTAGTGCTTGTACTCTGTTAGCAGACCTCAGCAGTCGTCTACTGGATGGGATGTCCTTGAGACAGTGTGGTGAGACAGTTAATAAGTCTCTTATGTACTTGCAGGGATGAGAAAGACAATGACATTTTCTATTTAAAAACTGTGGACAGTGCATTTTAAGCAGTTTTGAGGTTGCTTGACTTTGTTCTTACTCTCTGCGATGAAGACTTTGTATTACAAAGTGCTGATTGCTTTAGACTAGGAAGGAATCTTTTGGGAATTCCTGATAGTCAAGTACCTGAAGTTCAGAAGATAAAGCAAGGAATCTAGAGAACTGAGCTGACTGCATGGAAAAAAGAAACTTGGCTTCTCAGCTCTGTTTCCCCTGTTCTACTTCTGGAGACCTTGAAGGTTCTCAGCATCCACTGAGTGAGCTTTCCTGTCCTGAAAAGGAAGGACTCAGCAGTGGCAGTGACTGTTGTTGGTGCCAACAGTCACTTTGCCCTCCCCTGAATGTGCATCCTTAGTGTGTAGGAAGCACACTTTAGTATGAAGGGCCTTGCGGAGGCAAAGGAGATCCTGTTCACCTCACAGCACCTGCTGCAGTGTGCAGATAACAACAGGCACCTGTTGTCAGGGAAAAGGTGTTGTAGAATTGCTTATTGACACTGAGATTACTATGGTAATAATTATCCTGACACTGGTCTGGCAAAACATATCCATGAGATAAGACTGCTTCTGGCAGCAAGCCAGGCTGGGATGTTTTAGAGAAAACCTTTCCAGGCGGTCACCTGCAGGTTTGCCTAAGTTATGCTTTGTGACGGCCTCCTTGTGGAACTGGCTACATTGCTAGATAAAAAGGAGTGTGGCTTTAGTGTTGGGACTCGTGTTCTGAGACTGCCAGCTTGATTGTGCTGAGAAACTGCAGGAAGTGAATGAAGCACACCTCTGGCTGAGAGTGTGTTTCCTAAGAAACTGCAGGGAACGGTGAAATACACCGTTAAACAGATCAGTGGGTGTGTTTCCACAATTGAATAGATCATGAGGACTCTGTTCTATCAGGAGTTAGTCAGTCCCTTGATGGACTTCTGATAGCATTATCAGGAGGGAATGAAAAGTAGGAGATAGAGCCTCTGAAAGACATGGGGTTTGCCCTGGCTTCTTTCCATAATTCTTTTCTTTGTTTCTGGTTTACCATAGTGTGACCTGAGCAGCTCTGAAACCATGAACCAAGATAATTCATTCCTCCGTTATGTTCTTTATGGCTGGGGTTTTGGTAACAGTATCACAGACTGACTAATTCAGCACAGCCTTGCAGAGTGGTAAGGAGTAGCTCCCCAAGAGTATCTCTCTCTCTCTCTCTCACACACACACACACACACACACACACACACACACACAGACCTCTCAGTGTGGCCGCTGCACATCAAGAGGATAGAAAAGAACGTGAATCCAAAAGTTGGGTATGGCAGTTCATGCCTGTGCTGTAATCCCCGTACTTATAAGGCAGAGACAGGAGGACTGTCACAAGTTGCAGGCCAGCCTAGCCTACAGAGTGAGGCCCTGTCTCAAACAAAAATGGAAAAGGAGCTATTATGACTCTGATTTTGCCTACTTTCAGAAGGACTTTTGAAATTTTCAGACACCAAACGTAAAAGTCTTTTTAAGCCGCTTTTTAGAAAAAGTTGGCTTTCTGTAACAAAACCTGTGGTGTTAGAGAGACAGACAATTGTATGTGTAGAAAGTGCCAAGATTGCAGCCTTTGCCAGGGTTGTCAGCCCACGCACGCCTGCACAGGATGTGTGGTGCCGAGTGAGAGTTGAAGATGTTCTACGACAGGGACACCAACCCTGAACCCAGTTAGATGAGGGTAATCCATGAAGAGTGCCAGTCTCATGCCAACAACAGCTTTGATGATGTGTTCAGTTCTATTGAAATGACATTTGGAGCTGAGCATATTAACACACACATGTCTGAAGTCCCAGCAATGAGGAGGCTAAGAGGGGAGGATTATAAGGTCCTCATCAGCCTCTGCTACAGAAAGACCCGGTAGGAAGAGGGAGAATGGCCATTTGTTTTCATCTTCTCACATTGTATAAGGATCTATGTAATGCCTTCAGTTTTGCCTGTAGGTTCACAGAACACAATCTGTGTGTTTCTTTTCATTATATTTTAGTTTATCTTGTGTGTCTATATGTGTAGGTATGAGTATGCCGTAGCACGAAAGTGGAAGTCCAAGGACAGCTTGGAGGAATCGGGTCTCTCCTTCTACTATGTGGGTCTTGGGGAATCAAACTCAAGTCCTCTGACTTGGCAGCAGACACCTTTACCCACTGAGTCATCTTTCCTACCCCCCAATATCTGTCTTTCTACAAAGTTTTACCAGCCCCCACTCTTAGCCCCTAATAGTGAGGTAACTTGTCTAAGTATCCATGTGTCACTTACCACAGGGATACATTCTGAAGACTGCATTGTTAGGAAATTTTACATCATGTTTATTCCTTGGAGTGTGCTGCAAGGTGGCTGTGACGTCACTAGTGACAGTCTTGCGGGACCCTCATTGACCTAAGCAGCATGTGATTACATTCTCATTTCCCCTGCTTTTATATGGAATTTTATATACACTTTAGTTTTCTAAAAATCTGTTTTGTTAGGAAGCTGGCTTTGCAGTTTACCATTCTTCTTGGGAAACTATTGGTATTAGGTTTTTTTGTTTTGGCACTTGCATAAAATGTTATATTGTTAGCTTCATGCAGAAAATTCATCAGCTTGAGGTGAGAGAGGAGGTGTAACAGAATCAATAAAAGCCAATGGCTAAAGAAAAAAATAGATGGGTGGATTTGTGAGGCAGAAAGGGGACAGGCTTAGCAATGAAGCCAAGGGTGCTGTGCTTGCTAGCTAAGTAGGGACTAGGAATATGCCAGGGGATATTGAAGGTCTGGATTGTGAGTCTTCGAGAATGAACTGGCTGCTGAGGGCTCCTCGTTAGCTATAGACTAGGACATCAGCTTTCTTAAACAGCAGAAAGCCTTCTCAGCATATTCTACTGTTCTGTCTCTCTGCTGGTAGTTATCAAGAGGCAGTCAAGTGCTGATTCACAGGATCGCCTTCATTGTGTCTACTTTCAGAGTGGATTGATCTGTCCTGGGTAGAAATTCCCAAGTACAGCTGTGTTTGCCTGCCTGTTCCTCATTCACAATGCTGTGTCAGCAGCCATGGGCCCCACACATTTAAAAGATGGCTTTCTTACACATCTTAATAGGAGCAGCAGCCGTACCACCATTTCACCAAGGTCCTGACCCAAGGCTCCATCTTGAAAACATGTTCTGTTCCAATGACTCACCCTGTTAGTTGCTTGTACTGTTGGCTCTACAGTGTCCAGCTGACTGACACAAATATTTACTTAGCAAATGGATGGGGGGCAAAAAGTCACTGAGAAGGAACTGAGTGGAACCATACCTGGTGATCTAGGCCTTAACACCAGCTGTTCAGGAGACTGAGGAAAGAGAATGGAAGATCAGGGGCCACCTGGGCTACAGAGTGAGTTCCAGGCCAGCCTGGGCAACTTACTGAGAACTTGTTTCAAAATAGTAAAGGAAGAAATGGGAGATGGATGGCTCAGTGGTTAAGAGCACTTGATCTGGAATCACGAGGACCTGAGTCTGAATCCCCAGTACACACACAGAAACCTGACATGGCTGCACAAGCCAGTAAATGGGATTAGAGACAGGAAGATCCCAAGAGCTCACTGGCTCTCCAGCCTAGCCAAAATGGTGAGCTTCTGATTTAGTGAGAGGCCCTGTCTCAAAGCAATAAGGCAGAGAACAACTGTGGATGACACCCAGTGCCCTGCTCTAGCCTCAGGATAATCGTGTTCTCACATGCATGCACCACACACAAAAGGCAGCTGGTTGCCCTCAAGTCGACAAGATTAACCATCACAAGTCCATCTCTGTCAACTCTTGACCTCCAGCCACTTTTTGTGTCGTGTTTATTTTCAAATGAAGATAATAATAACAAAGTCATAATTCAACCTAATGTGATGTAATTGTACTATGTACAACTGAAAACGTATCAATTCTTCCCCCAGAGTAGGTGGCAAAGTCCCTTGAAGAATGCTGTCTTCAGGTTATGACACATAGATCGGCAGCACTTAAGTACTGGCATTTTTTTTAACGTTATATGGTAACAGAATAGGAAAAGAAAGAAAATACAAATATCTGCATATTAATGTATATGTATAAATCCACAAACATTTTAACAAAGGAAGACAGAAACATGGCTTGGCAGTTACATTCCTCATTTCTATGATTGGTCACTTTGCCATAGCTGTTTATATCCTTCTACTATCAGGTTCATATACTCAACAAGTTTACCTGAGGGGGTGGTCTGAAACCCACTTCACAACACAAGAAAGCTTAGAATTCTGTCATCCCTGCCTTGGCCTCCTGAAGATTCTGACTCATTTATTATCCTCCTTGGATCGAGTTGTTGTAGTTTCTTACTTACTCATAGAACATGGTAACACCAAGAAAGACCCTATTCTTTCATTCCTCCATTGCAGTCCAGTTTCTCATGATGTCTGGATCAATCATTTCTAATAACACTGTAACCCCTTTCTTAGTCTGTTGACTCAAAGACTTCAGGAGCCTGAGTGACCTGGGGAAAGTCTTAACTTCCAGTTTAATTGAATCCATGTGCTGCTTCTGTGCCTTCTAATAGAAGTACGCCTTCCTCTGGAACCAAGATGTCTAAGCTAGCAGAGCATAGGTTGCAGGAACAGAAAGCAAAAATCTTGCTAGTGGGCCACTATAGGTAGTGGCGAGTGGACCATTCCCATTTCTACCCCCTTGATTCTTGGATCCATGAATCCTAGCTACAAGAGAAACTCCCATATTCTGAACACTGAATCAGAGCATATGCAATCTTCTGGGCCCTGCCCCAGCCCTTCAGCCTAATTGGCCCTGTAGCTGTGTCTTTAAAAAAGGCCATTCCACTGTTGTCAAGCCATCTGCTTTTGGGAAGGTAAGACCAGTGAATTCCAAGAGTATGAGCCCACTGCCATACTTCAAGGTAGCTAAGTCAGCCTTGACAAATGGGATTCCCAAGTTGTTGATCCCATGCATAGTCCCCATCCTTGCCATCATGGCCACTTTGTTCATAGGTCCACTGGGCAATGACAAGAATAGCCATGGGAAGAAGTTGATGGCTGTCTACAGAACGGCCCGTCCTACCTGGTTTGTTGGCATTCTCCTCTACTGACTGATGTCACCATTTGATGAACATCTACATGGGACACAAGTATCTTCACTTCATTTGAAGAAATGTGTCTATATGTTTTTTCTCACCAATTTTCCAATCATGCACTTTCTAAGTCCCTAGCTGTTCATCCAAACCATTGGATATGGCCTGTAAGTCATTGTATAATTGCAATCTGTTCAAATAAAATGCACATGGCCAGCAAGATGGCTTATTGAGTTAAAGGTGTTTGACACTAAGCCTGATGACCTGAGTTCAATCCCCAGGACCCACATAGTGAAAGGAGAGAACTATCTCCCACAGGTTTCTCTCTGACCTCCATACACAACAATAGCATGCATGCACATGCAAAAAGAAATAAATTAATAAAAAATGAAATAAGTGAATAAAAATATTAAAAATACACGAGTCTGTGTCCTGCCCACAAAGATTTTTCTCCTTGTCCTTCAGGGTTGTCCCAGAAAGGGACTGTAATGATAGAGCTAGCCATCTACTTCTGGTGGGTGGAGTCTACATAGTGTATTACTATTAATAAACAAGGCCTTGCTCTTGTCTTCCTCATTCATCCAGTCACAGAGCACACTTCAGGAGGCAGTGCTTGTGGATAGAAGGTATTGTTGGAGGAGTAGACACCATAGGCATTTGGGCAGTGTTTTCATGTAACTTTAGGACCTGCTTGAGCTCAATCACATAAATACCACTTTCAATTGATGATGGATTGCTACTTTGCATGTCCAACTTTATGGCTTGGAAGGAAATGCCTAGCCTGTGATCGGCAGCTCAAGACATGGTAACTTGGTAGCCCATTATCAAATATTCAGTTTTCACTAAGGCCCAGTAGCTGGCCAAGAGCTGTCTCTCAAAGAGAAACTCATTGTCTATAGGTGACAATAAGGCCATGCTCCAAAATCCCAAAAACCTCTATTGTGATTCACCTATGGAGACCTGCCAAAGACTACAAACACCATCCTTATCTACCACTGACACCTCAAGTACCATCAGATTTGCTGGATCATATGGCCCAAGTGGCAGAGCAGCCTGGACATGCTACAAATATTTTTGTTGTTGTTCTGGACTCAATCTTGGTACCATAATCTCTGTATTAGGCATGGTTCTCTTGACAAAAGAATATAATGTGTATGTTACAAGAAAGGATTCACTAGACTGGCACAGATAAATCTGGGTAGTTCCATGATAGCCGTCTGCCTACTGAAGATGCTGAGAACCAAATAGGTGCACAGTCCACAAAGCTGCTGGATGCCTTTACAGTGCCAAGTGAAAGCCTGGAAGAGTATGGGGGAGTGACTGGTCTTCCGCCCATGTAGAAGGCCAAACAAGCTGGAGTCAAATAATGGCAGCAGTAACAGGAGAGTTGGATGCGTTTACAGCAAGAAGCAAAGGCAGGCAGCAATGCTTTTCCCTTTGGACCTCCTCTTCATGTTTGGTCTGCTGCGGGAAGGTACTGCCTTCTCTGAGAGAGGGTTCTCTCCCTTCATTTATCCTTGGAAATATACCCTTAAAGGCCGACCAATCAAGGTTAATCATCTTAGGTTCTAATAGTGCCATCTTTCCAAGCCTCTGTGGCTGCTACTAAAGCCAAGCACAGGTCCACCAGACAGTGTGCACCTGTATGTTGGCTATTGGCAACTGTTTCCCTGTCTGTCACTCTTGTCTGGGGCAGTGTTCTCAGCCTATAGCCCTGGGCTTTCCTGTGGCTTCTCTCTCACTTGACTATATTAGCTCCTGTGTTTGATTTTTTGGGGTTCTTGTTTGTTTACAGGGCACATCCTACAGTAACTTGCTACAAGTGACTATACAGGAAGACATATTTCTTATTTTAATCCTTGGATTTCTGAGAATGCCTAGACTCTGCCCTTACTGCATAGATAGTGGAATGGACCTAGAATTGTGGTATAGATGTGTTTTTTTCCCTCCAGTGTTGGAGTGTTCTGTGCTACCACTTCCTATCCTTGGCCTATGCTGAGACTCCTTGTTCTCTTCTGTGCAACTGGTATATTCACTGAACAGTGTGTCTGTGCCAGTGCTATGCCAGGAATGCCTGGACTGAGGCCTTCCACTTGGCACTGGCATTCTAGAGAACAAAACAGATGGGAAACAGTGAAGAGTCAGCAGGCCCTGCATCTGCAGTTTTGCTTTCCATGTGATCTACAGTTTGAGGATATTCAATGGAAAATTCCAGAAATAAGCAATTCAAAGGTTTTAAATTGTGCACTGTTGTGAGTTGCATGGTAAGATCTCACACTGCCACAGTCCTTCCCACAAAGACTTGAATTGTCCTTTTGCCCAGGTGATCCAGGCTGTGTGCTATCCTCCCACTAGTCACTTAGGAATTGTCAATTGTTGTGTCATGGAGTCCATGTTCAAATGATCCCTTTCAAGTCATCTGGCACTGCTACATCCTTGTGCCTAGGCCACCTAATGCCCCACCTGCCACATATATACTGCGTCGTCTTACATTATCCCAAGGAGGCTGTGCACAGCACTGTGGGATATTTGGAGAATAGCCATATTCACTTAACTCTGTTGTGTATATTACTGTAGTTCCATTCCATTGTTCATTTCTGTTGTTACTCTCTTACTGTGGCTGATTTGCAAGTTAAACCTTTATGGGAATGTGTGTAGTAATAAATAGCCTTGAAGGACTCAGTGATGTTTGCAGAGGCAGATGTTCCCATAGCACCGTAAGAATACAGGTGACTCCAACCAAGAATTCTAGGAAGGTCAGTCAGGGATTGACCAAAGACTTAGAAAAATCTGGGATGAGCTGAAGTGGTCCTCACAGAGGCCCCAGAGAAGAGAAGGAGCTCATGGGAGCACCTCCTAGATAGAAGCTTGTCAGAACACTGGCCAAGAGGTTTAGGAAATCTGATTGTATGCATGGCATTTCCTAGACCAGAACTGCAGGATAGAAGGGTGTAGAAAAAAGTCCAAGGCGTTCTGGACACAGTTGCTTGGAACATGGATGAATTCTCCAGATAACAGTGCTGAGTGGACTGGTTTTTGACAGATGCAGTCCAGCTGGAGATGGGAATTGTGCAGTCACCAAAGGAATAGAATGCAAAGCCTTTGACTTCAGAAAAGTCTGGGGAATGCCTGTCAGCCAGACTAGAGGTGGGAAGGAGGCTGAAGGGCATGGCATGAGTGGTGCATAGCCTCAGGGCAGAGTCAGAGTGGCCTTGCACCAGCCTCAGGGTGTACCACCAGGGACAACCAGAAGGAAGTTTGCTGCTGCTTCCCAGAAACACTCACCTGGTGACCTGTGAGCTTTTTAACATCTCTCCTTTAATGTCATGGACATGTCTCAGGAAGGCTGTGGTTCTCCTCAACACACACCTGTCTGCAGGCTTTCGGCAAGAGTTGAAGGACTCTGGAAGCTGATTAGACAAGCTGAGGGTGTCATTCTTTGGTAGAGTGGTTGCCTAGCAAGCATAAAGCCCTAGTTTTGGTCTTCAGCACTATATTAACTGAGTGTGGTAACACACACCTGTAATTCCAGGGCTGAGCGGGATGATCAGGAGTTCCAGACTATCTCCACAATACAGCAAGTTCAAGAAAAGAGTGAAAGATGATTAGGCAGGCTCCGCAAGCCTTGCCTTGGGTTATTGCACATGTAAGCTTGTGCATAGCTGAGCGTGCCTCCATGTTAGCAGCTCATGTTTCCACGTTGCTGTCTAGATGGCCTGGGTACCTAGTGGAGTTTTTCTTTCTCTTGGTTCATTTGGTATGGCTTTTTGTAGTGCTCATGAAGTACATTTATTAGCATAATGTTACATCATATTTGCACTCACTTAAATACTCAGTCCTAGTCAGGTATGGTAGTGTGTTCCTTTAGTCCTGGCTCCTCACTAAACTGAGGCAGGGTGCCTTCTTGAGCCCAAGGCTTAGAGGCCTGCCCAGGCAAGACCCCATGTCAAGATGGGGAAACAAACAGTACCTTAGAAAGTTTAGTATGGACTGCTGAGGACAGCAGAGGCCCTTAGGCACATCCTGGGATAGCAGCCTAGCATTATAGAGCACATGCAGCTCCCTGGGCTAGGCACCTGCTTTGCACAGCTCAACTACCCAGATCTTCTGTGGTAGGTGTCACTTTTTTTTAAGTTTTGTTTGTGTTTGTTTGTTTGTTTGTGGTATATTTTTTCTGCATATATATGCCTTGTGGAGGGCAGAAGAGAAAGTTGAATCTCCTAGAACTGGAATTATATAGACAGTTATAAACTGGCCAAATTGGATCCTCTACAGGACCAGTATGTGTTTTTATCCACTGAGCCATCTCTTCAGCAACCCCCCCCTTTTTCTTGTAATAACATTTTATTTAATCTCATAAGCTTGCTCTATACTGTGTGTGACTTTTTGAACAAATATTGTAAGTTGTGTTTGAATGGACAGTCCAGAGTATTAAGTACATTACATTGTTACTTGACTGATTCCAGCATCTTTTTCATCTTTCAGTGATGGTTTAAAACCTTAAACTATTACGTGTCTTTTAAATGTAAACAGTTTTTTCAAAGGTATTACAAACATAATACTTGAGCTATTTAATTAGTGGTAGTATTTTTTTAAAGCTTCTATAGAAAGCTTTAAAGTAAGATTATAAAATACCAAATAATGTATTTGTAATTTACATTATAAAATCAGAAAGCCTGTAAATATGTTTGTGTGTGGGGTGTGTGTGTGTGTGTGTGTGTGTGTGTGAGAGAGAGAGAGAGAGAGAGAGAGAGAGAGAGAATGACTCTGACTTGTTCTTAACTTGGTGTACTATGGTGTTGGTACGAGTAGCTGCATGGAAACCTGTGTCCTGGGGTTAGCTGGTGACAAAGCTATAAGATACTTGAGCTATAGACTCCACTGCTATAGAGTATGTAGCCAAGGAGACTCTGAGCCAAGACTGGACTAGTGTGGGTTACGGTCACTGTGCAGTATTTCAGCACTGGGTTACTTTAGAGTAGCACAGCTAAGCTCTGTTACATGAGTGCATCAGGATCTGCCAAGAACTTGTCACTGTTTTTGAGGATGTAACACTCTTGGGGCAGTAGCAAGCCCATATTCAGCATTGCGGGAATTACCATGGGTGTGTGTTCTCCTGCCTCTGCCTGGGCTATGGAGGGACTTCCAAAACCAAGAGCAACTTAGGGGGGGACTCAGACAAGCAGAGACATTGCACATATGTACCAGAGACAGAAGAACAGAGTGAGGGCCTGTGTGATTTTGGGGTGAAAAGGCTCAAAAGTCCAAGGGCTCAAGTGTACAGGATGAGTTAATAGGCTCAGGACCATTGAGAAGCCTGGCTCTCGGGCCATGGTTAGGGCTTATCTATTGCATTGGTGCTCCTAACAGGAAAGGGTGCGTCCATCTAACACCTTCCCAGCCCTGACACTGTGAGTGGGAATCTGGGGACAGCAGTGTGGAAGTGTGTGCATGGCTACAGCATTGGTCTCTTGAATCTTTGTAGTGCCAGGACACATGGTGCTTTATGTCAGTGCACCACCACCTCTGGAGTCCTTTTGAGGTCACAGAAGTGTCCTCTCTGAGACATGAATTGAAGACTTGAGCAGTATCACATGAAGTAAGAGGTCAGAGGGAGGCAAGGGACAGCAGACACTGCCTCTCTTTGAGTCTGTTGTTTGTTGTGCCCACTCCAAAACCAGGGTTTTGCATGTGGCCTCAGATCTGTTCACTAGACTGTTTTTGGAGCTTTGCTGTTGATTAGGTTGTGACTGGTATTCTGTCCGGTATTATCAGGTGTTTATAGGGTGGGTCTTTGAGGTACTGGATTAGACAGTTGTGGGCACAGCATGTTTCTTGAACAAACAAATACTGAGTGCTCAGTGCTGGAAAACAGAGGAGCTGGTGAGATCTCTCTTCCACCATGAGCCCCTCCCTGCCAGCCTGCCATCTGCAGAGATGGAGTAGGTGTCCCTGTGAACAGAGGTGGCCACATGACCCTATGCAGATACTTAGTCATTGCTGTTCTTGTGTACCTGAGTCAGGTATTTAACACTGGGATGGCACTCAGGACTTCTTGTATGTGGCATGCCTGATAAAAAAATGAGTAAGACCACAACTGTGCCAACATGTGGGGGATTACACACCTTCCCAATCTGAACTAGAAAGACCATCTCCTCCTCTTTGGGGCATTAATACACCACTGTGGTGTTTACCTCAGTAGCAACCATGGATTGCCGAACTCACAGTGCTTAACTGTGCCACTGTGTTCAGATGAAGATTGATAAAATTCCTTCGTTCCTATCCCCTAATAAATAGGAAATTAATTCCCTGTGTAGCCAGCATTGCTATTTATCTGCAAGAGAATTAGAAAGAATCCCTGTCACTTCATGGAGTCGTCTGTGCTCAGTGCTGGTCTTGAACATTTTTCAAGAAGATGAGTAGGGCTAAAGAGTTAGCTAGGGGTTAAGAGCATTGGCTGCTCTTGAAGAAGACCTGGGTTCAATTCCCAGCACCCACACGTCACGTCACAACTTTTGTATCTCCAGTCCCGATCTAACACATTCTTCTGACCTCTGCAGGCACTAGACACACCCATAATGCTGGCAAAACACTCATGCATATAAATAATAAAATAAATAAATCTGTAAAATTTATTTTAAAGAAGATGGGTACCTTTCAGGACTGGTAATTATTCGCACAGTAGACGGCTGTTCTTTGTGCAGAAAGTGAGCAGGATGCTGATGCTGATCATTGTTGATGATGGGAAAGGCCAGAAGCAGCTGCAGACATTGGACTTTCTAAGCTGAACACTGACTCCATGCTGAGCTGTGGATAGCACAATTTCTAAAGCGAACAGTAGAGTGAAGAAACAGATACCAGAAAATTCAATCAGTGTTCAATCCAAGGAGAATTAGGGAGTTCACTCACTAGAGCGCGGGGTTTTCGCTCTGCATATAGAGGGCTTTCCCATGTGCACTTTCTGCACAAAGGAATAAGATGGGTTTGTTTGGAAAGTTTACATTTGTTTACATTGAGTGTCCACAGTCCACATGTTCCAGGGTGAGACTACCTATCAGAGATGTAGAAGCAGTGCGGTTAGAATGGGCAGGACCGATGCTGTACTCAGTCAGGGTCTCTTTCTTAACTATTTACTAGCTTGTTGTATTAGTGATGTCACATTGCTGTGATCAGATATCTGACAGAAACAACGTAAAGTGGGAGGAATGTGTTTCACTTCACAGTTTCAGAGGGCCTCAGTCCATCTTGGCTAGGCAGGTGGTAGCATGAGGCAGTGGCTGTTTCGAATTGTGGTAGAACAGGAAACAGAAAGCTAGTCAGACCCCACCTCCTAAAGATTCCACGACCTTCCCAAATGATACCATAATCTGGGGAACAAGTATCCAAAACATGAGCCTGTGAGGGACATTGTAGATTCAAGCCGTGACACCTGTCATTGGCCTCTTGCTCACAAAGCATGTTTCTTACAGCAACTGTGGCAGCCATGTACTACAGCTACTACATGTTGCCAGATGGCACCTACTGCCTGGCACCGCCCCCACCTGGGATCGATGTGGCCACTTACTACAGCACCCTACCTGCTGGAGTGACTGTGTCCAGCTCACCTGGTGTGACTACCACTGTACCACCGCCTCCTGGGACCACACCTCCACCACCCCCAACCACAGCTGAAACAAGCAGCGGGGTTACCTCCACAACCACCACCACAAGGTATGTGTGCCACCTGCTAGGCATGATGGTTTCTGTGGTGCACCAGTTTTCTTGATCTGGGGGCTTATCTGGATGGCAAATATGTGTCTCCATAATTAGCATAGTTATTATTCATATATTATTATTCATATTACTACCATACACCTATACTTTTGGAAGGCTGAGGCAGAAGAATAAAAAATTTAAGGCCATAGCCAGGCTTAGTAGTGCACACCTTTAATCCCAGCACTCAGGAGGCAGGGTCAGTTGATCTCTGAGTTCAAGGCCATCCTGATACACAATGATACACCATGAGTCCCTGTCTTTAAAAAAAAAAAAAAAAAAAGTTAAAGACCAGCTAGATATTATGTTACAGGTGTTCCATGCCTGTAATTATAGCACTGGGGAGGTAGAAGCAGAAGAATCAGGAGTTCAAGGTCACTCTCAGCTACAAAGCAAGACACTATTTCAGAAAAGGTTCTTAGCAGTGAAATCTAGCCAGGTATAAATGTGGCTCCTGAGCAGCATCCCATATCTGCTCCTTAATTCTGGGCTGCTCCTATGCAGTGTGTTGACACCTCGGCTGCGCAGTGTTAGGCAGAGTCCAAGTGAAATGGACTGAACTTATTGTCAGAACTCAAAGGTTTCATACAGTTGGTGAAGGGAGGCTCTGTTGGCCACTCCTTGAGATTTCACCAGTTACACAGTTGGCATCTAGTGGTAAAACCAACAATGGCAGAAGGACAGGAGTGCTCAGTACTCCTTGGAGGGCCCTGCGTGTATGTCTGGGGTATAATAGAGGCTACTGAAAAATTTGACTAAAGTCCCTCTTTCTGATTATGCTAAGAAAGCGAAATGTGGGCTGGGGGTATCACTCAGGAGTAGATCGCTAGCCTAGTATGTGGAAGGATGGAAGAATATTGTCAGGGATACACACACTGCTGAGAAACAGGGAGTGAAGGGTGTTGAGCCATGCTTGCTTGCTGTATCAATGACTTTTCCTTCTCTTTTCCTAAGAAGTAGCTCATAGTTAAGAGAGAGAATGTTAATTAGGAAGAAGAGTAAATGTCTCTCTGCACATTGGACCTCAATCTTTAAATCACCACTATCACTTTTTTTTTGGAGATAGAGTCTCACTGTGTAACCAGGCTCCAGTATTGGGCTTACGAGGTGCCATACCCAGCCTCCTGTGTTCTCACTGCTGACCATGGTGCTCTTAACCCTGTTAGTGCTCAGTACCTGGCTTTATTAGGTTAGGGGTTTCTTGTCTTTAGATCAAGAGTCTTCCTCTTCCTGAGCCTAAAAAGACTCTTCAGCTGCCAGTGCCAGGCTCAAGCCATGCTGATGAGTGCAGGGTTGCTCACCAACTCTTCTCCACAGTGCGCTTGCTCCCGTGGCCATCATTCCCCCGCCCCCTGACATTCAGCCTGTGATTGACAAGCTGGCAGAGTACGTCGCTAGGAACGGCCTTAAATTTGAGACCAGTGTTCGAGCCAAGAACGATCAGAGGTGAGGTGAAAGGGTCTAAGTGTTGGGCTGGGGTGTGGTACAGTGGTAGTGTTTGCCTGGCATTCATGAATTTCTGAGCTCAAGTCCCACATTCCCAAAAACTCAAACAATCTCAAGCATGTCAGGTATATGAGATTTGGCTTTTGCTTATCATTCTTTAAATCCTGTCATGATTCCTTTGTGCTTTCATCGTCCCTGGAGTATCTTTAGATAGACATATTTTTGTTCATCTTGTTAAATTACTTAGTGTTAGGGATTTTGTTGTTTTTATTGTGCAGTCAAAAATGTAGGTGCTTGAAAGGCTGAAATTCACATTTCTCAAGGGTTTTCATCCCTTACCCTTGGCAGTGTGCATGGACTGCATTTTACCTGTGATATGACCCTGGAGGGTGGGTTAGTCCTCTGCCCATTTCACATGTTAATGGACAGAGCAGGACTGAAGCCAGGTGGAACCTATGAATTTGTTGGAATGACTAGTGTCTGTGAGATGTCCGGGACAGTGTAGGCCACCTGTGGAAACACGGAAGCTTTCGGACAGCTCATGTTGAATCACCAGGTCCTTCTCTGTTCACAGATTTGAATTCCTTCAACCCTGGCACCAGTACAATGCCTACTACGAGTTTAAGAAGCAGTTCTTCCTGCAGAAGGAAGGAGGCAGTAGCACACAGGTATGCCCTGAAGGTGGGAAGGACATGCAGTGAGCTCTGGTTACAGGTGCAGAAGTGACTTTCTGTTTATTCTCTAGTCTACACTGTATCTAACCTGTCCCTTCAGAAGCAAAGCTCTCTTAGAGCTGTTGAAGCACCACTCACTAACACCTTGGTAACCATTTGTCCAGCATGTTCTAAACAAAAAAACTCTGTTGCCTCAAGCCTCAGAAGCCTCTGACAATGTTGAGAAGAGCTGAAACATAGTCTCATGTATCCCAGGCTACCCTTCAGTTCCTTATCCTCCTGCCTCCATGCCCAAGTGCTGGGAGTTTGCAGGTGTGCCATTTTGCCTGGTTTACTTTTGACTGCTTTGTGGTGCATATGCTGGAACTCTTTCACTGCCCCCCAGCTCTGCCCTGGCTGCCACAGCACCACAGCTCTTGCACAGTTCTCTTGCACTGGGAGTACTTAGTCCTGTCCATGACCTTGAGCTTATACTGCTGGAAATATTGCAGAGGCTGAAGCAGCTCCCTCATCTGTAGTCAGTGAGGGACTGTATTCGGAAGGTATTCTCAGTAACCAGGCTCCAAGGGAAAGGTACCCCTTCGACTTTTTAGTCTGTTGTATTAGAAAATACAAGTGGGACTGGGGTGCAGCACAGTGGCAGAGCACTTGCCTAGCATCCCAGAGGCCCTGGGTCCAATATCCAGTAAAACACACACACACACACACACACACACAGGAAAATGGCACGTCAGAATTTAAAATGTGGAGATGCTATTGCAGGTGGGTTAGGAGATTGAGTGTTCGGATGTGGTTTTTAGAGTGACTCATATAGCACAGGCTGGCCTCAAACTCTCTTTGGCCAAGGAAGCCCTTGAACTACTGTCTTCTTGCCCTTTACCTCCTGAGTGCTGGATGATAGGACGTGTACTGTGGAATATATCAACAAACACGTGTAATAGTCATGTAACAGCACATACAACAACACAGTGATGTCTCTTTCTAGGCAGCATCAACAGCTGAAGAGGCTCCCACAGAAACTGCTGCTGAAGAGTCGAGTGAAGCTGGAGAGGATGGCGCTCCTGAGGGTATGGCAGAGACTGGGGGAAGAGGCAGCGGGAAGAAGGAGGCTGGGTCCAGCAAGAGCACCGTGGACGGGAAGCTGGTAAAAGGTGCGCTGTCCAGGTGAAGCCTACGCCTCATGGGCTTCCCTCTGAGGGACAGGACTAGGTACCTCAACCACGGGAGCTCAAATAGGCTTGGCTTTTTAAACTGCTATATTCGGACATGCTCACTTTGTCTTGCTTCTCCAACATGGTGTTTGGAACTCTGTAGATACAAGCTGGTCCTAAGGATTCATTAGCTTTTAACCTGCTCTGAGCCATCTAGTAGACAAGTTTATAAATTTTCAAATAATGCTTCCTCCTCCCCCAGACCTCTGAAACTGTGTTCAGTTATTTGTGGTTCACTTGAACTAGGCAAGCGCTCTCCACTAGCTTACTGCTCCAGCCCCTATACGAACTATTGTGCTGAAGTTGGTTTTCTCTATCCAAGTGGCTCCCTTGAGTACCTTTGTCAGGCAGTGCTAGACTCACTCACATTTGATCTGCTTGCTCTGTCCCTGACTAGAGATGTAGCCTAGCAAGACAGATGTATGTAAGTGGCTGGTACAGTAGAAGACAGAATGAAAAAGGCTGCTTCAGGCTGGTTAGCAGAGCCCTGTGGTAGAATGTGAAGAAGCCATGGGTTCCTCTTGCTGCAGAGAAGGATGTTGGGTGTTCAGAGATAAGTGAGGCCCCTGCTGTTGTATGGTGACGGATGATTCTAGTGAATCAATCTGGAGAGGTGTACTTCCCAGCATCTGGGACTTTGCTCCCCCTTAGGCCCATGATTACTAGGGAATGCTTTATCTAGCATTGGCTTTTTGAAATTAAGACAGAGGGACAGTTGGGGGCCTGGAGGCTAGAAGGAAAGTGCAGGAGTGGCAGCAGTAGAAGCACTAGGCTGCAGCTCCTGAATAGAAGAGTGGCAGCTGACACAGACAGCAATCTCTACCTGACCTAGAGTGACCTTTGGGGGGGTGTGGTGGTGATGATGAGGATTCACAATAATCTGGCTATCACTGGGAAAGCATGTTTAGGAAGGCACAAGCCGAGCGGAGCAGTGGCTTCTGCACTAGAAGCCATTTGAGATGCTTTCACAAGGACAAGCAGCCCACCTGTGACTTCTAAGGGGAGGAGAATTATCTGAGGATGGTGATCCAGGACAACCACTGCCAGCAAGGAGAAGGTGGGAGGCTGGGACAAGCTCAGGGACATCACAAACCAGGTATTATCCAGGAAGCAATCTCTAGACTGGTCTTGCCTGAGGTGGCTGCGGAGCCACTGTAAAAAGAGCTTGAGCCCAGCTGCTGCGCCAGGCTGGCCATCCTGGCAAGAGAAGCCTGAGATGTGAGGGCAGAGGTGCACAGTGTTTGGCAGCACTCCTACCACAGTGAGACCTGGAAGAGACTGGCCTGCTCTTTTGAGGTTCAGGGCAGAAAAGCATGGCCCTGCTGAAGTGCTGAGGTTCAGAAGACAACAGCTGAGCCTCTCACCCTAAGTATCAGAACAGATTCTTAGACCTTTATGTTCAAAAGAGTTGAGGGTATGATAAAACTTGGGCCACTGATAATCTGACAGCACCAAAAGACTACTCAGAAATACTGCCAGGTTACACATGATGAATTCATGGGGTCAGATGACTATAAGACAATCTGGGAAGTTCTTAGAAATCTGAGAAAGGGACAGATGTGGAAAAAGTTCAGCCGGGTAGAAACAGCCAGGCTCCTCTCCGAAGAAGAGAGAAAGGAGGTCAGTGCATCATTTCTCTGTACATCTGAATGCCAGAACAGGAAGATTTGGAGGTGTATCAGCACCCTAAAGTCCTGAGTCCACAGAAATAAGGACACTGAGAACATCAGAGTTATTGTGGGCTAGGGCATAGCTCAACAGTAGACTGTGTCCCTGGATACTATCCCCTACACTGCTGGGGGGAGGGGTGGCGGTGAAAATGTAATAAAATACTATTCAGAAAAAAGACAATAGCATTTTATGTTGGTGAACAACAACAACAAAAAGCTTAAATGAATATTGAACTCAAGAACCTTGGAAGTGAGCTGGGGTGCAGTACAACATGGCCTGAGCATGCTCAGTCCTTGTCATGGGGGTTGTGAGGAGACAGGGCATGTGAGAAAGAGGAGAAAGAGCAGAACTTAGGCCAGAAGCCCAGCCACTAGTGCAGGCCTAGAACCCAACACTGCAGAAACTTGAGGCAGGATTTCAAATTCAGGCTTTCTGATAGTAAGAACCTCTCAAAAGTATATAAAAATGCTTATACAGAAAGCAGAAACAAGGGAATAAAAATTAAAGGAGAAATTACTGAGAAAGGAATTTTTTTTAAAGACCAGTAAAATATGTTGCATGTTCAAGAGAAAAAGAATGCAGATATAAACACAAAGTTGTAAATCTTTTTTAAAATACACAAGGATAGTATGCACATAACCTTAAATGGAAATGAACTCAAGTCACTGAAAAAATACCATTTCGAAGAAAGCATAAACTGCCAAAATTATTTCAAGAAAAGAGAAAGGAAAAACTGACAGATTTTTAGTCTAGCAGATTTTTTTTGAAATATTGGTTAGTGCACAGCCTCTAGAACCAGGCAAGAGGCCAAAACAAATTAAAGATTGGCTTAATTCACCCCCAAGAACTAGACAGTAAAGCTTCTCCAGAGCTTATGGGAGATAGGGAATTAAGAAGCTCTCAGAGCTCAGCGATCTATAGAACCTCGGCACTTAGAAGTATGGATGTTAAAATATTAAATAGAATCCAGCTGTATACTCAAGCAGTGAGAGGAATAAGCAGTGGGTCCTCTTCCAGGGCCCTGGGGTGGCCACTCCATCACCTGTCTGCAAACAGACTTCTAGGGTCTTGACTCAGCAAGTACTGAGAAAGTGCTGGTGTTTCTGAAACTTCTGTAGTGTACTAACTGCGGCCGGACAGGCAGGCTCCACGTT
Organism: Cricetomys ansorgei; assembly: GCA_026225945.1. NCBI lineage: Eukaryota > Metazoa > Chordata > Mammalia > Rodentia > Nesomyidae > Cricetomys > Cricetomys ansorgei. The sequence continues at coordinate 5,475,596 of JAMJFZ010001012.1, read as the reverse complement.
GACTCTTCCTCTACCATGTGTGTCCCGGTACTGAGCTCAGGTTGTCAAACATTGCAGCAAGTGCCCTATGCACTGAGCTATCTCCCCAGTCCCCTTCATTTTTAAAGAGTTAATAAGACTTGGGTATCTAACAGTAGTGATTCCAGAAATTCAGTGCCTAAATACAGTCAGTGTGGCTAGTGCATACCCTGAACCCAGTACTGGAGGTGAGGACAACAGAAGGATTGGGAGCTCAAGACAGCCTTGTGAGCCTGCATTAGACTCTGTAGAGAGAGCAAGAGGAAGGAGCAGGGAGAAAGGGAAAGTAATTATTAACATACATAATCTTAGAATCAGAGAATTGGAGGCATAAATCAGAGACTTACAGATCTAGGGAAGCAGAGCCAGAATAAAATTAAAAGACAAATGTCAAAATGACAAGTTGGAAGAAAAAGAGTTAACGTCCTTACTATACAATAAGGTTTTCTGAGTCAGAAAATGGACTGAGGGCATTCTTCTGGGGGGGGGAAAAAACATGTAGCTAGTGTGCCAGGGTTTGTTTTAAACAAGATACTAGTTTTTCTTCTCAAATTGGTAGTTAGGGTTGGAAAGAGATAGTAGTAGGTAAGAGTACATTTTGCACTTGCAAAGGATTTGGGTTCATTTCCCAGAACTCACATAGTGTTATAGCCATCTATGTATAACTCGAGTCCTAGGGGATCCAGCACTCTTCTGACCTTCAGGAGCACCAGGCATGTACATGGTGCACATACATATATGCAGGTAAAACATTCATGCACATAAAATAAATAAATCTTTTAAAAAATTATACTGTAAAATTATTTTTTTTTATTTTTTGTTTGTTTGCTTTGTTTAATTAGTATCAGGGCTGGGGAGATGGCTCTGTGGGTAAAGTGCTTACTATGCAAGGATGAGGATCTGAGTTCCTATCCTTAGCACCTACTAAAAAGCCAAGGATGGCCATAACCCTAGTGTTTGGGGTGAGGAGGAGCAAAAACAGAAGGACCCCCTGGGCTCACTGGCCAGCCAGGCTAGCCACTAGTAAATACCAAAGATGGTGAATGACAGAGAAAGACACCAACTTCTGGTCTCTACTCATACAGGTGCGCTTGCTCTCTGTACACACATATGCTCACATTAATGTACCACATGCATGTGTGCGCACAACAAGAACAACATATAATAATAATATCACTCATCTAGGCAAAGGGTCAGTCACCTGCAACTCAGGAGGTTGAGGTCAAGAGGTCAAGACCAATCTGGGCAATATAGCTAAGACCTCATCTGAACATGTGTGTACACACACATGTAGTTATCACCCAGAGGTGGAGGAGAAGACAATGAGGCCGTGGGTGCATCTCAAGGAGGCACTGCTGGACCCATCCTTGGGAGTCAGGTGTGCCAGAAAGAATGGATCCTGCAGGTAGCAGGCAAGGATGGCCATCTCAGCTTGAGCACAGGGCCGAAGGGCAGGTGTAGCTGGGTCACCCAAGGCCTTGGCTAGCTGGAGAAAGTTCAGTGATAATGCAAGCTGCGGTGTGCAAATTGTGTATTGGAATATTCTAGGAGAAAGAATTCCCAGGGCCTTTGGCTGGGCTGACATACCTGGAGAAGCTTCCTAGCCTTGGCCTCTTGGTTCTTGTCAGTGTTGTGGGCACAGGGCACATGATAATCTCAGCAGCAGCATTGAGTGAGGCAGGATGCACAGATATGCAGGTCAGGTAGCTCTTTAATTAGGTTCCTTGTATGTGGGGGTAGTGGTGCTTTGACTATGAATGCCTCTTGAGACTGAGTGTGGCAAAGTGCTCTGGGGACTTCCATTGTCATAATCTGCTTGTCTGTTCCCTTTTCTGCAAACAGTACTGGTGTTTTTAAATCATATTATATTTTAGTCTCACTTCATAAGTGAATCCATTAACATTTTATGTAAGTGCTTAATCTCTTTTTAAGGTGTCCTTGACTCTTAACTTATTAAAGAGACCATATTTCTACAGGTGGTAAAGATTTGTTTTGTTAAACTTAGTTTTCTTAAGGAACCTTAAAACATGTACAAAAACAGCATGTGGCACAGTAACCCACATCACCCTACCAAGTACTCAGCACCACCTTCAGTAGTTAGCCCTTGGGCTGCATTGTCCCTGTCTTAGATTCTACTCAGAATCTGCTGCAGATCTTCATCATCATGGCATTGCCTAGATGTCTGTGTTGTACTGTGAAAGATGAGGACTTTAGTTGATATTTGGTCAGCGTTAATGACACACAGCAGCTTGTAGTGCACTGTGCTGCCTACCATGTGCGGCATGGATGTCTGCTCTCCTGGCTCTTGGACATTAAATAGAGTGTGTCACAGGTGTGAGTTCTCTTCAGCACGCAGAGGGGTATGGAGCACCAGAGTGATGCAGTGAGGGGACCCTCAGCCCAGCATGTGGCCAAGTGGCCTGCCCAGGAAGCTAGAGCTAAAGGGAGGGCACTGCAGTCTGTTCCATGGCCCACTTCACTCTAAGAGACAGCTGGCTTTGGTGCACTAGGGATGTCCTGCTGTAATAGCTTCTTGATGCCCATCATGAATGAAGGCTATAGAGTCTGACTGTGCCCAGGTGGCTGTTAAAAGTCACTCAGCAGAGTGAGTGACAGAGAGACTCGGGTTGACAAGCAGAACAGGAAGACTTTCTCCTTTAAGGCCTTTGTATTTCTCTTAAATTAAGTGTTCCAAATGTTTCAGTGTTGAGGGTGCACCACCTAAATTTTGGTTACACCTTAAAATGTTTGTAATAGGTATAGCACAGGGTCTGGCATGATGCTTGTCATGTTAGCTGAATAAAGGAATGAGTTCTGTTTGTTTTGGTTTTTGTTGTTTTGATCTTGATTTTGCTCGAAAAATAGTCTTTTTAAAATAGTAATTGGAGTTTTTCTAGACACTGTTTCTTAGTGGAACCATGTCACATGCCTACTCATAACAATTTAGCTACGTGCCAGATTTATTTTTAACTAGGGAAAATGGCAGGCTAGCAAGATGGCTTGGTAGGAAAGGCACTTGCCACTAATTCTGCCAACCAGAGTTTAATGACCCTCATGATAGGAGAACTGACTCCTAGTTGTTGTCTAACCTTGACACTCATACATGGCACACTCTCAAGTACATATGCTAAATAAATGTTTAAAAGTTTAAAAAAAAGGAAAATGACCCAAAATTGACATTTAAAACTGAAGGTGACCGCTCCTTGTTCAGCAGGTGTGTGTCTGTTGTCATGCCGCCACTATGCTGGCCATCCCAAACATGGTTCAGACATACACCCCAGTCTGATGCCTTGCCTTGAACCTTGAGCCCACCTGTAAAACACACACACACATTGTGCCTCCACTGCAGGTGCCATCTGCCTGTCAGCCATCTCTTGTAGTTGTCATGCCTGTTAGAATGTCTGTACATTCTGCCTCTGGTGCCTAAAAAAACATGTCACCTTTTCCCAACAGCTTCATTTGCTCCCATAAGCTTTGCCATCAAGGCCAAAGAAAACGACCTACTTCCCCTGGAGAAAAACCGAGTCAAGCTGGATGATGATAGTGAAGAAGATGAAGAAAGCAGGGAATGCCAGGAAAGCACAAGCAACGTGGCCAACCCCAGCCCTGCCGCAGCCCCACCCTGTGTGGTTGTGGAGGAGAAGAAGCCCCAGCTTACCCAGGAGGAGCTAGAAGCAAAACAAGGTTTGTCCACAGCTTTTAAAGTTCTTGAAAGAAAGAAGACAAATATAAAATTTATCTGCTAAGCCAGAAATTCTAAGACTGTGAACTAGAGCCTAGAGCCATGCAGGAGCATTCTGAAAACCCTGTGTGCGATGCCGTGTGGCACTGTGCGCTCCTTAGCTTGATGCGATGCCCTTGGCAATCTGCACTCAGAGCAGCCTAATGCGCTAAGCGGGCGGCTCTAATGGAGGCACACTTTGTACTTGGACGACAGCCCCGGGGTGAGACACCAGGCCTGGACTTTCAGCTCCGGTTAATGCACCGAACTGGGAAAGGCCGTTTGTGAGAATATCTCTCAGCAAAACTATCAGCCCTTGAAGATAATGCCTACCAGAGCTGATTTCTCATCCGTAGCCTGTCTCCATGGGTCACAGCCTGGCCAACAGCATGTGGGGACATGGGCTAGGGCTAGGACTCTGGTACAATGCTTGCCTAGTCTTCTGGGGTCATCTGCACCTCCAAAATAAGTCATATTCCACAGTGAAGTGGTTACTTAACGCATTTATGCTTTTACCTGTTCTAACTGCTTTTCTTGGATTGCATTTTCTGGAGATGCATGAACAGACCACGCAACATTGATTAAAGGAAGCTCTTGGAGCCAGTGTCTTCCAAAGGAGAGCATGCCTTGGGCCACAGTTGCTCTCCCTCAGCGCTCTTACAGTCACACTTGTGTTTTAGTCTACACTCTGTGTGTGAGCTCAGCAGTTTGCCAGGCGCTCAGGACTATGACACTTCCCATGGGGCGTTCATTGCCAACTTGCAGTGTTTTGGGCTCATGTATCAGAGTTATTCTGTGGTTCCTAGTATCCAGTACTTCAGCTTCTACCATTACAGATTCCCTTCAGCCTGCTTCCTTGAGAGTAAAGTGTGCCTCCCCAAAAAAACCATAATAAGTTTATTAAAATTGTGTTCTGTCCCACGTGTCTACCTGCTCTGAGGTTAGTATTGAAATGACAGTGTTGTGTGGCCAGAAGGTGCCTGTGAAAATTAGAGATAAAATACTGCTTGTTGTAGACTCTGCCTTTCATGTTTTCTTTAGCAAAACAAAAGCTGGAGGACCGTCTTGCCGCTGCTGCCCGGGAAAAGCTGGCCCAGGCGTCCAAGGAATCAAAGGAGAAGCAGCTTCAGGCCGAACGTAAAAGGAAAGCAGCTTTGTTTTTACAAACCTTAAAAAATCCTCTCCCAGAAGCAGAAGTTGGGAAGCTTGAGGAGAGTGCTTTCAGTGTAGAGGTACGTAGAAGGGAGTCCAGGCGGCATGCTTGGGTTTGTGGTGGATGGTAGTTTGTTCTGGGCTCCCCTGGCCATGAAGCCCTGGCCTGAGTCAGGTGCCAACAGCCCCAATACCTGCCTACAGTGTAGAGTCACAGGTTTTTCTAATAGCTTTGAATCTGTGAAGAGAGATGCTGTGACAGTTACCCTATAAACACTGGTTCACAGACACCCAACACGGGCTGCAGTCTCAGAACACAGGGTCGTATGGATCCTGATCAGGAATCTTAGCTCATGGCCACCCATGCAGGGCCTCAGTGTCAGCACGTTTGTCCATATTGTGTTGTAATTAAATAGAAAAGGAAAACTGTAGCCACCCTTATCTTCTCCGGCTGGGAAGCTCTGTGGCAGAGCACGAATATGTGGGAGGCCCAGAGCTCATCCTCAGCACCAAGAGGTCCTGGAGAACTGGTGCAGCCCTTTCTAAGTGGTAGCCTTGAACAGGATCACCACATGGTACCTTGGGAGGCTCTTGTGTGGGGGATGTGAAACAGTACCTAGCACCAGGAGCCCCCAGTAAATGTTGTCTGCAGCAGCAGTGTATCATTCAGTGTAAATTCTAGTCATGCCTGTCTAGACTCAGTCAAGGAACCTAGGGCCAAGTGCATAGCAGGTGAGTGCCTCCTGAGCTGCGTCCTCAGCCCCGAGGCTTTTAGACTCTTGGTAGCAGGTCTCTTTCAAGAAGGTTTTTTTTTTTTTTTTTTCGGGGGTGGGGGAGGAGACATGGTAAAATATACTTCAGGGGTGTCAGGAACATGGAGAAGTTGAAGAACATTTTGGAAATGTAAGTTTTCTAAGTAAGAAAATTGACAATGCAACAAATGCATCGAGGCTTGAAGAATGACACTGCTGAAGCGCAGACCCAGTCAGTAGTCAGAAAGTTGTAACTTGGTTTTCTTAAGAGCAATTAAAAATAGTCATTTAAAAGTCTTTCTCAGGGGCTGGACAGATGGCTCAGCAGTTACGAACAATGATTGTTCTTCCAGAGGGCCCTGGCTTGATTCCCAGCACCCACATGGTGGCTAACAGCAATCCATATCTCCAGTTTCAGGAGCTCTGACACCCTCTTCTGGCTCTACAGACATAAGATGCACCAGCATGTGTATAAGCAAAACACCTATAAACAGAAAATTTTTAAAAATCTCAAAAAAAAATGTTTTAATTTCTGCTGGGTATGGTGACTCATACCAATAATCATACTTGGGAAGCTGACACTGGATGTCTCTTTTTTTCTTATCCTCAACTGATTTAAAGGGGTGTGGGGAGTGCTTAAGAGCAAGTGTGTACATATGTACTGCTTTTCCAGAGGACCTGATTTTTGGTTCCCAGCACCCACAGCAGACAGCTCACAACAGCCTGTAACTCCAGCTCCAGAGGATCTTATACCCTCTTCTGGACACTGCAAGCAACTGCACTCACATGCCATACCCCTATACAGACAAACATGTATACATGATATAAAAACTTACATATATAGTAAATATATATTTGTATATATATATATATTTATATAAATCATTAGCTTTTTATAGTTATATAAACTGTTATTTTATAAATTACTTGTATATATATATGTATGTGTATATATATGTGTGTGTGTATGGGGGGGGGTGATAACTTCTCAGGCACGTACCTGGAATCCTAGCATTTTGGGAAACTGCCTGGACCTCATAATGAAATCATGTCTCCAGGTGTCTCCAGACATCTTTTGTACTTGTCCCTTATAATGTAGGACAAGCCCTTTGCTCTGGTTTGCCATTATTGGAAAGAGAAAGGGGCTGGACCTCACATCAGTTCTCTTGTCTCTGCCCCACAAGTTCCAGGATTTCAGATATGTGCCACCATGCCTGACTCCTTTGCCCTTTTAACTTTAATTGCATTGACACTTGTAAGTGCCTTTGGAGTCCAGATCTGCTGATTCAGTGTCTACCTTGCATGTTCTTAGTAGCTCTGTCCTCAGGCTGATTTCTGCACTGCTCTTCCCAAAGTGAGCTTTTCAGGGAGGTGGCAGAAGACAGCAGTGCCACTAGAGCACTATGACCCCATTTTCCAGAGCCCCATAGAGGTAGGTTATCTTCTAGTCATTCAGACAAGGCCTGGGGTTCTCAGGCTGAGAAGCTTTCTGCAGAAATGGAGGAACAAAGTGCACACAGCTGAGGGCAGCTATGAGGCACTGTGGCCATGGGGCAGTGCTTGAGATGCATTGAGGCACAAAATGAGAAATCTTCCATGTATAGCATTCAATGACTAGTTAAAACTGCGTTTCCCCTGAGAAGCCAGAGATCTTTGTTTATCTTTTGACACAGAATCTCACTCTAACCCGGGCTAGTCTAGAATTAACTTTGTAGCTCAAAGTGGCTTCAAACTCAAAGTAGTTCTGTCTCAGCCTCCCACGTGCTTCGATCACAGGTGTGATCCACCACACCCAGAATGGAGATTTTTACAGATGACCACCAAAGGGTGTGGTCTGTTCCTCAGGGACACAGGTAATACCACTGTTGGCAGGAGAACTTGGTGTTAAAATTCTGTGATCTGCATTTTAAGTGTTGTATTTCCTGTTGACATCCATACATTTACTTATGTTTCCAGGAAAGTGGTATCATGCCCTGTCCTCTGCTGGTTGGAGGCAGAACTCTGCCCATGTTAGAGGTGAAGCCTCCAGAAAGGCCTTCAAGCAGATGCAGAGACCCGCCGAGAGAAGAAGAAAGGGAAAAGAAGAAGAAGAAGCACAAAAAGCGGTCCCGAACGAGGTCCCGGTCCCCCAAGTATCACTCATCTTCCAAGCCCAGGTCTAGATCCCACTCAAAAGCAAAGCACTCCCTGCCCAGTGCCTACCGGACAGTGCGGCGGTCGAGGTGGGTGTGCAGGCTCTCATGCCCTCCTGCTCCTGCGTCTACCCTACACTCTGAGCCTCCTGGCACCCTGTAGAGCCAGCAGAAGTTTTAAAATGATCATTGTTTGCTAGACTGAGATGGGGGTGGGGCTGCAAATCTAAAAGAGATCTTTCAGAAAACATTGTTTAGTCTTTTCAGAGCTCATCAGCCACTACAGGTTAAATGACTTATTTATGCCTCTTTATCTCTGCATAGCTTATTTATTTATACTTCACTCTTCACTGAGGAGGTGGAAGCAAGAGGATCTCCAGTTCGAAGGCCAGTCTAAACTACACTAGGGTGATAGCTCAGTCAGTATAATTTGCTACACACCATGAAGACTAGAGTTCAATCCTCAGAACTTGAGTGAAAAAGCCAGACATGGTGGTACAAACCTCTAATTCTAGCACTAGGTAGGTGGATACAGGCTGGGGCTTATTGGCCAGCCATCTTAGCCTAATCTAGGCCAGTGAAAAACCCTGTCTCATAAAGTAAGGTGAATGGGCTGGGTGTGAGGCATAAGCAGGAGGCAAATGCAGGTGGGTCTTTGTGAGTTTGAGGCCAACCTGGTCTAAATAGCAAGTGCTAGACCAACTAGAGCTACACAGTGAGAGACAGTTTCAAAAATAAAAACACAAACCAAAAAAAAGTGAATGGCTCCTGAGGAACAGTCACAGATGCCCTCTGACCTCCATATACACAGACACATAAATAAAACAAGTTAGCCGGGCACTCCCAGCACTCGGGAGGCTGAGATAGGCAGATCTCTGTGAGTTCGAGGCCAGCCTGGTGTACATAGTGAGTTCCAGGACAGCCAGAGTTACAACAGAGAAACCTTGTTTCAAAAAAACCAAAATTATTCCTCTCCCTCCCACCGAAAGTTTATAAAGGGGCAGGGAGGAGGACTGGGCATGGTGACACAATGTATATGATCCAGCCCTTGGAAGATGGAGGCAGGAGGATCAAGGCATTTAAGATCATCTTCAACTGTAGAGCAAATTTCAGAACATGAGACCGCCTCAAGGGGAGTGGGGTATCATTTGTTCAGTGGTTTGCAGGTTGTTAAGTGGGCCTGGCACGTGTGTTGAGTTGTAGCAATTCATAGACTGGTATGCATGCTGGAGTTATTTTGTGTGAACGAACTTCGCTATGCTGGTTGCTTCTGAGTGTGGAGTGGTCCAGCAGCCCTTCCTGCTCAGTGTGTGTTCAGATGTTCTGCACAGCATCTGCAAGTGAGTGTAAATGAGGCAGCAGTGTGTGGATCTGTTTCCTCATCTCAGCCTGCTGCCTCCCCAAACATCCCACCAAAAACCATCTTGATAAGGAGCCAGGTGTTGAGGAAGGGATTTAACATTTCTGGCAGCTAGTAAACTTGTACTTCAAGGGTCCTAGAGCATAGCCCTTGGTGTTAAAAGATTAAAAATGAAGCTCAGTAGTCACTATTATGAAGTAGATTCAAAACAGCCTATCTGTCTTTATCTCTCATCCTGCCTTGGGCATCTATGGTGTCCCCTGGACTCTGACCAGGTACCCTCACACACCCAGCATTCACACCAGGTACTCATCTTTCTTCTGGGATGGTGTTGGCACTGTACATAGACATTGCTGTCCTATGTCCTTGTATATACTGTGCACATTGGTCTCTGTATACATCCTAAAAGCAATGTGTTTTCTCCATCTTTACCCACCTCAAGCCCAGAGTTGACAAGTGTCTGACCTCCTGTCTTCACTGAGGGTGGGTTTGTCTTCATAGTGAGTCTTTGGCTCTAGTTCTTGGAAATTGAACACTTTCTACCATTACTATGCACACACAGAAACCTTGCTATTTTGTAATTAAATGAACAGTTTTACTGTCTTGCTTTAATTTTTTTTAAGCTCCTATAATTTGTGTTATAAATCCAAACAGCACAGCTACACCAATGAGCTACCTTCATGTCTCTCAAGCCTTGAGTCAGTAGAAAGGGCTCCGGGGCCCTTCCTCACTGGAGGAACCCACACTAGTTTCAGTGTGTGGCATGGCAGACTGACTTCTTACCCGTGTTCCTCCTGTCCAGCTTCTCCCCAGGTTGGGGTGCTCTTGACTGGAAGTGTTTATCCAATACCTGCGTTGTAAGTTCTGGCTGTATTTAACTACAGTCCTTAACTATAGTGGACTAACTCATTTTATATATTATCTTACCTTTTAAAATGTTTTTAAGTTTGCAATAGACTTAGATTTGCATATTTTATACAAGTACATTATTTATAACACTTTATATCTTCAGTGTCTACAGGTCCAAGGAGCAAAACCCTACTCTTTAGTGTAACTAAGTTAAAAGACAAAATGAAGCTGAAATTTTTCTGACCATTATTTCTTCTCTGATGGTAGGCCACCAGTTTTATCTTAATTTGACCTTCAGTGAAAATGTTTTACAGTGTCAGCAGAGCTGGTTATTCTCAAGCTCGCTACACTTGCGTCTCAGTGGCTGAGGTGGGATCAAAATATGCTTTTGATTAATTTGGTTAAATAACTCATGTAACTCAGGTCCTTAGATAAGTCAGTCTTTGGTGTTTGGTTTACAGTTTAGATAAAAAATATCAAGACAATGTACAGCCTTGCTGCAGGCAGAGTAAGAGTGTTGGTTCTGTGTTCCACCTTCCAGCTGCTGTCTGTCCACACAGCACGCCAAGAGCTGGAACATGGCCCCTGGGGGCCACCCTCCTCGGCTGCATGGTAGACCTCATCCTCTGCTCTCCCTTTGTCCTCTTGTTCTTGCCCCAGAAATAGAGGCTTATGCTTTATGGAGTAGGACTGTATTTTCCCAAGCTGAAGGCAGAGATGTCTGCCCAATCCAAGCCCTGCTAGCATGCTTGTTCCCAGGATCAAAGCAATTTTAAAGCCTTGGTTATGGCAGGTGCCATAAGGCCAAAGAAGAGATGATGTCCAGGGCCAGTCTGGTCTACATACTAAGACTGTATCTTAAAGACAGAGAAAAACACCAAATAAAATGTTGCAGTTGTTACTGAAATGGGATGGCAGGGGCTCTGAAGTATGAGCTGTTGGCATGTTCTGAACATTCTAACCACAGTGCAGAAAGTGCTGATGATACTGTCATTATTTTGTCTTTAACTGTCTCTTCAGGTAGAGTAACCCATTACCATGGTAACATCTGCAATAGGGCATACTAGACTCATTTTTTCAGGCCTGACACAGCCTAAGCGGTCATTTTTAAATGATGACTGCTAGCTCAGAGTAAAATGCTAGAGTTGTTGGCATTCTCTTGTGGTAGCATACTGCATCTGAAGTGCATTGTCTTCTCTATATTAAGTGGCTCTGGTCCCATATACAATGCAGGACAGTATGATTCTCATTTATTGTGTGATCTGCTGATAGGGCAGAAATTCTACTTACTCATATCTCTAAACTATAAGTGGCTTTGGATATATAAAGGCAAGTTCTTTGTAACAAAAATCTTTAGTTTCATAGTGCTCATCAGTACCTCAGAAAGCATGGTGGTTACATGGAATTCGAGCCAGAATTGACCAGCGTGTAAGACTTGTCCACAGGTGTTGCTCCTGCTCTCATTTGTGCTATCCTTTCCGGTCTTACTGAGGTAAAGCAGCAGGCACATAGTTAACTCATGTATAATGGTTTGGGTGTTACTGAACTAACTTTCACCAGTGAAGTGTGAAACTACATTTATTTGTTAACTTCTGAAGTCAGATTCCTTGGTGTTTAGGTGTTCGGCTGAGTGTCTGTACGCCTCGGGCAGCCTAGCCATTGTATGGGATCTGTATGATGACATTTCTTTTAAGGATAACTCTGTAAATCCCTTCAAACAGGGGGAGGGATACAGGTTAATGAGAATTTGTTTGTTTTGTTCTTCCTAGTTTTATTTAGCATTCAGTAAGAAAGCTGAGCTTGGTGGCAAACACATTTAATCCCAGCACTCGGGAGGCATATGCCAATGGGTCTCTGAATTCAAAACCAGCCTTGTCTGCATAGTGAGGGCTGGGCTACGCACAGAAACTCTGTCTCCAAAAACAAAACTAGAAAAAACTTGTGTAGGCAAAATTGAGGTTCTATAAAATTGAGGTTCTATTTTAGTTTGAAATTGGTGAGTCTTTAGTATCCATTTCCCAATGGTAAACTATGTAATAAACCAGAAAAGGAAATTTAATCCCCCAAACCTGTTTCTTAAAGGAAGAAAGGGGGTGGTTGGAACTTCCTGTGTGGTGATACTCCCCATATTGGTGTGGGACAGTAGTTTTATGTTGGGTGACCTGTTACCAAGCCAAGTGCATGAACTTGACAATGCCAAGCCTGTGAATGAGATGAACAGCAGGTGACTTTAGCCCTTACTAGGTTAACTGGATTAACCTAGTTAATTCTCACAAGGTTAAGTCAAGACCCTGGTTGCTGAGTCACCTGTTGATGTCCCATAGCTATGAGACACCCGAGAGGAGTGAAAGGAGCAGAGGAGGTGGTTCATGTGGGTGCAGACACTGGCATTCAGACAGTAGCTTGGAGTTTTATCATAAAAGTCTCCCGCCTCCCAGAGCAAAGCATTGTGGTCATTCAGGAAGGGATGTCTTTGTTGCACTATGCCTGGAAGTTTTTAATTGAGACCGGTTTGTCTTCTTTAAGAAGGCCTATGGTGACACTGCACTACTGATTTACTTTTACGCTGGAATTCCCGGCTCTTACACTGTCATGGCATCAATATTAAGAGCCTGGTTAACAAAATTAAACGCATTAAGGCTTACTTAATTAAAGTGAAACCTAAAGAATTACCGGCTGTTATTTGCTGCCCTGTTCTGAACAGGGCTTCCTTCCCAGAAGATTTGAGCTCTACTGGGAATAGCCACTGTGTTCTGAAGAATTCATAATACTAATAGCCACTGCAAAACAATATTGTACTTCAACGTTCTGAATCTGCAGGCATTAAAACTAACGTATTTTTCCTAATTGTTGAGTTTATTGTAGAATTCTATGCTAAGCATCCATAGGTGCTAAAGCTTTGAGTGAGCGGAGCTTTCTCATGGCTCTGGTAGCACCCAGCCCGGCACATTTCATTCTGAATGTGAAGTATGTGCCTCCGACCGCAGGCCCTCAGCCTCCCCAGGGATCTTGAGTGTGGAGCCTTGTCCCAGCAGCTCGGCAGTGGCAGCAGCAGCACAGCAGGAGAGTTATCAGGCAGCCTCGGCCTCGAGCAGATTTGACTCCTGGAGCTCTTTTGAGGGGAAACCTGGTAAACCGGCAAGGTGTCTGACTGCCCCCACCTCTGTAGTCTGTGTAGCCTAGGGAAGATCTGGGGAGGCACACCACCTAGACCAGCCCTGCTGGAGAAGCCCAGCATGGGCTCATGGGAGCCAGGGTGTGACCAGAACTTTCCTGAACAACTGTGTTGTTTTTAATTGGGAGGGAAGAATTTGTTGTGCTTAGAGTGATTCAATGAAGAACTTTTCCAATTGGTGGAATCAAACTGCTTTCTTCATATTGTTTTTGAGTGGGTTGTCATGGAAACAGAGCAAGGAGAGGAGTTTGGGTTTGGTAGGGTTTTTTTCCCCCTAAATTTGTGCTTCTTGCAGATTTTCCTGAAATAGCGAACGAACAGAACTAAAATAAAGTCTCAAGCCATCATTGAGGAACCCTCTATTAAGGACCTATACACCCACAAAGGGTGAGGGTCAGGAGGGTCTTTCTTGCCATATGTGGAGTATATCCTGGCATGAAGCATTAATAGATGGTTTTCTGTCCATGAAACCTCCATATATTTAAAGTAGCCGATCTATTATGAGGACATCATGAGCAGTGCAGGGTTCGGGCTTCATGCCAGTGAACCTGTAGCGTGGTCCTGATGTCTCCTGCCACATGGCCTGAGATGAGTGACAGGAGGAATGGCAAGGTGCAACCTGCAGTCCTTAGCTTGTCAACCTTTTTCTCCCTACTGCCAGTATCTCAGCCCCTTTCCCTGCCTAAGGGTAGGAGCAGCTCAGTGATCTGAAAGCTTCAGACCATGAGTAAGCACCAAGCAAGAGCAGGAAAGAGCAAGCGCAGCCTCCTGGAGACCTGGGCCTTGCTGTAGCACAGGCAGGGGTTGGGAGAGTGCTGTGGCCCTGCTGTCAGTGGGGCAGGGCCTGCCTCTGAAGGCACAGAGCATGCCTGAGCAGCCTGCATCTCAGACAGAGGCCTCTCTGGCCTCTTGCTAGGGAGGTGCACGCCACACAGACCAGGCCTCAGACAAAGCTAACATCTACCTTGTTCTCTATCTAGGTCACGCTCTCGGTCCCCAAGAAGGAGAGCTCACTCTCCTGAGAGACGACGGGAAGACAGGAGTGTTCCCACTGCCTACCGGATGAGCAGCAGCCCTGGAGCCAGCAGGAAACGGACCCGTTCCAGGTAGGCTACCATGTCTTACAGGAGAAACCTCTGAAGTCTTGGTGTCACCTGTATGAAACAGTTATGGGCAACTGAAGAGTACAATCCTGATCTGCAGCAATGTCTCTTCTGGGAGCCCAGGCTCACCTGGTAGTGGGGTACTGTTTGTTGAGGAAGTAAGTCAACAGAAGCATGTGGGGGTCCAGAACACAGTTGTGTGCATGCCTACGGAGCCCTCACCTTTGCTCTGGACCCCGCTTTTCCTTAACACTAGCCCAGGGACCTTGTTATCTCTGCTGGATCTGCCCCAGTCCCTCTTACCTATCTGCAAGGAACAGAAGGATCAACAAGCAGATTACAAACTCCTTTTCTTGGTGTCCTGCTTTGTCTCCAGTAAAGGCCACTGGGGCCTGGGTGGCATATGTTGGTGAGCAGAGCAGGGAGTAGGTCTGACTTTGAGAACCATGGCTACACTGTGTGGTGCCTGCTTCTGTCCAAGTATTAATCACATTTCTATCTCTATAGCCCAGTGCCCGAGATAATCAACTTGAAAAGAATGAGGATTTATTTTGATCTGCTTTGAAGGTCTCAGACTATTGCTTGTTGTTTTGGGCCTGTGCTGGGGCTTTGAATTGTGGTAGGAGTGCATGTTAGGGCCAAACCCTTTGCCTCATGACCAGGAAGCAAAAAGGGAAGGCTTTCCTGTTTTCCTCTTCAGGGACGTGTCCCCAGTGCCCTGTTAGCCTTCCACTAGGTCCCTCTGGATGGTCCCAGTCAATACTTGCAGCGCCATTCTGGGGACCAAGTATTTGTGTGTTGACCTTTGGGACATTGGAGATCCAGACTATGGCCTCAGTGGGTGCAACCACCTCCACAGGAGCCATGTTCCCAGCATGGGTGCTGACCTGGAGCACTCTTCTCTGATTCTCATAACTAGTATTACCTGATGGATTTTCATTAGTTGCCAAGTAGATGGGAGTCGTCAGACCTCTACTTGTCATGGGACAAAACAGAACAGTCTAGAATTTTTAGGGGACAGATGCTGCATTATAGGTGACCATTGCACACTTGGGGCCCCAGTTGTTGCCCAGAATGCTACCCATAGGACACGAGCAGTGGCCACAGAATCTTCCCTCTGGAGGTAGCCTAATGTAGAATAGCATGAAATGGCGTGTCAGCTGGTCACAAGCTGGACTGTTACTTAGGAAAAGGAGACCACTTTCCTTAACCTGAAAAACCAATAAGAGGAGCAGTGAGGCTGATGGGTGTCTGCGAAGGTTTCCAGTACAAGTTCACATTTATAAATTACATTCCAGTCTTCATAATCTTACCAGCTATTGCAGTACACAGAATCCATTCCTTAAGCAAGTAGTTTAACATTTGAAGTTCATCATCACCCTTGGTATATGTAAAGGGCATGGTCTAAAATTAATTCTTATAGCAAAAGATCTCTCTTAACAGAAGAATTCTTACCTTGCCCTCAGATTAACCTTTGCATTCAAAGATGATGGGAGAAGGTGGTGTGTCCAAATGCTGGGGCAGCTATCCTCATCTCAGGCACCAGGACTTGTGAGGCCTCTGGCCGTTCTGCTGGATGGAGCACCGTCATCCCAGAAAGAGGCAGATCAGCTGCCCTGGGAGCCTCTGAGCACTGCTGGCTCTGCAGGAGCAGCGGCTAAGAGAGTGCAGCTTTTAGCCGCTGTTTTAAAAGAGCCGCAAGACCCAGAGCTGGTGCACTTGCCGTCCAGCTCCTGTGTCAAATACTCTCCCTCCACCAATCCATCTCAGCATATGGTGAGATCTGCTTTAGTCCAGTGGCCTGTGGCTAATTCACTGTCACTCTGATACTTTACATCCCCCAGATGGAGGGGCATGCTGCTGTTCTGATACAGCACATTCCAAAGCAGTTTCCTGCAGACTGATCACCACCTGCTGCTTCCACTAACTAGGGGTTTTAATGCAGTGCCGAGAACACCCACACACATTTGGTCTGCAGCTCACTCGGCTGCTGTCCTCTCCTGCTTCTCTGTCTCCATTCACTGCCCCTTCCTTCATGTGTTAAAGAGCCCAGGCCAGCAGTGCTGCCGAAGGTCCTCAGGCAGGATGGTGGAACTCACCCATGAAAGGAGCACCAAGTACTCTGAAGAGTGCATCCTTAGTGATGCTGCCTCTGGTCCCTTAGCTAGCGTTGCCTCTGCCTCTGCCTCTTCCTCTCTGAACAAGCAGATCACCTTCTAGGGACAGTGGGCTACCACATGAACTCTGTTCCCAGCAGTTTTCTGTCATGTTAGTTGGTGGTAACAAGAATAGCTACTTTCTGGTCCTGTCTCTGCTCTGTCATTAGCTGGCCTCTCCCTTGTTCAGCACTGCTCTGCACATTGTTGATGGTATAATTTCCCATTGCCTTATTCTGTCTGATTGTGACAGACTCCAGGAGCCTCCAAACTAGTTGGGGGTTTTTTTTATTTTTATTTTTTTTTTACTTTGGTTTTGGTGCTCTTCAAATACTTGCTTCTCTGTACAAGTGTCTAGACTCCCCGACTGCCTCTCCTGCCTCAGCTTTGGGGTTTACCTTTCCGATGTGACCCTACTTCCTTTATTTTATTATTTATGTGTATAAGTGTTTATGTACAAGTATGTCTGTGCACTACATGCATGTTTGGAGGCTAGAAAAGGTCATCGATCCCCCTGGAACTGGAGTTACAGATGATTGTGAGTTGCCATATTGGTGCTAGGAATTGAATTCAAGTCCTCTGGAAGAACATTCAGTGCTCTTAACCACTGACTGATCTCTCCAGCACATCCCTCTTCTTAGTGAAGGTTTGAAAATCTGGATCTAAACCTGCTGCACATTTTTAGAGTGGAGTCTGGCAGACAGGGCGTGGCAGTACACACCTGTGGCCCCAGCCCTTCAGGACTCAGAAGAGAAAGAAGGATCAAGAGTTCAAGGTTAGCCGGGCAGTGGTGGCAGCACACACCTTTAATCCCAGTGCTCTGGAGGCAGAGGCAGGTGGATCTCTGAATTTGAGGCAGCCTGATCCACAAAGTTCCAGCACAGCCAGAGTTACAATAGAGAAATGTTATCTTGAAGAAAGAAAAAAAAAAGTTCAAGGTTACCCTTAGCTACATAAGTTCATGAGACCCTTTCTTAAAACAAAACAACCAAATTAGTGAAGCATGAAAGCAACAACAGCATCCACACACAGCATACAAGTTCATGGTCAATCTTGTGTCAGAGGAGCGCACTGAATCACACTGTCGTGCGCATCAGCAGGACATCCTGGCTGCTTTACTGCAGCAAGAAGGAATGAGTAGGAATGGCTTCTTGCCATTGCATCTCAAGTACAAAGCACTGCTTCTGGCATAGCATCTGAAGTTAATGACTGAAAGGTTCTCACTGTGTGTGAAATGTTACTCATTCAAGGTGAACTTGGAAAATGAGAAGACTATGTTACGGTCCTCTGAACAACCAGGAAAAACATAGAAGAAAGGCATAAAGCAGTGGTTCTCAACCTTCCTAACGCTGCAACCATGTAACAGTGTAAATATCACCCCAAAGGGGTCATAACCCACAGGTTAAGAACTCCAGCATAGAGGGCGGGGCTGCTCCCAAGCCTGACAACCTGGGCTTGATCTCTGAAATGTATGCCTGCACGCACAAAATAAGTAAATATAAATTTTTATAAAAACTGAGAAGAAGCAGGGTATAGTGGCGCATAAGTCTAATCCCAGCACTCAGGAGGCAGAGGCAGGCGGATCTCTGAGTTCAAGGCAACTCTGGTCTACAGAATGAGTTCCAGGACAACCAGCACTACATAGTGAGACCCTGTCTCAAAAACAAAAAGTTAAATGTAAATAATTAAAAGCTGAGAGGATATAAAATAATTAAGGATACTTAGTTCAAAAGAAAACAGAAGAGCAAGAAGGAAAGGAAAACAGATGAAGCGAAGAGAAGGTGGGTGATTAAAAATTTGCATGAAGAATCGTTCTAAATGCAAGTAGGTCAAACAGATCTTAGACTTGGTATAAAGTGGTTGTTTGGGGGTTGGTGGGTTTGGCAGTGCTGGAGATGAACCCAAGACCTCTCACATGGCTAAACAAAGCACTCTACCCTTACCCTGTAAAAGACACATTAGAGCCTAGCTCAGCTGGTAGAGGACTTGAGACTCCCAGCTTCTGGGCATAAATGGAGCATGCCTATAGGAAAGGGGGAGGGGACAGCAGGATCAGAGGGGTCATCTCAGCTACATGGCCAGTTTGAAGTCAGCCTGGGCTACGTAGGACTTTGGTCTTAAAAAAAAAAAAAAAAAAAAAAGACACTTTAAAAATAAATACATTGACAGATGAGATTTTAAAAGGCAAGGAAGATCTACTTCCCTGTTCTCGTGGCAAGAAAGGTGACAGCTGACTCTCTGAGGCAGGTGTTTTATCATCAGGACGTGATGTTCAAAATATGTGTGAAATGGAATGAATGCTCAGAACAGAAACCGCAGCATACAGTGCAGCAGACAGGCGGGCAGCCAGAGACTCACAGGTGCTTTTGAAGTGGGTGCACAACACTGACCAAGACAGTGGTACTCTGTCATAGTATGTTCCCTTATCAAAGGGCAGCATGCCAAAAACCTGTAACAGTATGGAAAGACACACACACAGGCTCACAGCATACTCCGGGTACCCTTGCTGAGGGAAGTCATCACTGAAAAAAATGAGTCATGCTTGGAAGTGAGTGATGTGGAAGTGTGGCCTTTTCCTTGGCAGGGTGCCAGCCAGGAAGGAAGTCGGTCTCTGTAATGTTTGTATTATGCTACAAGAGAACAGAAGTGTAGAGACATGATCCAGTCTGTCTTGAGAATCTGGGGAAAGAACAAATTAGAGGCAAAGCAGAAGCAAGGAAATTATAAAAGTGAAATGAGAATTTTGCAGAATAAGAAAGGAGCAGAACCAAAGATTGTTCATGGAAAATGTTTAAAGAATTGACCAGGCTGTGGTTAAATTGATCAAGCAGGAAAGGCCTGCAGACTTGTAATGGATAATAAGGAATTTCCATCTCTTTGAGAGATGGACAGAGTCCCAAACTGACACAGGAGAAGGACATCATTTGATCAGGTCCTTACCTCTTTAGGAATTGGAATTTACAGTCTTACAACCTTTGCTTCCAGCTCCAACCCAGTTTTCCCTGTGAATCCAGCATGTAGGAGTGGTGAGGTAACCGCTCAGAGACCTCAACAGAGGCTGTGTTGACAGTCTTCACTTCCAAGACCATATGACTAAGCCCTAGGCCAGCAAGGATTCTGTG
Organism: Cricetomys ansorgei; assembly: GCA_026225945.1. Classification (NCBI taxonomy): domain Eukaryota; kingdom Metazoa; phylum Chordata; class Mammalia; order Rodentia; family Nesomyidae; genus Cricetomys; species Cricetomys ansorgei. The sequence goes on along the minus strand of JAMJFZ010001012.1, from coordinate 5,456,056 downwards.
CATATCCATGTTCATAGACCAGTACTCTGAGAAACATAGAGGCTCTCCTCAACTCTGTAGAAAACTACTGCTCACATCTCTCTGTGAGCTATAGATCCAACCCAACCCCAATGTAAATCCTAGGCCTTCTGAGGAACTGGCAGACAGATTCTGAATCCATGGCAAAGAACAAAGGTGAAGGACTTTGACCTGGAGATACCCAGACTCACAGTCAAGCTGCATGGTGAAGCACTGAGAGGACTTTAACATCCTCAGAGCCCACGCCATGGCCTGACCCATAGTTAGATCACAGTACTGAAGCAGTTCGATGGGGACTGGAGAGTCTTCTAGCAGAACTTGCCCAACCCACTGGACACCAGGATGAAAACAGAAACTTCAGACGTTAATTCAATTTACAGCAGCAATCTAAATGCAAAAGCCTGATCCAGAAAATAGAATGTGTGCCTGAGACTCCTCAGGATGTAGAAAACCTGCTGGGCTGGGGAGACAGCTCTGTCGGTAAAGTACCTGCCACACAAGCAGGAGGACCTGAGTTCCACCACAGGGTCTACATAAAAAGCCAGACAGGTGGCACATGCTTGTAATACTTAGCACTGGGGAAACAAGCAGGCTGGCCCCTGGAACTCGGCAGGCAGATTTCTGAGTTTGAGGCCAGCCAGAGCTACAGTGAGATCCTGACTCCAAAAAACAAAGTAGATAGCAACTGAAGAATGAAGCTTGAGGTTGTCCTTCCACATTCTCGTGCACACACCCCTACAAGAACACAGAGGAACATGGTACCAGTGGAAGGAAAGTGAAGTAAAGTTGGTGTCATTAAAGTCAAAAGCCTGCTTCTGGGGGCAGTTAAGAGACTGAGTGGCTATTTCCTCAGTGAAAAAGACACCCACGTTGCCGGTCTCTGGCTGTCCACTACTTCATAGAGAAACACGTTAGCAGGGACGCTCGGAAGGATGCTGAGCATTGGCAGCCATGAGTAAGGGAACCACAGCAAGTTGCTGCTGCTTGCTCACTGCCCTCAATTCGTGTGAGCGAGGGTGCTCACCAGCCTGTCCTCACAGCTGCAGGTCCTAGGCCACCTCTTAGAAACAGTTTCTAACAAAATTACAGGTGCTCCTGCAGGACTTTGCAGCCACTCTTCTCCCCAGAATGCACTGGGGACATTTGGCCACAGAAGCAAAGCGATGTAAGGTTACCAAAACTGCACGCAGGACAGTGCCACTGTCAGTATAAGCAGAACAAGCGGGACACACCTGGGTTTCCAGGATACTGGGAAGTACTGCTGAGCCCCACACAGAGTGGAATGGGAGTTGGTTCCTACAAAGTTGTTATGAACACATCAGAGGTTGCCACTGAGATTGGAGGATAATATAGGCTAAAAGGTACACTGAGGGAATGTTCCAGAACAACAGGGCACAGTGTTGCTTTGGCCACTCAGCAACAGTACAGAGGGCCAGGTCACCTGCAAAGTGCACCTCAGCGACTTCAGAAGTGAACAAACTGCTTCGCTCCTGCAAAAGCTCAACTGCTCCTATGTGAGGTCAAACTGTTAAGATTAAACGGTGCTAGTGAGATGGCTAGCAAGTAAAGGCGCTCTGCTGTGCAACCTGGCAGCCTCAGGTTCCTCCCCAGGACCCATGGAAGGTAAAGAAAAGGGAAACCATCCACAGAGTCACCCTCTGACCTCCTTACCTGTGCCTCCCACACACTGAACCAAGCTTACAGCTAAGGTTGGGAAGCCTCTCACTCACTACTCAATATATAGCCACATGGACTTGGCCAGCTTTGGGGCCTTGACCATCTTGGGCTCCCTCCATGTGCTCAGTCTCTGAGCACCGTTTCCACTTTGATCCATGTCTCCTTGCCAGAGGACACCAGTCTGCCACCCTTAGCTCCACCTTACCAGGGACACTGTCTTCCATGGGCTAAATCTCAGTTGCAAGCTGCTGGTCCTTCTGGACTTTGTTATAACTGAAGTTTGTCTGCTCGTGTGGCTGGCTGTGCTCCTCATTCCTCATACACGGGTGGTACACAGAAAGCCAGGCTGGAACACTGGTCAAGCTGACGTGGCTGGGCTCATAAGGGCCTCTGTACGAGGCCTGGTGCCCGGCTCTCAGTGACCCATTGCTGGTGCTTGTCTGTTTATAAACACCTGTGGGCACTGGTGTTGAATATGGGTGTGGTGCATCAGTAGAGTCTGCATGCTGCAGACTCCAAACATAGCCTCTCATTAGGCAGGAACATGCCACATCATGACACCAAAGAAATACAGGGAATCACATATCCTGGGAAGAGTCGGGTGCAACCCGGGTTAATAGTTTATCAGCCTTGGAGATCGGTGACTATCTGGACAGGTCTTGGTGGGATCTTCCTGGAGGACAGAGGGCTAGGCCAGGTTGGAAAGGGCATTTGTGTCTCTATGATCCCATTGGAATCCCAAATACTTTATAGCCAGGTCCATGGTGACTGAAGGAGAGATACAGTCAAAAGTGACTTGCCAGTGTTCCCATTAAAGTGGACACGCTTTGAGAGATGTAACTGAGGAGGGAGGCTGCCAGGGAGGAAACAGCCCTAGGAGCCAGTGATAGCTCTGCAAAGCATCTCAAAACAGACTTAGTGGGAGGTGAACTGCAGGCTGGCAGCAGGGCTGTCTTGTGCTGCAAATAGTTGAGGGAAGGCACACTGCATTTACCAAGTGTGGGGGTGGGAGGTCGAGTTTGGGGTACTTACTCAAACAGGACTCCCAAGTGGGGCCTCTGTAAACAAACCACAAGCTAGGCAATGTCAGAGCCTTTGGAAGGAGTTGAATGGGGTCTGATGGGAGCCCTGTCCTCTGATAAGAGTAGGGTCCGTGCTGCCTCCTCCTGAGCTCTCGTCAGATGAAGAGTTTGTGTGCAGGATTCAGCTGATAATTTCCTACCTTTTGGCATGAATGAGAAAGCAGCATAGACTTTCCTACAGGCTGCCCTTGGTGATTATCTTGGTATTTTTCAATGCAAATAGATTGTTCATTGTACATTAACTGCCAGACATTTCCCCAGGACTAAGCTTCCCCTATGGAGAATACCCTGTGGATATGCAGGCTCAGGATTACAGCTGTCTAAGGCTTGCATATGAGGCAGGAGATGTACTCAGCTGGTAAATTGCTTACCTAGAACACAGGATGCCTTGGATTCGGTTTGCCAGTACCACACACACCAATCATGGTGGTGTATCTTGTAATCCCAGAACTTGGAAAGTAGTAGAAGGAGGATCAGGAGTTTAAGGTCCTCCTCAACTATGTAGTGAGTTCAAAGCCAGCCTAGAATATATGTCTCACAAATTAAAAAAAATAAAGCCATGGGTATGGAGAGGTCCCTTGAAACAGACGAGTTCAGACTGTTCTCTTGTCGCCCTTCATGTACCCTGACAAGAGCACTTCTCTTTCAGAAGTCCCCATGAGAAGAAGAAGAAGCGGCGCTCCCGGTCTCGCACCAAGGCCAAGGCCCGGTCCCAGTCAACATCTCCGAGTAAGCAGGCAGCACAGCGACCCTCAGCCCACTCAGCCCACTCGGCCAGCATCTCTCCTGTGGAGAGCCGAGGTTCTTCCCAGGAGCGCTCCAGGTATCCATGACCTCTGGGTGGCTCTCAGTGGGCAAGGGCAGGGGGAGGCAAGTGATGCTGGGGCAGCACCAGCTGTGAGAGCCTCAGCCAAGGCCCACCATTGCTTCTTGGGGAGTAGGGAATACCAAGTGTCCTGAAGGGGGTGTCCTGACCTCAGACCAGAGCATGTGGGGGCAACTCAGAATCCATGCTTTGCCAGGGATTCGGACTCCTTCCATGAGTAAAAGAACTCCTGAGGTGCCATGCAGGACTTAATGGGTCTCGGTGACAAATGGTCTCAGGAGGCTATTTCTGTTGGGATTGCACCTACCAATTAGGCCTTACAGTCTTAAGTCCAGGACGGTTGTGTGAGGATGAAGTCTGTGTTCACAGTAGGAGCTTTTGTAAGCATGAGCAGGGCATACTCAGTTCAGACAGATGCATGGCCGTTCCATGAAGAACAGCTCATCTAAGCAGGTCAGCGTCTGAAAGGCGCCATCTTTGAGTGAAGAGGGAAGTGAGTGTAGGAAGCCCCGACCATTAGGACATGGGTGGTGTCCATGTCCACAGAAACTTTACAGATGGACCAAGAGCCTCTCAGACCGTAGTTCAGATTCTAAGTACCTCCTTCATTAGCCGCCTCTTGCCAAGCATTTGTATAATATTGACATTAAGATGTGAGTTAGGATTATTTTATGAGGTACTTGAAGAGGGTCTAAAAATATGTGTTCCTGGAATGGGAAGATGGTGGGTAAAGTGCTTCTAGCATAAGCATGAGGACCTGGAAGTTGGTCCCTAAACCCTGTGAAGAGCGGGGCCCAGCAGCGTGTGCTGTGATTCCAGCAGGCTGGGGTGGAGGTGGGAAGGTCTAGCTCTGCCCTGTGAGCCACAAATCCATGAGAGATCTTGTCTCAAAAAACAGTGGTAAGCAGTAGAGGAAGACCCAACACCAACCTCTGCCCCACATGCACACACAAAATGGTCTCTAAGCTTGTTGCTATTTTATTTTAAAGTTAGTTTTAGAAGTATAGGGTGTGGGAACTGGTCTTCAAATTCTTCAGTGTGTCTGAACCTCTGCTCTTTCCTCTGCATTAGGGGGGTTTCTCAGGAAAAAGATGGCCAGATCTCCTCAGCAATCGTCTCCTCTGTGCAGAGCAAAATAACTCAGGTAAGGAGGGAGTGCTCGTCTTTCCTTTTCATCTTTTATAACGGATCCCCCTTTTTTCTTTTCTGCTAATTTTCTTTCTTGCCCCTTGTTTCACCAGTACTGACCCGGGTCAAAATCTTGGGCTGCTCACCTATTGTCTCAGTGGGTCTGGCCCTGCCACAGCCAGGCACTAGGTCAGAGCCCATGATGCAGGGAAGGGGGACGAGTCACTTCCTGGAGCCTCATCTTCCACGGGAAGCTCATGCCTTCCTTCTGGGGTCGCCATGCCGTGGAGCTTGACTCTCCACAGGTGACAGACATACCCTGGGCCCTGCTTGTACCCACCAGGTCACATGGGGTCACAGCTGTGGGAGGTTTGTGAGAAAACAAAGAAACTGTTCGCGGCTGCACACATTACTCAAAGGGGTTGGCTAGGCTGCTGGCGTCTCTGCCTCCTGTCCTTAGCATGGCCTCCTCACGAGTGTCTGCTTAACAGGAGGCTCAGAGATTTTTTTCCTTCATGTCTCCCCACACAGGATCTCATGGCCAAAGTAAGAGCAATGCTCGCAGCTTCAAAAAACCTGCAAACCAGCGCATCCTGAGATGGCAGCCACAGAGCCAGCCCTGAGCAGAGTACCGTGTGTGGCTGCGGCCCTTGCTGTGGCCACAGGTGCTGGGCTTGGGCTCAGAGCCGCCATACCCAGAGGCCAGAAGCTGAGCTGCGAGCTCTGCACCGACCTCCACGCCGCTATCCAGGTTCTCCAGCCCAACTCCCTGGGTCAGTCAGTGGCTTTTGTAAATTTTTGGTGACATTTTCAGTTTCAGATTTTTGACCAGCAGTCTCTTACCTGTATATTTGTAAATATATCATGTTTCTGTGAAAATGTATTATCAAATAAAACGGGAGGAAACACCTTTTCTAGCTAGCAGCCTGGACGGCTCCTTCCTTTGGCGTGTCTGCCACTGTCTTAATTTGTGTCTGCATGTGGGGAAAGCAGGGCTTCCCTCCAGTGGTGGCTCCTCCCTGGGCATGGAAGGGGAGTGCTCTGGGGTGTCCCACCTGTGTCTCCTACAGGGCTCTGCCAGACCAGTCAGTCAGGAGGTCGTCCTGACATTCAGGCTCTTGACTGCCCCATGAAGATGCAGGTTCATATGTCCCTTTTGCTCTCAAAATATCCACGTGCTGGGCATCAGAAATGAGGGCCTGCTGGCCTAGGCTAAGGCCAGAGCCCTGCTTCCATCCTGACATTGAGTTTGCTCAGGACGGTTCTGTGCTGGTTAGACTTCCCTTGCAGGTCCTGCCATGTGCCCAGCCAGAACTGGGTTCCTTTCCTCCTTGTAGTGGTCCCCACCATGGTCCTTGTGCTCCTATCAGGACATTCACAGCCCCCAGAAGCTGTGACAGGTGTGGACAGGACAGGTGACAGTTGGTGGCCCTGGAAAACGGATGCTCATGAGAGATGCCCCCAGGGTGGCCCAGCAGGCACAGAGCAGCGCAGGGATGCCACCAACACTGCTGAGCAGACAGGACCACCACCTGCCTTCAAGGCATCTGCTGAGCTCCTCCATTCCATACCTATGCCAGGTGCCTTGTCTTCTGGTGGCCAGTTCTGTGCTTCCCTAGTGTATGCCTGGTTATATCAGTGCCTAGACCTCTGCCTCCCTCTCCCCTACATACCCACACCCACATTCCCCCTCTCCCCCCCACCCCCACACACACACCTGCTGAAGACACCTTTGAAGGACTTCTGACACTGAACCTGCCTAATCTGAGTCTCTGGCTCCCACTGGGCTACTCCCCTCCCCCCCAATCCCCCTTGTCCACAGCACATATGTCAGGAAGCATCACTTACAGTCCTCACCTGCCTGCTGGGACCACAGCATACAAGTAAGTCTGGGAATGAAAGTCCTGGCCACAAGGGACTGCCTCCCTCAGATCCTAGACTCTAGTCAGGTAGATGAAAGGGACTTGTTGGTTTTTGTTTGATTTGATGGTGGGTTGGGGAGCTGACAGAGTCTCATTACACAGACCAGCTGGCCTTGAACTCAAAGGGATCTACTTGCCTCCCAGGTGATAGGATTAAAGGTGCATGCCAACACACCTGTTCGTTTTGTTTGTTTGTTTTTAACTTTTGAAAGGATTTTTATATGTGTGTAGAATTTTTTTTTTAATTTATTGTGTGTTTGGCCTGAGACTTATTATGTTGTAGTCAAGGATGACTTTGAACTCCTGGTCCTCCTGCCTCCACATCCCAAGTTGTCAGGTGTAGACCACCTTACCAGGCTGAAAGGGGCTCCTTTTAATTTCTTATTTTCAGTGATCAATAAAACGAAGTGGCCAGCCTGGTCTACATAATGAGAACCTGTCAAGGGTTGGGGAGAAAGGCGCTGGAGAGATGGCGCAGTGGTTAAGAACACTGGCTGTTCCCCTAAAGGACAAAGGCTCGATTCCCAGCACCCATATGGCAGTCCCCAACTGCCTGTAATTCCAGTCTTGGGGGATTCCATAAATACATGGTACATATACATATATGCAGACAAAACACGCACAAGAAAAAATTTATATTTTTAAAAAAGAATTTGTGTTGCTCTTACATGAACTGGCTGTTTATTACTGAGTGCTCTGCATATCGTGATGGTGTAATGTCTCAGTGAGGCAGGGCTGCTCCTTGGTGCCGGTCTGTGGTAGTCTCTCGTTCCTTAGAGTCCACACGTGCAATCCCCTTACACTGCTGTGTCATTTTCCACTGTGAAAGTCCTGGGCTTGTGAACCAGGATTAATAGTGTTGGGGGAAGGTGTCATTTGGGAGTCCATGTCAAGAGAAGCACGAGTCCCTCATCTCTGATGTGGAGGTACCTGTTCTGTCATAGGGCACCAGTGGGCGGTAATAGCTAGTGCTCTTCTTTTGGAATTGTGTGTGGGATTCTGTCAGCTCATGACTGAATGAGGAACTTCACAATATCTTTGTTTTGAGGCGTCCAGGAACCAACCTTAGGGTGATGTCACACCAGGGCAGGTTCGAGAGCACTAGGGAACATGTGGGTCAAGTTTGGGGTACTTACTCAAGCAGGACTCCCAAGTGGCACCTCTGTAAACAAACCACAAGCTAGACAGAGCCTTCTTCAAGACAATGCTGTCCCCTGCCCACCCCCCTCTTTTCTGACCTTACACTGTAAGGAGGGAGCTGATTGCAGGCTCCCCTGGCTGCAGGCTGCTGGCAATCCCCAGGCTGACAGCCAGTGATACCTTCCCTTCTCAATTGTTCAGGACTCTGGTTCAGGGAACAGTATTCAGTGGATTCAACCAGCACCGCGATGTGTCCAAACTTAGAAGAAATTGAGCTGCTGCTACCCAAGAAAGTGCAGGGAGGCTAGTTATGGACACTCAGGGCTCACAGCACCCCATAATACAAGAGCTGGTGATTGACAGGTGGGTCAGAGGGCCTCTTTCTCCAGCTTACCTATGTCCACTGAGATTTCAGTCATCTTAGACTAAGCAAAGGTCCCCTGAAGGACAGCTTGCATCATCTTACTTCAGCAGTATGAAAAGTTGCTTTAATTACAGGCTCATAAGCTATTCAGCGGGAGCAGTTTAGGGAAACACGAACATCGGGAACAGAAGATTTGAGAAGGCATCTGGAGGGCTCCCCACTCACCCACATGTCGTACACGGCAGAACAGGAGCCTCTGTGTCCTGCCCAGGACAGATCACATGGCGATAAGGCCAGGATGATGCCCTCACCAACCCAGAAATGACCCAGGCTCCCTTTTGGGTGCAGAGGTCCTCCCAACTCAAAAATACACGCAAAAGTGGAAACATGTAATAGCTCTATAGGCCATAGAACCCCTGGAGCCATCATCAGTTTCTGAGGGGTCCAAGACAGCCCCACTATTGGCCATGGCCTCTGCTCAGTTTTAATGGCACCAGCCAGGCACATCCTTCCCACAGAGATACCTCAAGGGAGAGAAATGAAAAACAGCATCCTCGGATTCATGCATACCTCAGGGAGCCCCATGAGAGCAATGAGAAGTCAGTGTACAGTAGAGTCCATTAGTCATCAAGGCCTTCAAAAGGGGTGCAGAGCAATGGGCAGGTCTCAGGACTGAAGAGACAGGAGAGGGGGGTCACAGGTGACAGGGGCAGAGGTGAGCAAGGTAGACAGGAAAGCAGTGTGGTGGGGGTTAGAGATGCATGAGGGAGTTATAGCCAGTTCTGAACCTCCAGCAGCATTAACATCCAGTGCCCAGACCGTGGCCCAAGTCCATCTGCCAGTGATAGGACTCTTTAAAGAACTGGCTAGCACCAGGGCTATGCAGGAAGGACATGGTGGAAGCCCAGGCTCGGAAATATCCAAAGTGACTGGTAACCCGGATAGGCGGAGCTTACCAGAGAAGCCAACTGAAGAGCCCTTACAACCAGAGCAACATAATTAGCGTCACATTAGATTCTAGCGTGCGAGTCAATATCCGTGAATCCATGCCGATGCCCATAAAAAGACAGCAAAGTAAATGGGAAAGAGACAAATGGGGAGCAGTCATCCCTCACACGGACACCTACTGTCCTCAGGTCAGCTCACAGCCAGAGGGCAGATGGCCCTCAAACCCAGTCGTATATCACTTCACAGGCTTGTTCCAGGCAGTGCGTGCTGTCATTTGTCACCAAGTGAATATCATCGAGCATTAAGGCAGCTACATGAGCTACGCTAAGGCAGTTACGACATCACTATGCAGCAGACTCACCAGGGACCACTTGGATTCACAGTCCTGTGACCTATTGGACTGCTCCCCCCTCCACCGAACCCCCACAAGCGTTGGGGCCCCCTCTCACAGGGAGCATGCAGCAACTCCTTCCTGAGGGATGGACCCAGAGGAATAACATCACAGCAAAGACAAACACCCTGAGCAGGTTGTCCAGGCCAACAACACCCACCAAGGTAAGTCCCAGATGCCTAACAGAATTTAAATTCTGCCATGACGTTTTTTTCCCCTACAAACTTTTGTGGCAGTCCACCTCAGAAAAAGCCAGCCATGGGCTGATATTGAGAAAAATAGCCAAAATAGGGGCCCAGCTAGCAACATTGCTTACACCAGACAGCCCCTGGTCCCAGAGTAAGACTTGAACTGCCAAGAGGAGACAGTCACCAAACGTCGTGCCCTGCATGGATGGGATCTTTGGACAGATGACATTAGAGGAAACTAGGTTGCCGGAACATTTGTTCAATCTTTTAGTTTTCTTGAGACAGTCTCACCTAGTTCACGCTGGTCTAAAATTTGCTATGTGGCTGAGGCTGGCCTTGAGTTCCTGATCCACCTGCCTCCATCTCCCAAGAGCCAGGATAGGGATAGTAGGCATGTGCCACCATGTCCACTATGGGTTAAATCTGATGTAAGGGCCCTTAACTGCTCATGAGCAGTGGCAGTGTAAGTGGTTGAGGTAGAAGTTGGTGACAAAGCCCGGAACACTCCATTCTGTCTCCACTAGCATTTCTATGACTCTAAATAATCTAAATTTAGAATCTTATTGTAAAAAAAAAAAGCCCAAAAAGCACATGAACACAAACTGCACATTCCAAGGCTACAGCAGGAAGGCTGGTGCTCAGACTGCTTGAGACAGGAGCGTAACCCCAGGCCTGTCACAAGGGCGTGGCTTCCCTGAGACACTCGGCCTCCGTTCCATGGGAATGAGGCAGGCGTGGCACTGTTGGCAGCATGCCTGGTAGACATCGTTCTGCCTCAGGGCTCCCATGATTGGGCTTCAGAGCTGATTTCCAGACTGTCTTATGACTGATATTCCATTATTTCCTCCACAACAGATAGCTGTAACTGGGGGACAGGGCACTTGCAAAGGCAGTGCTTATACACTGACTTCAATAAAGGCGAGGCAGCAAGATGTCCTTTCTCGTTATTGTTCGGAATGAGTAGTTCCAGAATAGCATGTTACGAGACACGTGGGTGTGATGGCTACTGTTCTGGGTTCAGAGCACTGTCTGCTGGGTACCTGGGTGGTAGGGGGAGGAGGCAAGGCACCAAGCTTGGCCAGTGGCTTGGAAGGCCTGCAGCGTGCTTGCCAGCGATATCGGGGAAGCCTGTGAGAGATCAAGCTGGGGCGAGTGCTGGGACAGTGGGGAAACATGGCAGCCAAAAGGATGGAGGGGGTAGAATGGGGCCCCCAGGACCAGAAACAAGGGGGGAACTTGCTGGGGGCCCAAGGGTATGAGATGCTGCCAAAGAGATAGCAAGAAAGTGAAGGGGCTAAGCAGTGGTGGGCAGGTCTTTAATCCCAGCTCTCGGGGAGGCAGAGGGAGGCAGATCTCTGTGAGTTCAAGGCCAGCCTGGTCTACAGAGTGAGTTCCAGGACAGCCAGAGAAACCCCCTGGTGGGGAGGGGGAACTTGGTTGGGGAGGCTGGAGAGATGGCTCAGTGGATAAGAGCAGCTGTTGCTCTTGCACAGGACCTGGGTTCGATTCCTAGCACCCACTAGGGTGCTAGGGTGTGAGGGTGACTCACAATCATTTATAACTTTAATTCCAGGGGATCTCTTGTTTTCTTCTGAACTCTTCAGAACACGTGATACACAGACATACAAGCAGGTTAAACATGTATACACATAAAATTTTTAAAAATCCTTAGGAGAGTTGGGGGGGAGGGGTGATGAATGGAACTGATGCTTGGCCACAGTGGGTTGTCAGCATGGCCCGGGTTCAGTTGCCAGCACCCATGTGGTAGCTCACAACTACATGTAACTCCAGTTCCGGGGACCAGATGCCCTCCTGTGGCCTTCTCAGTCTCCTGCATGCACATGGGTTGCATAAATTCATGCAAGATCACACACACATAAAATAAATAAATACAAATCTGGGAGGAGGGGGAGAAGAGACAGGGATTCTCTATGTAGTCCTGGCTGTCCTGGAACTTGCTCTATAGACTAGGCTGGTCTCAAACTCCAGAGTGTGGGGATTAAAGGTGTGTGCCACCACCACCACCACCCAGCTATATAAATAAATTAAAAAAAAAAAAAAAAGTTGGGTGAGAGAGATCACTCCACAGATAATGGCATTTCCACGCAAGCCTGACAATCTGAGTTCAATCCCCAGGGCACATGCTGTGGAAGGAGAGAACTGACTCCCACAAGTTGCTCTCTCATGGGCCTCCTATACACACACACACACACACACACACAAACTCGGGGCTCCAGAGGCTAGCCAGGGCAGAACACTGAGAGGCAGCAGAGACAAACACAGGGCAGCAGAAGCGGAGAGAAAGTGCAGGGCTGGAGAGCTTAGGCTGCAGAAAGGCCATGCTGGGAGAATCCTGGGGTTCTATGAAGCCTTCAGTGCCAACGATCCCAACAGGCGAGGCCTGAGCTCTGCAAAATCAGCTGCCCGGAAGCTGAAGCCCCGACACCTCAGTCTGGAGCTGCAGCGCTCGGAGACGGTGCCCGCTGCTCACTGCTGCTGGCAGCTGGTTACAAGGCTGTCAAGCGTCAAGACTGCTGGTGGGAAAAGCCCAGAGCAATAAGCATCCAAGCTGAGAACTGAAAACCTTGAGTCTCTGGCATCTGAAGCCTGGAGGTTCTTAGGAGCCATAAGCCCCTGGGTCTGCCAGTCCAGCCCCTAAGCTGTGAGCACTCCGGGGCTCAGATCCACTAGCACTGGGATGGAATATGGAGACTCTGGTCAAAGCAGAAGAGGCGTGGCCAGCTGAGTACTAAAAGTGGCACCACCAGGCTCCCACCCTCACGTGCCTGACACTGGCTCTGGTGGGGTCTGTAGAGGAACACTTGGAATCTTTATGTTAAGAAAAGCTTTTCGGTGTAACTGACTAGTCACTAGAGGTCCATGTTCCCACCCCAGCTGTGGTAGAGTTGTTTATGGGTTGGATTTGGAATACTTAATGCAGGTGGCTATAATATAGGTTAGATGCAGTTGTTCTGGCACCTGTAACTTGTCTTTGGGATTGTGTGCCGCATGGGTTTCTGGGAATTTTCGGCTTAGGCATAAAAGGTCTGAAGCCCCGAGAGTCGTTGTGGGCATTGGTTGGTGGTTCGTTAGTGTGAGAACAACGGTTGGAGAGATTCAAGCTTAGGACAGCCTAAAAAGAGGCTGTGAAGATTTCTTCCTCTCTCTCTTTCTGTATTAAGGCCACTTGTAAAAGCGGTGAAGATTTCTATCTTTCCTTTCTCCTTCCCTAAATTGAGGGCAAAAGATTGTAGCTTGAAGGCAGAGGTTGCCTACCAAACCCATCCATCCCCACTGGACCCAGCACTGGACCTGGCAACACCAAGCTGCTAAGCCGGACAGCTGGTAGCTCTGCCCTCTGAGGCTGACGCCTCCGGGAGCCAGGCAGTGAACAGAGGAGGCCCAGATAGATGACAGAGAGGGAGAGCTGCTGGCATTGCGAACGAAGCGGTGCTGAGTGCCAGGGTCAAGGGATGCTTCCTAGAGATAAAACAAGGAGCAGTCTGCAGAGAGAGCGGAGTCATGGGCTTTCAGTGAATCATAAGACACGGCCAACTCACACAGCGGGTGCAAAGGCCCTGCGGTGAGAATGTCTGGAGGCCCCCCAGTCTTGAAAGGTCAAGGGGCTCTACCAGATGAGGGAAGCAGGTGGGAAGGAGCAGGCTGAAATCAGAACAGAGCAAGGGCTCTGGGAAGAGGAGCTTGGATTTGTCTTCCAAGCACAGAAAGGACCTTTTGCAGGGCGTGATGTGGGCGGCAACATCACACTCATCTTTGGAAGGGATGGCCTGGCTCTGATTCAGCAGCCTGCCTGCTGGAGGCCTGAGTGCAAATAGAGACTGGATAGGAGGTGCCTCAGGGTCCATGGCAGCCCTTTTCAACCTTCCTCATGCAGAGACCCCTTTATAATAGAGTCCCTCATGCTGTGGTGACCCCCAACCATAAAATTATTTTTTGTTACTACTTCAGAACTGGAATTTTGCTACTGTTATGAGTCGTAATGTAAATATCTGATATGCAGGTGGTCTTAGGCGACCCCTGTAAAAGAGTCCTTTGACACCACCCCACCCCCCTGCCACCCCTCGCAAAGGGGTCGAGACCCACAGGTTGAGAACCACTGATCTAGAGGCTGCCATAGCAAAGGTCCACAGACTCGCTGGCTATAAACAGCCATGGTCAGATAGTTCTTAACCTTGGCTCAAAGGGAGAGGAGTCTACCCTCCTCTAGCTCCGAGTAGTGCCATAATCCTGGTGTTGCTGTTTGTGGCTGTATCGCACCCTCTGCCTCCCTGGTCATGTGCCCAACTCTAGTTTCTCCCCTGCTCTCTTGTTTGCTTGGTTAGTAATTTAAAAAAATACAAATAAAACTTTCAAAACTCTTTAGCCAGGTTGGCCTTGAACTCTCCATCCTCCTGCCTCCCCAAGTGCTGGAATTACAAACCCCTGCTACCATGTCCTGCCTTTTATCAAGACACTTGACAGTTGATTGGGCATCACCTAGACAATCCCCAGTGAGGTCATCTCAAGGCCTTTCACTCAATTTTACCTGCAAAGACCCCTATCCAAGCCTGGCATGGAGACACACACCTGAAACCCAGCCCATAGGAGGCTGAGGCAGGACAGGGTTCTAAACAAACAAAAAAGATTACTGTCCAAGTGAGAGCACAGCTATTGTGTCAACTGGACAGTCACCATACTGTAGGAGCTCTGGAAGACACAACCAGAACCAGGCGAAGAACAGGCACCTTGGGAGAAGGTACCAGGTGGAGTTGGCTGAGCCTAGGACAGAGTCTGAGGCCAGAGCCACCCATGCCTGAAGCTGTTTTTCCGTCTGAGCTGCATTTCTCTGAGGCTCATCCCCACACAGTGACATCGGGCCGGGGAGGCCCAGAAACCTCGTTACAGAGAGAAGATGAGGCCTGGAGCTTTGAAGCTGATCCCACGAGTGCCTCTCAATGGTATGTTCCCTCTCTTCTAGTCTAACAGGTGAGCACAGATCTTCTCAATAGGGACTGAGTTATCTTCTAAGGCCATGTGATGTTAATGCCATGTATTAATATTGTAAACTTGATAGGCCCTAGAATCACCTAGGAAACAAGTCCCCAGCACACCTGTGAGAGATTATCTAGATTAGGTTAGCCTCCAGGCATGCCTTTAAGGGATTATCCAGATTAGGTTAATTGAGATAGGGAGACTTTTTTAACTGTGGGCAGCACCAGGCCAGTAGGCTGACATGAAGTGATACGGAGTCTGTCTGTTCCACATAGCTAAGCACCCTAAGGTGCTACTGCCTCGTTACTGGATGGCTAGGTACCTCTGAGCCACCACCCCCAGGACCCCTACAAGCACACGCACGTGTGGCTATGCTGACACCTAGTTATCCTAATGAGCCAATCAACACGGGATGTGCCCAGAAAAGGTAACTCCAGCTGTCACCACAAAGTGCTAAAGTACGTGCAGAATGGAAACCTCTTCCCAAAACCACCCAGACCCTGAGAGCAACAGGGACTGGATAAAACACAGCTGGGACCTGGTGGGGCGGGGAGCTTTGCCATGAATGCAGGGAACCACCCTCCCCTTCAGGGGCATCACCTGAGCCTCCGTTTGCAAACAACAGACTGTGATCCTAACACACCAGCAGTGATTAGAGAGACCGGTGGGGGAGGGTCTGGGGACCCAGACGCTCCTCAAGGTGTTGAGAAGCTGAACTGGGGGAAAAAGGGGGTTGACCTTTGAACTCTGCCCCCTGACCCTGCCAGTTTCCAATTTGTCACTTCACATTGTCACCTGCTTAGGTGTTATTTTTCTCTGGACCTCAGTTTCTTTGTGTTCAAATTGGGAACTATGGTTTCCACCTCTTAAGGACTGTGAGAAAGAAAATTTCGTATGTAAAGTGCTGAGCGGGCTCCAGATCCCAGCTAATGTGCGCTATTCATAGCCTCCCTTGACGTCGCGGCTCAGGGAGAGAGCTCCGGTCCAGCCCGCGGTAAGCCTGGGGCTCACTCCCCGCATCTCAGAACACAAATTCTCCTTCTTACCCTGCCGCAGACCCTCAGCAGCAGAGGCCAGGTCCTTCCTGGCGGACCTGGGCAGAGAGTGCTTGGTGCTCGGTGCTCAGTGCCCCACACAAGACTCAGGTGCGGTCTCGGCCTCGGCCCCTCCCATCCCAAGCCCCCACTCCCGCCTACTCTCACTCGTCCCATCCCATGCCCCGGCTCCCTCCTACGCTCGCTCTTACCACACTAACCCCTCCTCCCCCCATCTCCGATCCCTCCGCCTCGGGGTGCTCACTCCCACTCGCCCCAGGACTCTGTGGCCCGCGGGCTCCCCCGTGCGCCCGTCATGCGCTCTGCGGCTGTCTCCAGGTCCTGAGTGACCTGGGACTGGACCTGGAGCTCTAGCAGGCGACCAGGGGAACGCTTCCAGAGGCCAGCCAGGGACTCTGGAACATTCGCACCCCAGTCCGTCCGCTCCCTTCTCTTGGAGCATAGCTCCAGCCCTACGGGAAGACAAACCTTCTGTGCAGATTACCGGGTCCCGCCTGCGTGGAGGCCCCTTTAAGGGAGTGGGCGGGACCGTGCCTCATTAGCATACATTAGCATGGCCCAGCCCCGGAGGCGGGCGGGCGAGCGGCTCAGTCCCGCGGAGCGGAGCGCGGAGCGGGCGCGGAGCCGAGTGGGGTGCGGAGCGGGCTGCGGGCGGGCGCGGGGACCCTCGCCACCCCGCGTCGGAGAGCGGGATGGGACGCCGCCCGCGGGGGCCTGGATCCTCCCGGGGACCTGGCCCTCCACGCCCCGGGCCGGGGCTGCCACCTCTGCTGCTTCTGGTCGCGCTGGCGGCGGCCCACGGGGGCTGCGCAGCGCCCGCGCCCCGTGCGGAGGACCTCAACCTCGGGGTGGTGAGTATGCGGCGCGGGCACGGGACCCTGGGCGCCGAGTCCCCGGGAGCTCACGAGGTGCAGGGGAGAGGAGAGAGACTCTCCCTTGTTCCTCTTGGAGAGGTGCGCGAATCCTGGGCGCGGCGGACCCATTTCTAAGGCAGGGAAACTGAGGTTGGGGCTCAGGCTGAGTGGGGGCGCACGCTTGCAGGTCCCTTTGCCGCTGCGGTGAGATTGTGCGCCGCAGCCGCGGGCGCCCCGGGGAGGTGGTCGCCCAGATGGAGCGGGGTCCCTGGTTAAAAGCAGCTCCACAGAGACCTCTGGCGGGGTGACCGGCGTCACAGCCGCCCGGAGCGGTGCGCCCGGAGAGCTTCGCGGCCGGAGTGGGAGGTCAGGGGCGCGCACCCCGGGCCGAGGACGCGCATGTGGGAGCTCGGAGAGCCTGAGGTTTTCGAGTTTGCTCCGCCGACGATGCCGGGAGAGGCTCCGGCACTACGTGCGTGGCTCTACCCCCTCTCCTTCCTCCTCCACGGTCGGCCTTGTCCCGCCGGTGCGGGTGGCAACCTCTGCCATTCCCAAGCTTGCTGCTGTCCCCGGCCCGCCAACTCCCGATGCCCGAGTTTAGCTGGGCGTCCCTCCGTGGGGGCCGCGGCGCCGACTCCTTCCCACCTCTCGGTCTGCCCTCTTGACCGAAGTCGGGTGCAGACCCGCAGGAGACCCGGAAGGTTTCGATCAGACTTTATGGCTCCGCAGGCCCGCGAAGCCCTCTGCAAAGGCGCGCGCGGTGGATAGAGCCCGCTTTCGAGGAGGAGGAGGAGGCCCCGGCCTGGGCGCCCTTGATCCGCTGAGATCCGGAGACCCAGCCCGAGGCGGCCTCCTGCCCGGCGCTAGCCAGCCAATATCCTAATGGGGTCCTGGCAGAGTCCCTTCTCTACAGGAGGTTGGCAATGGGGACTCCTAAA
Source organism: Cricetomys ansorgei (assembly GCA_026225945.1). Classification (NCBI taxonomy): domain Eukaryota; kingdom Metazoa; phylum Chordata; class Mammalia; order Rodentia; family Nesomyidae; genus Cricetomys; species Cricetomys ansorgei. The sequence continues at coordinate 5,438,533 of JAMJFZ010001012.1, read as the reverse complement.
ACCTCAGGTCTAGGCAAAATGCCGTGGAGGTTTCAGGCTGGAGGAGACACTGGGGCGGGAGCAACCCCCTGTTTGGCAAGACTTGCCCCTGGATCTGAGTGAGAGAAGCTGACTCCACCACCCCCGGGCGTCTGGGGTGATAGCTTCCTCTGCCCACTTGCAGACGCCTGAGTGTCCCCACCCCAGTGGTCTCTAAAACAGGGGTCCCTCACACTCCTGCTCCTGGACTTTCAGGGTGGCTCTCCCACTGCCGTGAGCACTGGGACGTCCAGTCCCATTTCTGGGTGGGTGACAGTAGAGACCAAACTGGTCCTTCCCTTCTTCCAGTTCTCAGGGTGTCTCAAAAGGATCTGGTTAGGGAAGAGGGGACACCGAGGTGGAGTCGGGGCGATGGAGCCCCCCCACCCCACCCAGCCAAGTTCTTGATCAAGCCCAGTGCACTTGGGAAGTTTTGCAGCAGCAGGACCTCGGAGGTTGGGGTGGGGCTGGCTCCTCCCCCCTGGAACCTGTGGGCCTCATGCGACTTTTCCCCTCCCCTACTGAGTTCCCAGGCACCCCGGGGTCACCAGCCCATCCACATCCTGAAGATCTTACTGAGCAGGGTGCATGACCCCAGCCTTGCCAGAGGTAGCAGAACCTTGTGGTCCAGCCCTGGGTAAAGCCTTAGGGTGCAGCAGGCAGCCCTCTCTCCAGGACAATACCCTCCCGGGTGTGGGAACCGGGTCCTCCTTGCCTCTCCTGTCGCGGTGGGGGGCGCCCTCTGGTGGCCCTCTGAGGGATGGCACCTAAGAGCGTGGGGAGCAGGGGCACCAAGCTGCAAAAGATGGGCGGGCTTTGAGTGGGAGCTTTCTGATGCCCCTCAGACCGCCCTCTGCGGGCTGTTGAGCGTATTCAAGTCTGGATGCCTCTGAGGAGAAGGGTGCCTTTGTGCTTCTGATCAGTCGCTGCCAGACAGTGCAGCTTGTGAATAAAGCCGAGAAGAAGCCCCAGGCCCCCTGGAAGGACACCCAGGATGTGGCTCCTCACAGCCTAGCGGGCCATGTTTTGTTATTCCATTTCTTGAGTGCCTAATGCCCCACACTGCAAAGTGTGCAAACCCCATGGAAGGTTCTGGAGAGTGGCGTCCTCACAGGCCCTTTCAGGGTGCAGCTGGGTAGCCATGGGGAAGCAGACAGTTTTCACACAGCCAGACCAGGCCCCAACTCTCACCCCCGGAAGTCTTCACTAATAACCCGCCTTGAATGTTCCATCCACGGCTTGGCTCTGCAGGTTTTTCTCCATCACCCTGTCATATTTCATTCACAAATGTCATCACTCAGCCAGGCCTGGCTCCGTAGTGGACGCTGTGTCTCAGTAGCACAAAGCAGTTGAGGTATCTGGAGGCCTGTGGCTGCTAGGGGGTCTGCTCGAGAGCCCCCTTCATGCTGGCAGCTAAGCAAATGATCCGGGGAAGTTTCTACTCAGATTTTTTTCCTCCCCACAGCGAAGTCTGTGCCTGCTGCTGAGACCACACAGCAGGGCAGGTTCAGATGTTCATCGCAATTAGGTCCCCAACCCAAGACTGGTGCTCTGGAACCAAAGATGGCCGTGGATAAGAAAGACTCTGGGGGGACTTTGAGACCAGGGACATGGGGTGCAGGGTTTGCCTGTTTGTCCCCCTCTTAGAGCCCAAACCACCTTTCTCTCCTGACCTCAGGTCTCACTGTTAGCTTGCATCTTTCATGGGCTCACGCAGGAATTCCCCTTAATCCCATAGCGATGCTCGGAGAACCACAGCTGTTCACTATGGACCCAAACCAAGGTGGCCAGGTGGCTTAACAGAAGGGGCCAGACCTGCTGATACAAACACTCATCGCAGCAGCACAAAACCTGAGGCAGGAGGATGGGATTATGGCCAGGATGGACTCTAGAGTGAGACGCTGTGTCCGAAGTATGAAAAGGGACTAGAGATGGAGATGAGGCTCAGCTGGACCAGTGCTTGCCTGGGATACACAGAGCACTGGCTTCTGGCCACGGCATCACCTGATACACCAGGCTTCTGCAATCCCAGCACTGGGAAGCGGAGGGGTTGGGGGAGGATAAGGTGATTAAAGTCGTCTTTGGCTACAGAGTGAGTTCAAGGCCAGCTTGAGCAACACGAGACACCATCTAAAAAAAAAGAGGGGGGACTGATGCTGGACTAGCACTCAGGATGCAGAGGCGCACAGATCTTTGAGTTCAAGACCAGCCTGGTCTACGCAGGGAGTTCCAGGCCAGCCAGGGCCACATTGTGAGACACTATCTCAAGAGAAGAGAAAGAGGATGAAGCTGTGTGTCGGTGTTATATTGTCTTCATTACTTTTCCATTGTTGTGAGAAAACACCAGGACCATGGCAACTTAGAAATGAAAGCATTTAATTGAGCACAGTATCGGAGGGGCAAAGTTCATGATGGCCAGGTGAAGGCATGGCTACAGGAATAGCTGAGAGCTCACATCTCAGGTAGCCAAGAGCACCCTGGGAATGGTGACGGTTCCTCAGAAACCTCAAGCCCACCGTGGCCCACACTGACCTCCTAATCCTCTCCAAACAGTTCTACCAACTGGGGACCAGGTGTTCAAACAGATGAGCCTGGGACGGGGGTCACTTCATCCATAGGTCATTTGCCTAGCATCTGAAAGGCCTTGGGTTCTGTCCTAACACACACACACACACACACACACACACACACACACACACACACACAGACACACAGTGAGAATCAGGTTTCAACTAATGTCTGCTGTTTTGTGCTTTGGTTTAAGATAAGGTCTCATTATGTAGCCATGGCTGGCCTGGAACTCACAGAGATCCGCTCGCCTCTGCCTCCAGAGCGCTAGGATTAAAGGTGTGTGCTACCACACCTGGCCTAGTGCAGGCTCTTTTTACCTAGACCTGGGCTGGGTCCCAAGCTGCTGCTTACTTGCTCTGTGACCCAGCGGTTCATAGGCCCTCGGTCTCCTCTCCTGTCAAATGGGCCCATTAGAGCAGGCTGTGCTCCCCACAGTTCTGGAATGAGGGAGGGGAAGCTGGAGAAGTTCGGAAGACTTGCAGGGTATTCTCCATTGAGGACCCTGCTGAGGGACTTGCAAGGTATGTTAAATGCATTTGGCCCTGGATCTGCGTACAGGCCGGTGCCGGCACATGAAGGATAAGACATCTTATACATGCCGGGCACCACCTCACAACCAAGATGGGATGGTTGTGTGGTAGGCACGCAGCCTGGCATCCTCTCATAGCTCCAAGCCCCAGTCTGTCCCGGTCCCCAGATCCATCACCCCTTGATGCCCATCCCCTTCCCAGGGTAGCACCTAGCTCCTTCCTGCCCCAAGCCTTCGCACCTGTTCTCACCACACATACTCTTCCCAGGGCTCCTCACTTGCACAGCCCTGTGTCCACCCGGAACAACTTCCCTGAGCATCCGTCTGACTGTCCCCTCTGTCACACCCTCCCTTCCCTTGCAGTGGTCACAGCGGATAGGTCCAGAAGCCAGGCAACCAGGCTTCCAGCCCCAGCTCTACACTCTTCTTGCTGTGTGACCGGGTCAGTGCCCTGACCTCTCTGTGCTTCTATTTCCTTGTTGGTAAAATGGGGTAACAGTAGTGCCCACCTCATCGGGTTGATTTGCAGTGACTTAACAGAACACCCACTGTGTGCAAAGGGGAGCCCAGAAAAAACAGCACCCCACTATCCTCCCCCCACATCCTGGGGGCTGTGTGGAGCTTTCGCAGGCCTGCAAGCTAGAAGCATTCAATGGTCATTAGCTTGGATCACTAGAGCAACTACCATCGGTTCCAAAGTGGCCTGGGACACTGTGTGCATCGTCTTCCTTTGTCCTCATCCCCATACTGTCCACTTGGGATAGCTCTGCCCTGGTCTGCCCTTCACAGCCAGCCCTTGGCACAGTCAGGACAACCCGGGCTGCTCCCAACTACCCGCTAGGACCCATCTTTATAAAAAGGGCCATGCAGGAGCTGGAGAGAGGTTCCCTCGGTGAAATGCCTGCCGTGTGCATGCAAGCATGTGGACCCCAGTTCAATCCCCAGAACCCGTGTTTAGAAAGCCAGTCGTGGAGATAGAGATACGGCACAGCAGTTAAGGGCATGTACTGAAGACCCAAGTTCCTACAACAGGTGGCTCACAAGGGCCTGTAACTCTAGCCCCAGGGCATCAAATGCCTCTGGCCTCTTTGGGCACCTGCACTCAAGTACAGGTACCCACACACAGACATAAGAAAAGTCTTTTTTTTTTTTAATTTATCGTGATGGAACGTGCTTATAGTTCCAGTTGCTGGAGTGGCAGAAACAGGAGATTCTTGGGGATTGCTGGCCAGACAGTCTCACCTCTCTGGTGAACTCCGGGCCAATGAGAGACCTTGTCTCAAAAGCTGGACAGTGCTTCCTCCTGAGGGTAACACCCAAAGTTGTCCTCTGGCTTCCATGCGGTATATATATACCCATTAACAAGTGAGTCGTGTATCCCATGTGCCATGCGGACAGGTTACACAGCTCCTCCGGGCCTCAGTTTTCCTCCCCTGCAAAAGGGTGGGTCCCACTGGTGTCTCCTTTACAAGGACCTGATGGAAGGAAGATGGTGGGCATGAGGAGTGGTTGGCCAGAGGTGGCATCACCCATGTACAGCAGCACCTACAGTCAATCATTTAGGTCCTTGGCGGTACTGGCCCTGCCCCGACACTGGTTGGAAGGACAAGAGTCTGGATTCAGCTTCTGGGCCTCAGTTTCCCTACCTGTGTGATGGGGCTGGTGGCATCTGTTTGCCTCCCAGCTGGTGGGTCAGGTTGGAGAGGGATGAGGGGTGGTTGTAAGCTTAACAGTAACAGCCCAGGTGCCAGGTAAGTTCTGCAGACTCCTGGGGCCCCAAATGGTTCCTGACCAAGGCTGTGGTCAGAGCTGCCCAAGTTCCGAGAGACAGTTGGGCGAGTCAGCACAGGGGCTAGGGTGGCGGCTGTGCTCTCTATAAATTTGCTAAAATCATCCGAGGGATTTTAACGCTGTATACATTATGCCTCGTTAGAGCTGTAAAAAGATACACATTGTGTCAAATGGTGATAAATGCAACAGCGGGATGGGAAAGAGGAGGGGGCCAGCCTAGCTGATGACATGTTTACATCTGTGCAGGAATCCCCCCCGGTCGCCCAGCCGGCCTCAGTATTGGTCTGCAGTAATGGTCCAGTTCCCTAACTGGGCTAGGAGGAAGGGGAGTCTGCCTTTAGGGGTGGGACTCCCCTTCTGGCCCCACCCCTTTCCCACTGGCCTTCTGGAAGGTTCACCCTGAGCCTCACAGCACCCGCCTGCTGCAGCCTCCGTTGCCCTGGAGACAGCGGTCTGTCTCCGTGGCGACAGTGGAAGGAGGACCAGGCAGGCGAGCAGGAAGCAGGCGGCCCAGGACAGGGTGTGTGGTCCCAGCTCCGTAGGTGTTAGGGGGCAGGGGAGAGAGCGTGAGGAGGTCCTACCTCTGGGCACCCTGCTGCAGACATTGAGATGTAGAGAGATTGTGTATCTGCAGGGGTCAGAGCAGGCCATGAGGGGTGTTACGGGACTGTTACGGTTCACTAGCTGCAAAGTGCTAGTCGAGGCTGCCTCTTCTGCAGAAACCTTGTCCTCTGGGTGGCTTTTGTCAGCCCCGGGCAGCCCCGAGTCTCCTAGGCTGACTGCCACATCAGTGGCCTGGTATCCTCATTTGACATTTATCAGCCACTAGTCCCAGGTGATGATGTAAAGCTCCGAGTGTTTGGGGTTCACCCGCCCGGAGACGGATGAGCTGGCTGCCGAGGGCTTCCATACACATGCACTCCGCTGGGATGCTGTCAGGTGGCTGCCTCTTGCGTGTCCACCTGAGGCCTGCGCTGGCAGTATCCACCTCCCCAAGCCAAAGCCCACTGCAGTCTGCCCCTCCCAGGACTCGGGCCTGTGGAGGAGGGCCTTGATTGGGTGTAGGGAGGGTTGAGCTCTCTCTTGGTGGGGGCAGGGCATCTGACATTGCAGGTGCAATGCTGCAAGCCCCCAATTATGTTCTGCTCTAAACAGGTATAACATCCCAGCTTAGGGGGACAGAGGCAACCCTCCCAGAGGACCGCAAACCCTCTGTTCCCATTCCATGGGCACACTCAGGAGAGGGACCCACTCTCCTCAAATGTTCCGTGTACGGGCTGAGGAAGTTCCAGGGGCTTCCTGAAGGAGGAATGGCCCAGTGTCCCTGACTTGAGCTTGGTAGGGAGCTATGAGAACATGCATATGTTTTCTAACACTTGAAAACAACCAAAATGTCAAAATAGATTTTGAGAGGAGAGGTCCAAACAGGGTCTCACCCAAGCTGGCCTCAGACAGAACCAAAAATGGGGCAATGGACAGATCTGGACCTATGGCTCTTACTTCCAGGCTGCTATGGGAGTACTGCACTGTCCTTGAAGGTCCTGCCCTTCGGCCTTAGGTGGGGGTCTCTGGCTTCCCCATCTACACTGGCAGCTTCCTGCCAGGCTGCAGGTATACTGCAAGTGTATGCAAATGACATCATCCAGACTGGACCTCCTAGCCAGCATAGCTTGCCTCTGATTGAGGCCCCGTCCTGACGGATGAAGCCCAGTTCCCACTACACCAGCTGGGCTCCCAGGCAACCGCCATCAGCAGTGGCAACCAGCTCAGATCAGCCTGGGTAGCACCCCCCAGGACCTAGAGGGCCAGGGAAGGATGTGAATGGGTTGATACTTTTTTTCTTCTTTTTTTGCAAGTGTCCATCAGAAAAGAAGTAGCTCACCGAGTGTGCTAACGCACAATTTTGATGCCAGCACTGGGAGGCAGAGACAGGAGGATCTCTGTGGGGCCAGGGCCAGCCTGGTCTACATAACAAGTTTCCAGACAACCAAGGCTATATAGTGAGACCCTGTCTTAAAAAGGGGTGAGTGAGCTGCTGGAGCGATGGTTCAGTGGTTAAGCACAATTGTTCCTATTGCAGAGGATCTGGGTTCAATTCCCAGTACCCACATGGGAGGTTCACAGCCACCCATAGCTCCAGTTTTGGGGATCTGATGCCATTTTCTGCCCTCTGTGAGCAACAAGCGTGCATGTGGCTACATGTATACATGGAAGCAGAATATTCTCACACACAATAAAATGGACAATTCTAATTTAGGATACATTTTTGAAAAAAAAGAATACTTGTTCTTGCAGAGGACCCACATTGGGCTCCCAGGACCCATACTGGGCAGCTCACAACCACCCGTTAACTCCAGCTCCAAGGGGCTCTGATGTTTCTGGCCCTGCATTCATGTGCAGAGAGCTATACAGACACATAATTAAACATGTCTTTTTTTTTAGTTTAGAGCCTCTCTGTATAGCCCTGGCTGTCCTGGAACTGTCTGTGTAGACCAAGCTGACTTCAGACTTGCAGAGATCTGTCTGCCTCTACCTCCCAAGTGCTAGAATTAAAGGTGTGTACCCACCACAGCTGGATAGTTACACATTAAACAAAAAGAGGTATAAGGAGAGTGCTTACCTAGTATATACAAAGCCCTGGGCTTGATCCCCAGGGCCACACAAACCAGGCATGGTAGTACATGCCTATAATCCCAGCCTGTGGGATCTGATCCCAGGAGGATCAGAAGTTCAAGGTCGTTTTTGGCTACAAGGCGAGTTTGAGACCAGACTGATCTAACATGAGACTGTCTCAAAAGAGAGGGGTAGCCGGGTATAGTGGCAGAGAATTGTGAGAATTCTCTCCCTGGGGAATGCTGAGTTAAAACTGCCCACCCTTCTCTCAAGGTCCCAGTGGCAAACCAAAGTTTGTTTCCGTCAAAGTTCCCCCCAGGAAACCAATGAGTCTGTTAGGCTTATTACAGAATATGGGTAAGGGATTAAGAGTAGTTGGAAAGCAGAAGCAGCCTGCTCTCTTGATTTTTGAGGCTAGCCAAAGACTACAGTAAGACCTTGTTTCAAAGTGTGTGTGTGTGTGTGTAGGTAGATAAGATGGAAGGATATCATCCCGATGTTTGTGCCCTTCTCGAAAAGGAGGGTGGTTTTGTCTCAGAACATCCAGCCTTACACAACCTCTGGGTCAGCTGGAGCCAGCTAGGTCCATGCCTCCGGCAAGGTGGTGGTCATAGTTGGCATGTGGACTCCAGCGCCATCTGGTGGTTGCTCGCAAATATTGGTCCTGAACACGCTCGTCCCTATCTCAGGCATCCTGTTTATTTAATGGTGGGGATGTGGGGGTAGGGGTGGTCTCGTCTGAAGAGGCCATCCCCTTGTAACAGTCGTGAGCTTGGGCAGCTCCTCCTCAGATGCGTTCTACCCTAACACCTTCTCGCTTTGTTCTGTGTCCCCAGGAGTGGCTGAGCAGGTTTGGATACCTGCCGCCTGCAGACCCCGCAACAGGCCAGCTACAGACACAGGAGGAACTGTCCAAGGCCATTACTGCCATGCAGCAGTTTGGTGGCCTGGAGACCACCGGCATCCTCGGTCAGTTCTTTGGGAGGCACCAAGAGGCTCCTTGGTTCCATCAGGGGGCTGTGCCAGCCTGGCTATAACCCTCCTGGCTGCTCAGGGCCCCGCCATTAGCCATTGAGGACTCAGACTGGCTTAGGGGGATAGGTGGGGCTTGAGCACACCTGGCATTGAGGCCATCGGGCCCTGAGGGAGCCCTGGGGTCTTCACTGGGGAGGTAGAGTCAGGCCTACCTGCTGACCTGTGTCTACTGTGCAGATGAGGCCACTCTAGCCCTGATGAAGACTCCCCGCTGTTCCCTCCCGGACCTGCCCCCTGGGACCCAAGGGAGAAGGAAGCGACAAACTCCGACACCAACCAAATGGAGCAAGAGGAACCTTTCTTGGAGGTGCGTGGCCAGGGTATGGGCTCCCCAGGGTAATATCTCTCCGTCCTTCTGCCATCCCTGGGGCCGGACCAGCTCAGAGAGGATCCCATCAGTATGTAGACTGGTGATAGAGGGTGGAGAGCAGGCACTGAGATACGGCCTTCCCAGGCCACCTGCAAAGCCGAGTTACCCCTGGACTCGTCTGCATTCATCTCCCGGGGTCTAGAAAGATGCAGATGATGGGGGACACTCATATCAAAGAGGGACGGCACTTCACCCCAGGAGGAGGTCCAGAAAGGCCTCAGGAACAGCTGGCCTCCACTCTGACCCTGACCCTAGGGTCCGGACATTCCCACGGGACTCACCCCTGGGCCGGGATACTGTGCGCGCACTCATGTACTACGCCCTCAAAGTCTGGAGTGACATCACACCCTTGAACTTCCACGAGGTAGCGGGCAACGCTGCTGACATCCAGATCGACTTCTCCAAGGCTGACCACAATGATGGCTACCCCTTTGACGGCCCCGGTGGCACAGTAGCCCATGCATTCTTCCCTGGCGACCACCACACGGCAGGGGACACACACTTTGACGATGATGAGGCGTGGACCTTCCGTTCCTCAGGTGTGTCGGGGGCTGGTCCTGAGTGTGTGGAACCCTGGGCAGCCCCTGTGGGCCCTGCGGACCCTACAATAACACCCTGAACCTATAAAAGACAGATGAGGCTGTGACCCCAGAACAAGTCCCGGCTTAGGCTCAAACAGTTCATCCTAAGTTAGCCATCAACTGAGACCTGATGGGCCATTCTCATGACAATGATCCACTGACTGAGGTTGGCCTGGCAACCCCACTAGTCCCCTGCCTGTGCACAGGGCTTCTCATGTGGAGGCTGGGGGTTGACAACCACTGTATTTGAGCCTGGAAAAGTCTACCAGTCCTGGGATGTCTCCACTATGATCTGGCACTAAAAGGTCTGGCCCATACCATGAATGTTTAAGAGACCCCAGAGAAGCCCCTTCCAGCCACACAGGGCCCCCATAGGAGCCGCATGTGGCTGGTTGGAGCCCCCAGCACAGCCAGGATGTAGGCACCCCCCGAGCACTGGCTCTGTATGCCAGTCCCATTAGTGAAGGGGCCCTGCCCTCCCCACTGCTCATACAGCTCGTGTGTCCTCAGATGCCCACGGAATGGACCTGTTCGCAGTGGCTGTCCATGAGTTTGGTCACGCCATTGGTCTGAGCCACGTTGCCGCCCCAAGCTCCATCATGCAGCCGTACTACCAGGGCCCCGTGGGTGACCCACTACGCTATGGGCTTCCCTACGAGGACAGGGTGCGTGTCTGGCAGTTGTATGGTGAGTGTCCCCAAAGCCCAGTGTGGACCATGTGGAGGGCGGGGCTCTGAACAAATGCCCCAGGTGGTTGTAAGTTATGCTCATTGACTGTGACCTCTTAGTCTGGAATCCTGGAGGCACGTGATGTCCACTGGGAATAGAGCAGTGGAGAGAGGCACCCAGGGCATGGGACACAGGCCTCCGCCTTCTGGTGCTGATCTCCCCTGGTGCTTAGAGCCCTGGGGATTTCACTTCCGTCCCTCAAAGGTTTGAAGAGTCTTGGCAGAAGTAGTAAAGGTGAACCAGGTCTACAGAGGAACTGGACATGTGCTAAATTAACCATCTAATCACACAACTCTGAGGGAGGAACAGTAACCGTCAGGCAGCTTGTCCTGGATAGCTCATAAGAATGAGAGAATATCCTACAGGACCAAGAAGAAGCAGTTTTCCCAGGATAGCCCATAGGAGTGTGAAGATATCCCTGTAGGACCAGAAGTCAGGCTCTTTGCCCAGATTGGCCCACAGGACTAAGAGTGAAAGGCAGGCAGCTTGCCAGGGTAGCCCCACAGGAGCGTAAACAGCCCAAAGGGCAACAGAGTCTGGCTCAGGGCCATTCTCGGGTCAGGTGAGACAGACCACTTCCATGCCCACCTGGGGGAGGGTGCCTGGGAGGGCTGGTATGTGGTATGCAGAAACGCCATTCTGCCCCAGTGGAGCCCGCCTGCCTCCAGCCTTACCCTGCACACCCCCAACCTACTGCTCCACATTCTCCCCGCCCCATCTGTGTGTGGAGGGGGTTTATTGTGTGGTGGTGTTTGTGTGTGTGTGTGTGTGCGCGCGCGCGTATGCGTTTGCAGAATTTTCTTTTTAAAATGCATTTAATATGTATGTGCACCACATGCGTGCAGGTGCCTGAAGAGGTCAGGAGAGGGTGTCAGGTCCTCTGGAACTAGAGTTACGGGCAGCTTGTGAACCTAACCCAGGTCCTTTGCAAAAGTAGTAATTGCTTTTAACCACTGAGCGACCGCTCGAGCCCTGGGTGTTATTTCTTTTTATGTGTACGAATTTCTTGCCTGCATGTATGTATGTATACATACCACACGCATGCCTGGTGCCCATGGATGTCAGAAGAGGGTACCGGATCCCTGGAACTGGAGTTAATGGACAGTCGTGAGCTACTGTGTGAGTGCTGGGAACTGAACCCAGGGCCGCCTCTGCAAGCGTAGTAAGTGCTCACAGCTGCTGAGCCATCTCTCCAGACCTGTGTGTTGTCTCTAATTCCCCGTCTCCATGGGCGTACACGTTTGGCACAGTCAGAGTTATGCAAGCACCACCCTGCCTAGGTCCAAAACTCTCACTACCCTGAACGAGCTTCCACGGAGCTGCCTCTGAGGACTGCCCAAGGTGAGGCCCGAGGTGAGGAAAGGGAGCCGTGCAGAGTGAGGCCTTCTGTGACCGGTGTTTGTTCCCAAGTGTGGTATTTTCAAGGTTTCTCTCCCCCGCATGCCGGACCCGGTTTCTTTCCATGGCTAAATGACTCCAGCAATGAGCACTGGTCACTTCCCTGCCAGACACTTGTGCCAGTGCTGTGGACATTGGTGCAGAGTTCTTACAGCTTCCGTCTTTCAGGGGGGAGTGTCACGAGGGACACTGATGCACCCACCAAGCTCTTGGGGCATAGCAAAGTTTACAGGCACGCTGTAGTGGTCTGCCCCACCTGGGCCCCCATCCAACTGAGTGGGTGAAGCTGGCTCCATGCCAGCCACACAGCGCAGGCTCCATACCCAGGGCCCCCGGAGACGGTGGTAAGACTAGGTCCTTAGCTGAAGGCAGTCTTTGTCTCCACAGGTGTGCGGGAGTCCGTGTCTCCTACCGCCCAGATGGATACCCCAGAGCCCAAGGAACCACCCCTCCTGCCGGAGCCCCCCAAGAACCGGTCTAATATCCCGTAAGCCGTGTCCCTTGTTCACTATACCTTGGCCAGCCCGTCCTTGTCCAGTACTGCCCCCTTATGGGCACATAGTACCCGGATCCTGTGTTGACTGGCCCTGGAAGACACTTTCTTCTCTTAAACCTCCTAGCTAGATGGAAGCAGGGATGGGGAGGACCTGTAACCCCAGAGAGCTACAGGGAATCTTAACTAGTTCCTCTCCTACAGCCTGACTTACTAAGCCCAGGGCCTTGAGGGCTAAGAGAACTTGTAAGTCACCCCATGGCATTTATTTGGGACATGGAGGACTCAGAATATTATATCAGTGTCAGTGCCTCTCAGAGCTGACTGAGAGCTGAGCTTAGCCAGAGAGGCCCCAGGCAGACATGTGTGCCCTGTCCCTAGGGCTTGGGCCCTCAGTATAGTGCTTGGTTCCTCAAGAGTTACTGTGTTGAGTTACCATAATGCACAGCCTTCTGTTACATAGCCTGTCCCTTCTCTTCCCTGACCCCACCCTTCCACCCCCCTGCTATGCCCACAGACATTTGGGCTTCTGGTTTTGTTTCCGAGGTGTATGGGCCTACTCTTGGCTTAGCAAGAGTAGCAACCACGAGCAGCCATTGCAATCAAATACTGTTTGTTCTGGGTTTGGTTTTGGTTTGTTTGAGATAAGGTCTCTGCCTGTATCCCACGCTAGCCTTGAACTCCTACAGTTTTTCTGACTCAACCTCCCGAGTGCTGGGATTGTAGGTGTGAGCCAATATGCCCAGCCCATCATTGTTTTCTCTGTGTCTGTGTACCTCCCCAGCCTGTGTTGGTTCTTTTATACATATTTTTTAATTTTGTGGGTGTGTGTGGGAGTTGGTTCTTTCCTTCCATCATATTGATTCTGGAGATTGACCTCATTATCAGGCTTGACAGCAAGTATTTTTAATGAACTGAGCCACCACGCTGACCCTATGCTGGTTCTTTTCAGACAGGGTCTTGCAGTGTAACCCTGGTTGGCCTGGAACTTGCTGCATAGCATAGGACACACTGTGACCTATGACCTCATGACCATCCTGCCTGCTGAGTGGTAGGATTCAGGCATGGGCAACCACACACCTGGCTTTGTTCGCATCTTTCTTTTTATTTTCTTATGTGAGAATCGAACCCAGGACTTTGTACTTGTTGGACATTCTGTAACTGAGCTATAGCCCCAGCTATTTTTTTTTGGTTGTTTTTAATATGGACATTTTAATTTGTGGGTTTTTTTGTTGTTGCTTGGTGTTTCAAGACAGGGTTTCTCTGCATCCCTGGCTGTCCTGGAACCCAATGTGTAGGCCAGGCTGGCCTCAAACTCAGAGATCCACCTGCCTCTGCGTCCCTAGTGCTGGGACTAAAGGCATGCACCACCACCTTCCTGCTAATTTGTGGTTTTTATTTTTTAACAATTCCGTATGTGTCTATGCTATACTGTGGTCATCTTTACCCATTGGCCTCTCTCATCCCATCCCCATTCCCTTTGAGTCTCTCCTTTCCAACAAGTCCTGCTTTGATAACTTTTTGTGTTTGTGCACCCTGTGCATGCAGTACCAGTGCAAGTCAGAAGAGGGCGTCAGAGCTCCTGAAACTGGAGTTGGAGAGTTGTAAGCTGCCCAGTACGGAGGCTTGGAATCAAACTTTGCTCCTCTAGAAGAGCAGTCAATGCTTTCAACTGCTGAGCTCGCTCTCTCCAGCCCCTGCACTTTTCTTAAATTTTGAGGCAGGATCTCAATGCGTTGCCCAGTTTGGACTGACTATAGTCTGGGCAACCTCTGCTGCCTGGGTGCTGGGATTACAAGTCTGTGTCTGCACCACACTGAGCCCTTTTGTCATTAAAATCCCACTTTTTTAAAGACTAGGTAATAGCACCAGTGGCTACAAACCTGACTTAGGCTCACATTCTTTGCTTTTGCTTTTTAGTCATCATTGTTGGCTTGTTTTCGGGTGTTGTTATCTGGTATTTTAGCTTTGGGGAGTAGGCTTTGGTGTTTTGAGCCAAGCTTAAATAGCCCAGGCTAGCTTCAAACTCACAAATTCACCTTTCTTGCCTGGTGGTCGCTGCCTACCTCAGACACAGGGCTGTTGTGGGTCCTTCCAGGATGCCCGCCCCATGATTCTGGTGGTAGTAGCTCATGCAGCTACTCAGGTTGGGTGCTCTGCCTCTCAGCCCACCTAGCATTCTGCCCTGCAGGCCCCAGAAGGACGTGCCTCACAGGTGCACTGCCCACTTCGACGCTGTGGCCCAGATCCGAGGCGAAGCATTCTTCTTCAAAGGTAACCATGGGGTCCTGTGGAAAGGGTAGGGCAGGTCTGCTTAGGCACACCAAGATCCTCTCACAGACACACCTTCCTTCTCACCACCCAGGCAAGTACTTCTGGCGGCTGACCCGGGACCGGCACCTGGTGTCCCTGCAGCCAGCTCAAATGCATCGCTTCTGGCGGGGTCTGCCACTGCACCTGGACAGTGTGGACGCCGTGTACGAGCGTACCAGCGACCACAAGATTGTCTTCTTCAAAGGTGAGTGGACTTCCTGGCCCCCCTCTGTGCTCTCTGATCTGCCCCAGCCGCCCCTGCACCTTGTGATTGGAGGGTTCGCTCCACCAGTCTGAGAGAGCAGCTTTTTGGATATATACTAATCGCCTGCTATCAGCTCTTCCTATAGGGGGGACGCTGCAGGCACACAGTAAGCCAAAGAAGGGGATGCTGAGATTGGGGGAACGAAAAGCTTACACAGAGGAGGGAGTTCATTTGAAGACACATTAGAGATTGATTGGGGTTGAGGGGGAGCCCATCTAGGGACCTGCCATTGAGCAGAAACAGAGTCCAGGCCAGGGTTACTGCCAGTGTGAAGATAGAAACAGCCCCATTGAGTGCAGAGAACTAAGAGCACTCAGTGGGGCTTCAGAGAGGCCAGGAGACAGGAGGGGGTTGGAAGGTGGGGCTATAGCCCTGGCAGCAGCCTCTGTCTAGGCCACCCCACCCTGTCCCTGAAGGAAGACCCCCTAGCCTCCACTGCTGGACTCGGATAGATGTGGATATGAGACAGATCCTGTTCAGTAGGAAGGAAAAAAGGAACCCAGGCCAAGATGGTAGCACAGTCCTTTATATCCCCAGCATTCAGGAAGCTGAGGCAGGAGGATTGCTACAAATTCTTAGCCTGGGTCACAAACTGAGATTCAGTTGATTAAGTATTTGCTTAGAGTGCACAAAACCATGGGTTTGCACCTCAGCACTGCACTGGGTGTGTTAATCCCAACAGTTGGGAGTTAGAGGCAGGAGGACTGTAAAGTCGAGGTAATCCTTGGCCACATAGCCTGTTGGAGGCCAGCCTAAAG
Source organism: Cricetomys ansorgei (assembly GCA_026225945.1). Lineage (NCBI taxonomy): Eukaryota > Metazoa > Chordata > Mammalia > Rodentia > Nesomyidae > Cricetomys > Cricetomys ansorgei. Next base: position 5,423,069 of record JAMJFZ010001012.1, on the reverse strand, counting down.
GGAGATAAGAGGAAGCTGGAGAGAGAGGTGAGCGTATATGGGGGTGCGGCCCTCACACACTGTGGGATGGAAGCCTGGGGTTGATGTGAGCAAGTGGCTTTCCCTCAGTTCAAAGGTGCCACCAGCCCCAGGCCACCCTGAGGACACTGGGATCAGCGTGGCCTCATGTATAGTTACTTGACTGACTCTATGCTGTAACAAAATACCTGACACAAGTAACTTAAGGTTTTATTCTGGCTCATGGTTCTAGGGGACTCAGTCCATCATGTTAGACTGCTGGTCGCATTGTATATCCTCAGGGAAGATGAATGCTGGTTTCTCCATTAGGTTAAGAGCCACCTGAGCATCTTGCCCTGGGGTCCATCACACACACTGGTACCCCTGGATGGAGCCTGTCTGGTATACCTATCTTTATTCCCACTGAGCCCAAGGGTCCTTCAGTGTCTTGGTTCATAAAGTCTTAGAAAGACCTGCATCTCACTTGTAATCAGGCATCGGACTGAATGCCCTATACCACTCTGTGCCTTAAGACGGCTATACCTGGATCTGGGATGTGGCTCAGTTGGTAGAGCGCCTGCTTAGCTTGTATGAAGGCCAGGGTTCAATCCCCAGTACCCCATAAACTAGGTATGGTGGTACATGCCTTTAATCCTAGTATTCAGTTGAGGCAGGCAGATCAGATGTTCAAGGTCGTCATTAGGGTACATAGCAAGTCAGCCTGGGCTACATGAGACCCTGTCTCAAAAAAGGGGAGGGTCCCTACTCTTCACACATATTGATTGTGCTCTAAGCAGCTTCCAGAAAAGGCCTAATCTTCAGGTACTGGTTACCAAGCATATAGTAGGTGCTCAGTACATGTCAGAAATGGCTCTGCCTCGACCTGGTGATATGGGGTACCTACCTTGTACTGCCACCTGGGCACAGATGGGGGACATGACCTGGAGCCTCTGCCGCAGCCCACGGCTCTTTCTCTCGCCACCAGGAGACAGATACTGGGTGTTTAAGGACAACAACGTAGAGGAAGGGTACCCGAGACCCGTCTCCGACTTCAGCCTCCCGCCAGGTGGCATCGATGCTGTCTTCTCCTGGGCCCACAATGACAGGACTTATTTCTTTAAGGACCAGCTGTACTGGCGCTATGATGATCACACACGGCGCATGGACCCTGGCTACCCTGCCCAGGGCCCCCTGTGGAGGGGTGTCCCCAGCGTGCTAGATGACGCCATGCGCTGGTCTGATGGTGAGCCCCAGGCAGGGGGTAATACTGTCCAGCATGTCTCCTTGTCTTTAGATGTGGATCATGGTGGGGTTGTTGAGGCGGGGGGGGGGGGGATTCCCCTGAACCACATATATCCCACACTTACCTGTCTGTGAGCTCTGAGGGGCCCAGACCCTCACCTCTCTTCAGGCCCCCTCAAACTCTGCTCCCTTCCCCTCCCCCTCCACTTTTCACTCCCCAAACACACTGGCCTTCCAGTCTTTATACAGTTTTCTCAGAGCACCCGTACCCCTCCCCCCACCATACCAAAAGAGCAGCAGACAGAACAGATCCTGGGTGGACTTCAGCAAGGAAGAGTGGAGGTTGACAGTCCAGCCCTGTGTCCCACAGGCCCCTCCAGCTGCCCACTAAGACGTCTCGGGTCCTGGTCCCTCCACGACTGTACTCACCCACGCAGTCCCATGCGCAGCCTCCCCTGTGGTTGAGACATGGGCTCAGACTTCCTCTCCCTGTACAGGTGCATCCTATTTCTTCCGTGGCCAGGAGTACTGGAAAGTGCTGGATGGTGAGCTGGAGGCAGCACCCGGGTACCCACAGTCTACAGCCCGGGACTGGCTGGTGTGCGGTGAGCCATTGGCGGAGGCAGAGGATGTAGGGCCCGGACCTCAGGGCCGCAGCGGGGCACAGGACGGCCTGGCGGTGTGCTCCTGCACTTCAGACGCACACAGGTCTGTGTTACCATCTCCGCTGCTGCTGCCGCCGCTGCTGCTGTGGACCTCGGTCTCCACCAAGGCATCCTGAGGGCGATGCTGGCCTTGCAGATCAAGGGCGGGGACTTGTGCTCCAGGCACCGGGTCCTTCCTTCCTTTCATTGAACCCAGGGGTGCTGTGCCCTCTGCTGGAGTGGCCTACACTGGGACAGGATGTCCCAAAGGCATCCATGCATCCTTCCCACCTGGAGCAGCCACGGGCCGCCTCTCCTTCCTCTGCGCACCATGCTGCTTCATTGCACCTTACTGGGCTGCTCCAGCCCAGCTGTCACGACTCTGGGATGCCTTTGTCTGCACCTGAGTGGCTCCGGCGACACCTGCACGTGGGCTGTTGGGGACGACAGGAGGTCGCCCCAATGGGAACATACTGGGAAAAGGGCACCTGCCTAGCGGTTTGATCCACTGCCACTTGCATCAGCCAGCCCTGTGTCTGCTGGTACAGGAGGACCAGTCACGGTTAACAGATGCTGGTGGGGGTCCTTGCTCCAACCATCAGGAGCACGGCCACCTCTGTTCATCCCTCATCCTAGACAGGCCGGGAGAGAGTTGTGGGTCTCCCTGGGGTGCTGTTGCTTGAGGATGTGCCTATAAGACACATCTGCCGGGACCCATTGCTTCAGCAGGACGCCCCGTATGGTTCTGTGCTGAGACCCTGCAGCTTAGACTCACAACTCTCCTCTAACTGTGGAGGGGCTTCTAACACCTGGAACAAAGTGGGGGTTCAGTTAGGGGAAGAGAAATGGTAGTGTCTGACAGGGTGACAGTAAAGGGGTGGCTGTAGGCACACTCAACATAGGCTAATAGTATCAGGGTCCTTGGGAGCCATGACGGTGGCACCTCCTGGCCCTGCCCTGGAGCTCTAGAAGAGCTGCTGCTCTGAGTGACAGGCCTTTTATGTCCAGACATGGCCTCTGAGCTAGGATCGACGTGATCAGCTCCAGGGGAGGAATCGCCACGTCTGAAGGTTCTGGGACGGGCATGAGGGGCAGAAGACCCCCAAGGGCAGAGCCACTCATGCAGGCTTGGATGTCTACTAGGCAGGTTCTGTCCCTGGGCACACACCCCCTCCCCAACTGGCCCAGTCCCATCTCAGGTAAGAAAGGCTTCTCACCCTTCACACTACACGGCCCTGGTACCGCCCCCTGGATTCCAGGCCTGTGCTTCCACCCCTCCCCAAGTCTGGCCACATCCTACACCCACCTGTCCGGCTAGACAAGACAGAACAGGGTCTGAGGTTTCCCTGTCACAGGGGCCACCCCACTGCGCCCTACATCAAAGCACGTTCCTGTGATGCCCCCATAGGGCCCAGCCGTCCTGTACAGTAGCAGGGGGCGTCCTAAGAGTCTGTTGCATAGCACTGCAGGCTGGAGCTGTCAAGATGTGTCACTCATTTTAAAACCCAAACTCTAATAAAAATTTTCTACACTGGACAGGTGACAGCTTGATGATGGAGCGCTTGACTACCGTGCACAAGGCTTTGGGTTCGATCTCCACTACAAAAAACACAGGGTGGTGGTTGTGCACGCCTTTAATCCTAGCACTCGGGAGGCAGGCAGATTGCTGTGAGTTTGAGGACAGCCAGAGTTACCAGAGAAACAATCTCAAAACACACAATCTCTCTGCACTTCCTGTCTTGAGAGAAACAGTCAATAAGCACAGAGTTCTCTGAACCACCCTGCCTCCCTCTGTTGCTGGAACCATGGGTCTCCCAGGGAGAGGGGAGCAGGTGGGTGCCAACACACTGGTTCCTGCCAGACGCCATCTTCTATGTGATGCCCACCCTATACAGAGGTTCCGGGGCGGTTGGAGGAGGGGAGGGGGTAAGAGCATCTACCCCCACCCCCTGGTTGTTGTTGAATGTGATGCAGACTCTGGGCATTTACTGTCCCATGCTTCCTATAGAACATGGCTCCATCCTGGGAGCATAGTCGCCAGACAGCCTGAGACAACTGGGCCATTAAACCTCGAGACTCCACACACTCTCTCCAGGCAAGGAGCCAGTGCAGCGGTTCCCACTCAGTTGACTCCCAGCCAGGGGCTGCTACCTGGTCTCTCCTTACTCCTGTGTGTCCTAGTCAACCTGCCTGCAGAGTCCTGAGGCCACATCAGGCACGACGCCACATAATCTCCTTTACTAGACAACCTGCGGTTAAACACACATTTCACTCATGATTCTGATTCGTGGACCCTCTGCACTAGAGTGGATAGTTAGCCTGTTGCCTTGCTGTAATCTAAGGAAGGTCTGAGGACTCTTAACTACCCAGTGAGGGCCTAGTACCCAACAAAGATTATCATGGGCCCTGTGGCCTTGTAAGCAAAGACGAACTGTGTGTGGAAAGAAGTCCGAGGCACCCCTGTGTGACTTCAAGGGCCTGGCCACAGCCAGCCCAGCTCCCATTTTACAATAGAAGACAAGGCATAGTATCCATATCTGCCCTGGCTCTTCACTGTTATTAGTGGCTGGCTGCATGAGGCCATCTCCTTGCCGTGTCCACTCATGGCCAACAGGGGGCACTGTGAGTCCTTCAGTGCACTACCATACTGGGCTGGCAAGATGGTTTAGTGTGTAAAGGTGCCTGCCACCATGCCTGAGGATTTGAGTTCAGGACCCACATAGTGGAAAGAACAAACTCCTCCATGCTGACCTAGGACCTTCGTATACACCCTGTGGCGCACATTGCCACACCCACACAAAATAAATGACATGTAATGTTTGTGTGTGTGTGGTTAAAAGGTACCATCCTACAGTGGGGTATGCCCAGCACTGTCTACATAGTGAGACTTTGTTTTGTTTTTGAGACAGTTTCTCTGTGCAGCCCTGGCTGTCCTAAAACTTACTCTGTAAGTCAGGCTGGCCTCAAACTCAGAGATCCTCCTGCATGTGCCTCAAGTGCTGGGATGAAAGGCATGCGCCACCAACACCCGACTGAGATTGTGTCTTTAAAAAAAAAGTACCATCTCCTAGCCCTAAACACTCCCAGAGCTATCACCTTGGGCTTAGTATGTCATCCAGAATTTGAGGGGCAATTTAGTCCTTAATATATAAGAAGGTGAACCGTGTGCCAAGCCAATGCATCAGGGATGAGGCCAGAGCCTTCTGCCAGGGCACCCCAAGAACAGCCATGGTTACAGCTTGCACATCAGGGCACTGCTCAGCCACAGTCCCCAGAACAACCCCCAAAGAGAGTAAACACAGGTACAGATGAGGAAACCGAGCCCTAAGGGGCAGTGGATTCGTAAGATGGGGTGCACAGTGGCTAACAGTAGGAAGCCTGACCTGCAGAGCCAGGCCACACTCTTGCTTTCTCCCTGCTTGCCAAGGCCCCAGGCAGGTGAGATCTTTAGTGAGACATACCATGTCGGGCTCCCGGGACACTAGGAGCATCTTCCAGGGCTGCCCCGGCAAGATCTCCCTCCTAACTCCCAGGATCTCAGCTATAAACAAGGAGTTCTGTATGGGCCTGTGTCTCCAATTGTCTCAGCCTCTCCCTCCCCCTGTCCCATGCTGTCTTAGGACCCCCTGCACATCTGTGTCTAGAGCAGTGGTTCTCACCCTTCCTAATGCTATGACCCTCTGATACAGTTCCTCATGCTCTGGTGACCCTCAACCATAAAATTATTTTCATTGCTACTTCATAACTAATTTTGCTACTGTTATGAATTGTACTGTAAATATCTGATACGTGGTCTTAGGAGACCTTGTGAGAGGGTCGTCCCCCCACCCCCAACACACAAAGGGTGGCGACCCACAGGTTGAGAACCTCTGGTTTCGACAGTTGCAGGGCCAGCACCTCTGGCTGCTGTCTCCATTGATTCCTCTACACTGGAGTTTCCATATGGCCTGGGCTTCCCATAGCTTTCCCAGCATTCAGTTCTTCACTTAGTAAACACTACCCAAACCAGGCAGAATACAAGTAGAATCTATAAATATATGTAATTTCTAAGTTTGATGTTTGTTACCAATCAGCTGACTGAGCTTGGCTCCTTCTTCCCTACTCAGAGAAGTAGGTGAAAAGATCAACTTCCAGCTCCGGCAGCCCCCAGATCTTGAGTGCCCAAGGCCTGGGAGCTAGACTGAGGGTTCCAGAAGCTTACAGCTACAAGCTCTGAGAGGCCTATAGCTCTTGTTGTCAAAGCCAGAAACTCACAGCTTCCTGTTAGCTCAGAGGCTGTGGCTCTGGGTTTCAAGCCAGGAGAGCAGCTCCTGAATGGGACATAGACACTGGGAGCTCTGGCTACCATAGCAACTAGTGTCACAGCTCTTAGAAGCTCCTCGTGGTTACAGTTCTCTGGCCTAAGGGTGTCTTAGACCCTTTCAGCTTGACAGCTCCCCGGGACTTTTGGCAGCAGTTTTCCTATCTGATTTTTTTCCCCAGCCATAGCCTTTATCAGCCTCAGCAATCTGCCCTCTCTTGCCCCAGCTCCATTTGTGTTACTCAGTCCAACCTACTGGCAAAATAAATAAATAAATAAATCCTTTTAGGCTGGTAATGCAATCTGCGTTCCCAGCGACTAGAAAGTGAGCCTCAGTCGGCTTATAGAGAAAAAGGGTGTGGTGAGGCTCTTCGCACCAATCCCAACAGCCCTTCACACTAATGAAGGACCACACTGTGACAAGTCACAGGCTTTCTGAGGGACCACCAAGGAAGTGCTCCCCCGTCTGGCCTGGGTGAAATCTGTTGCGAGGTCATCAGAGTTCACCAAGCTTGTCAGACTCAGTGCATCTTTCCAAGGGGGGGGGGGGGCGGGTGTCTGGAGTGGTCGTGAAGCGAGTCTTCAGCTGTTCAGGTGTCTGCACACTGGACCCAGTGTCCACAACAGCTGGCCACCATGAGGGACCATGAAGGACCTCTGCCGGGCACCAAGACAGGGCTTGTTAGTGTCCGTTGTGAGAATTCCCTTCCTGGGGAATGCTGAGTTTAAAACTGCCCACCCTTCTCTCAAGGTCCCAGTGGCAAACCAAAGTTTGTTTCCATCAAAGTTCCCCCCAGGAAACCAATGAGCCTGTTAGGCTTATTACAGAGTATGGGCGAGGGATTATGGGTAGGAGCATGAGACCCCCAAAACAGTTGCTCTGGAAGGTCTGCACCCAGCATAGACTTAACCCCTTCTCCTGGTCTTCTCCAGCCCCTCCCAGAGACCCTGAAGCCACATAAACTCAGGGCAGAACTGCATACAAATGGCTAGGAAGAATGGCTGGATACCCAAGCAAGGCCCACTGTCTAGGAAGTAACGTGGACAGTCTACGCAGCCAGCTGTGATGGTCTTGCAAGCAGACACAGCTGGTCTTACGCAGATGGAGGTTCTGTTCAAGGATAGTACTGAACAACACTGCCTACTCTGACAGTTCCTTGGATTTGGGGTGGGGGGTAGGGCTCATGTTCCATGGCATACATATAAAGGTCAGAGGGCAACTTGCAGGAAGGAGTCGGTTCTCTCCTTCCGTCACGTGGGTCCTGCAGATGGAACCCGGTGTTAGCCTTGGCAGCATGCATCTTTACTGGCGGAGCCGTCCCCATCAGGCCCTCTTGAGTTTGGATTTCTAAACTTGTTTTATTTATCATTATTGTGCGCACGATGGGTGTGCGTGTGTCACAGCGTGCGTGTGGAGGTCAGAGGACAACTTAGCGGAGTCTACATGAGTTCTGGGAGTTGAACTCGGGTCATCAGACTTACACAGCGAGCACCTTACCTGCTGCTCCATCTCACCAGTCCAATTTATTAGATTTTTTTGTGGGCAATTGAGAATTTTTTTTTTTATGTTTTGGCTTTGTGTGTTTATATTCAGGGGTGTGCGACTCCTGTTTGTATGTACATGATGCAAGTGCTATACACATGTGTGCATGCAGAGGCCAGAGGTCAACCTCAGAAGTCACTCCTATGAAGCCATCCACATTTTTTTTTTTTTTTGAGGTCACTGGGACCCTGACTCTCTGATTAGGCCGGCTGTGGCCATGGGCTCCTCTGGATACTCCTCTGCCTTCCAAGGCTGGAATTACACACACCACGGAGCCCCACTTTTTACATGTGCCGTGGGGCTCCTTGTGCTTATGCTGCAAATGCTTTGCCAACTGAGCATCTCCCCAGCCCAGTTCCGTTGTTTGTTTTGGACACAGGGTCTTGCTCTAAAGCCCAGGTAGTCTTCCATCTTGTTGTAATTCTCCTGCCTCAGCCTCTCACACACTGAGATTATAGGCTCTAACCACAGACACCCAACTCATTCACAGAAAGGATGTTTACAGTAAAGACTTAGGGAAGGCCCAAAGCAGAGCAGACAAGTCTAACCGCCTTTAACAGTACTTATGCCAGGTGTAATCCCAGCCCTCAGGAGGCTGAGGCAGGAGGATTGCTACAAGTTCAAGTCTGATGATTTGCAGACCAGCTTAGGCTATAGCATGAGACCCAGCCTAAACAAAATAGGAGCTAGAGAGATGGCTGGGTGTCCCATGAAGGTACACTCTCTAAGTATTCTTTAATATTAGAATTTTAATATATTACTTACATAATATATAAATATAACATGTTTTATATAATATATAAATAAATATATATAATATAAATATAATAATTTAAGATTAGAATCTAATAAAAATATTAGAATAATAAAGGGTCTCTTGCAGAAAATTCTTGGTTCTCAGCACCCATTATTAGGCAGCTGGGAACACCCTGTGACTCCAGTTACATCGGGGGAGCTGATGCCCTTTGGCTTCCTTGGGTGCTGCACACATGAGGTACACCTAATCTCACACAGGTACACATACGTATCCATAAATAGTAAATCTTTAAAATAAAAAGAGAGGAGGAAAGAGGGGACATAGGGGAAGAGCAGAGAGGTCAGGGCCTCAGAAGCCACCTGACTCCTCCAGAGACCCGAAGCTCTACAAAGCCCCCTGAGTGCTGCCTGCATATCCATGCATACAGCAGGTGCTCATTATCTACGCTGGTCTGGGTAGAACACCACACCCACTACAGGTATGGCTCAAACACAATACTGCCTGTAGAACATCAGAGACACACAGACAGACAGACAGACAGACAGACACACACACACACACATACACACACACACACGTAGGCTCAGGTAGCCCCTATTCCACCCTGGGCTCCTGGATGGGAGGAAGAGGGGAAGGTGGCAAGAGTAGGTACTCATCCTGTATCCTAAGGAGATGCAATGAAAGGCATGGTTCTCAACCTTCCTAACACCATGACCCTTTAATACAGTTCCTCATGCTGTGGGGACCCCACCCCCTCCCAACCATAAAATTATTTTCATTGCTACTTCATAACTAATTTTGCTACTGTTAGGAATCACTCTGTAAATATATGCCAAGCAGATGGTCTTAGGTGACCCTGTTAAAGGGTCATTTGGCCTCCAAAAGGGTTGAGACCCACAGGTTGAGAACCACTGCTCTAGGCCATGAGGCCCCTGTGTTGGGGAGGGGTGTCTCAGTGGTAAGTGCTCAGCATACACAAGGCCAGGGTTTGGTCCCCCTGGCCAACAACAGCAGCAAACAAGCAAGTGTTCTGACTGGCTCAACTGGGACAGGCAGTGGGCTCTGGGCAGAGACTGGCTACTTAGTGAGGTCCACAGCAGCCTAGGCTACAGAGAAAAACCCTGTCCTTACTTTTGCAATGTTTTATTTATTTCATGCTCGTGGTTGTGCACACACTATGGCATGCTAATGGAGTCAGTTCTCTCCTTCCACCATGTGGGTCCCAGAGATTGAACTCAGGTTGCCAGATTGATGCCAGGTACCTCTGTGCCTTTACCCTCGGAGCCATCTCGCCTTCCCAAGACCCTGTCTTTAAAAAAAAAAATTTTTTTAATTAAAAATAAAAAGGGCCAATGAAATGGCTGAGCAGGTCGAGGGACTTCTGCACAACCTGACGGCCGAGTTCTGTCCCTGGGGGATGGAGCGAAAACTCCATAGAGCCATCCTCAGACCTCCACATATACATTACCACCATCACCATCGTGAAGACACAATAATAATAAAGAAATAGTGCTTTTATAAATGAAATACGGGGCTGGAGAGACGACTCAGTGGTTAAGAGCACTGGCCGCTCTTCCAGGGGTCCTGAGTTCAACTCCCAGCAACCACAGGCTGGCTCACAACCATCTATAACGGGATCTGCTGCCCTCTTCTGGCACGCAGGTGTACATGCAGACAGAGCACTCATACATTAAATAAATGTGTTTAAAAAAACTTCCATCTATAAAAAAATAAATGAATAAGATAAAAAATAAACAAAATAAAATTTAAGCAGGGCCCAATGGTTGAAATACATAAAAACAGAATACTGAAGTAAATACAGACATGAGGGACTTAGATTGAGGAAGGAAGACCGATAGCCCTGGGCCAGTTTAAAGGCTCCTGAATGAATGTAGTACTCTCACTTGTAACTAGGACTCCATAACCTGAGGCTAGAGGGACAGTCTTCAGTTCAAGGTCATCCTGGGCTACATGGCCAGCCCTGATTTTGAAGAAAAATGGTTAAATAGATTTAACCATTGTCAGTGTTTTGCTACGTCTATTCTATCATTTTCCTTGCTGTACTTTTAGAGCAAAAGGTAGATATGAATATTACTCAACACTCTGCATATCCTCCTGAGAATGAGGACATCTTTCCACATAAGATATCGATCACACCTCTCAATGACTCCCTAATATCCATGCCCAACCAGATTCAAAGTGGCACACCTGTCTGTAACAGTAGGTGCCCAGACCTTAGCACAGCTGACTCCATGATGAAAGTACCATTCAGGCCATAAATCTCAGCACATAGACAATACCACCACCCAAAACAAAAACAAAGGCCTAATCCACCAAAGCCCATAGTTCTGGGAGAGTCTCTAAATGTACCAACCTTGCCTTTTGGCTTCTGTAGTTCCATTTCTGGCTAACTGTTCTTGTTAACTGATGTGTATCAACCCAGGACATGATTTTTGTGCTTCAAAGCTCACCCCAAGAAAGGCTCAGTGCTACAACGGGATCCTAAACACCCAGTGTAATCACAAGTCAGAAAATAAAGACTTTCTATTGGCTCGAATCTGTGTCAAGCCATATTCTCTGGTGGATACCCCACAACAAGTCCTTCTAGCATCTTCCCAGTGCCTTCTGATACAGAACCGCAGGCTGCATTTGTAAAGCACCCAGTTACATCAGCCCCAAACCCCCGCTCTCTCCCAGGCCTTTCATTTAGTGAACTGCCAAAGCCAATCATGCGGTAACGGGTACTTTAAATCAACTAGAACAAGGTAAAAAGACAGACAACAGCTGAGCAATGTGGCTAGGGAGGGCTTCTTGGACAGGAAGCCTATGGACCAAATACCAACAGGCAGAAAAAAGTCAGGCATGCAAAGGTCTAAGGTTCTCAACCTTCCTAATGCTGTGACCCTTTAATACAGTTCTTCATGTTGCAATGACCCCCCCACCATAAAATTATTTTCATTGCTACTTTATAACTGTAATTTTGCTACTGTTATGAATTGTAATGTAAATATTTGATATGCAGATGGCCTCAGGTGACCCCTGTGAAAGGGTCATCTGACCCCCATAGGGGTCGAGACCCACAGGTTGAGAACCACTGATCCAGCAAGACGCTGCCCAGCAGATATGAGGCACAAGCCTGGCACCTCTGGAGGGAGATGACGGAGGCCAGCGTGGGTGGGGCTGGGAGCAGGGTGAACACCAACAGGAGCTGGGATAATGGAGGAGCTGGCTGAGTGAAGGAACAAAACTCGCCTAGAAATTCTTGCTTTGTCAGGGGACAACTTGGGAGAGCAAAAGGACTCTGTGACTGCAGAACTGTGGGTGTGCTTGATCCCATGGTGCAGTGGCACACATTTGGAATCCCAGTATTTGGGAACTCTAGGCAGGAGAATCGAGTATTCAAGGCCAGGGACCTAAAGAGATGGCTCAGCAGTTAAAGATCATGTATTGCCCTCACAGAGGACCAGAGTTCAATTCCTAGTGGGCAGAAGTCAATAAAGCCACCCGTCACAGACACTCTCGGCAAAGCCCCGCCCCATCAGCACCTGTTAAAGTGAACTGAGATACAGTCCACGTTTTGGTTGTTTTTATGGTGCGGGGGATTAAACATAGAGCCTGGTCTATTAGATCTGGATAGATGTGAAAATAGGAAAGAGGAGACAGAACCCTACAAGACCAGACTGCCCTTTAATCAGAACAACTGAAGGATACCGGTCTCTCTGCAGGGCCAGAGACTGTGCCCCCAGGCATGGAGAGCTGGGGGGTGTATAGGGGAGAAGGAGGAACTTTTGGGGAGGAAGGTTTTTAATCAGTAGATGTATTCTTTATAGTGTCGAAGTTAAATAAGTTCAGTGGCTGTTCCCATTGCTATGTGGGCTTTCTTGAAAGGCAGGTGTTCTTATCATTGTTTCTTAGACCCTGAGGTTCTTTATTTTAGGTCATTAACCCTTCATGGCCCATGCTAGGAAAGCCTTTCATTGCTGAGCTACATCCCAGCTGCAAACTACACTCCTGCTGCCTCTGAGATACTTTAAAGACAGAGTCTCACAAGTGCCCCACTTGGCCTGGAACATTCAGTGGTTCTCAGCCTTTCTAAAGCTGTGACCCCTTAATACAGTCCCTCATGTTGCAGTGACCCTCGACCATAAAATTATTTCCATTGCTACTACATGACTGTAATTTTGCTACTGGAAATAGTGGGTCTCAGTTCCTAAGACCACCAGAAATGTGTTTTCTGATGGTTGAGACCCACAGTCAAGAACCACTGGTCTATGTAGACTAGGTTACCCTCAGCATTGCTGTGCTCGGCCTCCTGAGTGGTAGGATTACAGGCTTAAATCACTATGTCTAGCTGCATGCAACCTGCTTTAAGTTTTTTATTTTTTATTATTAGTATTTGTTTCTGTGTGTCTGTGCACTACATAGGTGTCTAGTTCCCATGGAAGCCAGAACAGTGATTGGATCCCCTAAAGTGAGTTACAGACAGACAGTTGTGAGCAACCATGTGGGTGCTGGGAACCGAACCCAGGTCCTCTGGAAGAGCAGCTTAACCACTGAGCCATCTTTCCAGCACGATACCACTCCCTTTATTTATTTTTTGTTTTTATGAAATCTACTTTTGACAAAGACCTGGTCAGTACAAAGCCCTGGTGGCTGCTAGGAAGAGGCTGTGAAGATGCGAGGAGATCCTGTCTTAGTCCTGCAGCTCTTGGCTGATTCGGGAGACAAAACACAGTGGCTAGAGGTGCACTAGAAGCGCCTGTCCGGATGGAGGGCAAAACCGGGGGTAGGAATCCAGATGGATGACTGACTGGCTAGGTCTTTGGAGGAGGCGCCTCATAAGAACCGCCAGGGTGTGGCCCAGGCCGTAGGAGTTTGCTAGGTGAGAAAGCAGGGCTCCTGTGGGTTCCCACCTCGAAGCCAGGGACCTTGAGGGCTATTGAGGTGCTCTCTCTCTGCCCCGACTCTAACCCAGTAGCCCTATGGGAACTTCTGCCTGCCCTTGACTGCTCTGCATGCCTTCGGGATGTCTCACAAGGCTTGTGGCTCTCTGTCCCATCAAGTGGAGTTGGCTACTACTGAGGTCAAGCTGAATCACTCAGGAAGAAGCATCAGACTGTGACGCTTGTGACAACTGCTGGCTCGCAGGCCAGCTTAGGGCCCGCAAAGGAGCTGCTGACACCCAGAACCGTCCTTTGAGGCCAGAAGATACAGGTAATTCTAAGAGGCCTGCAACCCTCTCCCTGTCTCCCTCCAGGCCATGATGCTGCACCCTTGGGTGTGGGCGTGCTCACGTCCCTCTTCCACTTAGCTGGTAGGGACTCCCACGCTGCTGGGCTGGTGCTCTGTGTAAGTAGCTTTGCCGGAAGTTTACTATGTCCCTGCTCTTCCTGGGCCTCATGCTTTTTGGTGGAGGTGAAACTTAGACGAGGGAACTTGAACAAGTCACAGCATGGCATAGTGCTGGGCCAACCACTCTCTCCAGTCCCCAAGCATCTCGTTACCCTCAGGAGACCCATGACTAGTTTTCTGTCTCCAACTAGCATTACATCACCGAGGCTGACAATGAAGAGGAATTGGCCACACCTTATATTCTACCTAATACCTCCGGTAATCTGCTAAGCTTCTGGAATATGTCAGCCCCAAAGTAGGGTAGGACGATAAAATTAACTTCCAAATGTTCCGCCTTATATCTTACCTAGTACGTCCCTCCACTACCTCCACTAATTGTGCTGACTAGTGTTTGTGTTAATGTATGCGTGCTCGCTCTATCGGCATGTGCACCTGCCGTCCAGAAGAGGGCATCAAGGCCTCTAGGGCATTTTCTTAATTAGTGATTGATGTGGGAAGGTCCAGTCCATTGTGGGTGGGGCCATTACTGAGCTGGTTGTTATGGGTGCTGTTAAGAAACCTGCTGAGCAAGTCACAAAGAGCAAGTCAGTGAGGAGCATCCCTTCGTGGCCTCCGTATCAGTTCCTGCATTGAGTTCCTAGCCCGACTTCCTTGGAGGATGGACAGTGATGTGGAAGTGTAAGATAAACCCTTGCCTCCCCAAGGTGCTTTTGGTCATAGTGTTTCATCACAGCAACAGAAAACTAAGCTGCTCAATTCTGAGGCCGCTACCCTCTAAGCTCACATAACCCTTTCTAAACTCAGATATCCCCACTCTCTGACGTCTTTAAATATAGGGAATTTCCTTTGTTCTTCTGGTTGCTGTTGGATCTCCAGCTTCACACACATTACACCCCGCCCCCCCAACCACCACTACTGTGAGTGGCTGGCATTAGTAGAGGGCCAGACTGCTCGAAATCCACCTTAATACATATCTACAGGACCTGGGAAGGATCTTCATTACTTACAATTACCAGTCTTTTTTTTTCTCTTCTTGGAATCATGGCCAAGACTCAACACACCAAGGAGAGTATTGTAAGAGGCAAGTCCTTCTCTTTTTGTGGGGATGGGGTTTCAGACAGGGTTTCTCTGTTGTGACTCTGGCTGTCCTGGAACTCACTCTGTAGACCAGGCTGGCCTTGAACTCACAGAGAACTGCCTGCCTCTGTCTCCTAAGTGCTGGGATTAAAGGTGTGCGCCACCACGGTTGGGCAAGAGGCACATAGGCTCACATAAAATTCTTTGTAGTTTTGTTTTGAGACAGAGTATCACTCTTAGAGCTCGGGCTGACCTAGAACTCACTATAAAGCCCTGGGTAATCTTGAACTCACAGCCATCCTCCTGCCTCAGCCTCCCAAGTACTTTTGGTTGTTGTTTGTTTTGAGGCAGGGTCTCACAGTCTGAAGTCATAATCGATCCTTCTGCCTCAACCTTGAAAGTCCTGTTATGACAGGTGTGCGCCACCACGCCCAGCTCATAAAACTTGTTGATCCTAGGGAGTCCGGAAGTTATAGATCTGGAGTGAGGAAGTTATAAATCTAGAATAAAAGAACAAAAGAAGTGGGAAGATTGGGGAAAGGTGAGCCACACCTGAAATCCCAAAACTCCAAAAGGAAGCTGAGCGTTCAAGAGCAGCCTAGGGCACACAGTGAAACCCTGTCCCAATACACAGAATGGGAAGTTAGAGAGAGAGCTCAGTGGTTCAAAAGCTACAAGCCATTTCCAGTTTGTCCTCTCTGCTCCGTGCTTGCAGTTCAAGACGTGAGCTCTCAGCTGCTCCTGCTGGCGTGCCTACCATTTGTTGCCGTGTCCCAGCTCCATCATCACAGATTCTAACCTGGAAATGTTAAGCCAGTGCAAACTCTTTCTGCTATAAGCTATTGTGGTCATGGCGTTTTATATCACAGCAACAGAAAAGTAATGAACACAATGTGGAACGGTGACGTCATCATGCTTAGTTTTCACATCACAGCCTTCAGCCGTTGCTGTAGCCTAAATGTCATCACAAAGATCCATTTTGCCAACAGTGCTGCATTCTCTGTTGTGATGTCATACCGCCACATCACAATGCTGAATTACAATGCGTCCCTGCTCCATGACGCCATCCCGGAACTCCATTGTGCCATCCGAATATCGCGCCGTGAGGTTACAGTGCACAGTGGACCAGAATCATCTGAATTGTGATATTACAGTGCTTATTTTTGATGTCACAGTGGCCCATTGTGAAGTCAAAATTCTCCACCGTGCCACTGCAGACTAAGATGACATCAAAGTGCCCTGTTTGTGTCACGACAGGCCCTCCATTGGGACATAGCCATGCTGCAACGTGTGTGACATCACGAAGGACAATTCTGTAATTCCATGCTCTACTGTTGAATCACAGCGGTCCAGTGTGCCATCATACTGATGCGTGACATCGCATTACCCACTGGTGCCATCAGAGCATGAATTACGACACTACAGCGCTCCATTTCTATATCAGATGCCCCCTTGTTACATCACAGTGCTTCACTGTGACGTCACAGTGCCCATTTTGACATCACAATACGTCATTATGCCAACACAATTTGACATAAGGACACTGAAATGTTCTTTTGTGACATAATGCCACCGTGACATTACACTTCACCGTGGTGACACCATATTTCAATGTGACATCACAAGGCCCACTGTGCCCTCACAGTTCCCCACTGTGGTAACAGAGTGCTCAATTCTGACATCCCAATTTCCACTGTGGTATCACAGTTTTCTACTGTGACATCCCAGTGCCCGCTGTGACATCACAATGATTGGCTCTGACATCGAAAGATGAATGGCTGTTTAGGGTTTCTATTGCTGTGACCAAAAGTAAGTTGGGGAGGAAAGGGTTTATCTGGTTCATACTTCCACATCACTGTTCCTCATCAAAGGAAGTCAGGACAGGAACTCAAACAGAACAGGAACCTGGGGGCAGGAGCTGATATAGAAATCAAGGAGGGGTGTTGCTTACTGGCTTGCACTCCAGCCTACTTTGTTATAGCACCCAGGACCACCTGCCCAGGGGTGGCCCCACCCACAGTGGGCTGGGCCCTCCCACATCAATTGCTAATTAAGAAAATGCCCTGCAGGCCTACCTATAGCCCAGTCTTATTGAGGCTCCCTCCTCTCCAGTGACCTCTAGCTTGTCAAGTTGACATAAAATTATCCAGCACAACTGACTCCCTGTCAACCTGATACACAAACACATCACTATTAAGCCACGACCACAAAATCTCACCTAATAGATAAATCATAATACAAGATATTTCTAATTTTATTAGGTCCCACAGTCTTAAAAATGCAAACACCTGGGGCTGGAGAGATGGCTTAGTGGTTAAGAGCACTGGCTGCTCTTCCAGAGGACCCAGATTCAATTCCCAGCACCCACACGGCAGCTCACAGCTGTCTGTAACCCTAACCCCAGGGTATCCGACAACCTCACACAGACATACATGCAGACAGAAACACCAATGCATACGAAATAAAAATGTTTTTAAAAATTCAAACACCTAAAACTAAAAATTTGTCTGCTTTTTTTTTAAAGCCAGTCTCGGCCGAACATGGTGGCACACACCTTTAATCCCAGCAGAAGCAGGCAGATCTGAGTTCGAGGCCAGCCTAGTGTACAGAGTGAGTTCCAGGACAATCAGGGCTACACAGAGAAACCTTGTTTCTAAAACACAAACAAACAAAAAGCCAAGTCTCTTTTTTAAATCCAAAGCCTTTTAAACTTCAAAATCTCTCAACTGTGGGCTGCTGTCATATCAAAAATAAATTACTTTCCGACTTCAAGAGAGAAGAACCAGGATACAGTCACAATCTGAACAAAGCAGAGCCAAACTCCAAAACTGCAAAGAACTCAATGTTCAATTATCTGGGATTCACTCACCAACGTTTGGGCTCCTCCGAGGGACTCGGTCGCCTCTCTGGCTCCACACTCTGCAGCACACACAGCTTACCTTCTAGGCTCTGGCTGGCTCCACTCCACAGCTCTTGCTGTTCCTGGTGGTTGTCCCATGGTATTGGCATCTCCAAGAAGCTGGGGTCTCCTGCAGCAACTGGTCTGCACTTTCACCAATAGCCTCTCCTGGACTCTCTTCATGGTGCCAAGCCTCAGCTGCTCTCCATGATGCGTTCATGCCTTCAAAACCAGTACCACCTGGGTGACACTTACACTACCAAGTTCAGCTGCCAACTCGAAGTATAAACTTGGCCGCCTCTGGAACGCAGCTTCTGTGTGCTGACTCTCAGGAAACAGTTCCCAGAAGACTTCATCTTGCTGACACTGGTCTCTTTTTAATCACCACTAATTTCTCAGCTCTGGCTAACCAGTATCAAGTATCTCAGTGAAACAAAGGTTTTACTTTAGTGGTTCTGGTCCCTTGTTAATCACACCTGATTCTTCAGCTCCAGCTGACCAGAAACACAGATGCTTCACATAAATGGCCTGGTAGAGATCTTTGCTTCCCTCTGGAACTTCCCAAGCCAGGCCTCCACTGTCTGCTCTGCTTTCAAAACTTATCTTCCAAGCTCCTAAAGTACAGCTCACTGAGATCTCAACACTCAGTAGCTTTTCTTCCAAAGTTCCAAAGTCCTTCCCAAAACAACATGGTCAGGCAGATCTGTCACAGCCATACCCCAGTATCCTGGTACCAACTTGTCTTAGTCAGGGTTCCGATTGCTGTGATGAAACACCATGGCCAGAAGCAAGTTGGGGAGGAGAGGGTTTATTTGGCCTGCATGTCCACATCGCTTTTCATCATTGAAGAAAGTCAGGACAGGGATCAAACAAGAAACCTCAAGATCGGAACTGACGAAGCAGTAACAGGAACGCTGCTTACTGGCTTGCTCAATCTGCTTTCTGATAGCACCCAGGACTGGCTGCCCAGGGAGGCCCCGCCCACAATGGGCTGGGCCCTCCCACATCAATTGCTAATTAAGAAAATGCCCTACAGGTCTGACAAATAGTCCAATCTTACGGAGAAGTTTTCCCAGTTGAGGCTCCCTCCTCTCCTGTGACACTAGCTCGTGTCAAATTGACATAAAACTAGCCGGCACAATGGTCATATATAAAATGCTACATTATTCCACCATAACACTCCATCATTGCCATCAATACACTGCATCCTATCAACGCCCCTTTGTAACACCACAATGCACCATTGTGATACTACACAATCGCACTGTGTGCTGGCTAGTTTTATGTCAACCAACATAAAACCAACTTTAGCTTGCTGAAGTCATCAGAAGGGAGGCAGCCTCAATTAAGAAAATGCTTCTGTAAGATGGGGCTGTAGGCAAGCCTGTAGGGCATTTTTTTAATTAACAATTGATATGGGAGGGTCCAGCCCAGTGTGTGTGATGCCACCCCTGGGCTGGTGGTCCTGGGTTCTATAAGAAAGCCGGCTGAGCAAGCCGTGGGAGCAAGCCAGTCAGCAGCGCCCCTCCATGGCCTCTGCATCAGTTCTTGCCTCCAGATTCCTGCCCCTGTTAGAATTCCTGTCCTGACTTCCTTTGATGATGAACAGCGATGTGGAAGTGTGAGCCAAATAAACCCTTTCCTCCCCAACTTGCTTCTGGCCATGGTGCTTCACCACGGTGATGGTAACCTTAACGAAGACATACTGCGATCCTACGGTAATCAATTGTGCCATCATAATGCTCTATTTTGTCACCACAATGTTGTTTGCGATGTCATAATTCTGGATGTTTAATATCACTTACCTGCTGTGCTCTTCACAGTGTTCTATTATGCCGTGACAATATTCTTGGGCCATTACATCGCTCCCTTGTGACATCATAACGCAACATTATGTCAACTCTATGCTAAATCATTCCTTATCGATGTCCTTTTGTGTTGATACTTAATAGTAACACAATACTGTCACACTGTTCCATCACCATGCTGGATTTTGACATTATAACCCTACATTATGTCCTCACAAACCAGAATTTTGCATCTGTGCTGCGTCTGCTATCGCGGTTCTGTGCTGTGTCATCACCATGCTCTACGGCGCCATTAACAGGTCATGTGAGTCTGTAACAGCGCTGCATTTGGCTATCTCAAGGGTGACTTGTGACATCTGCATGGTTCACTGTGCCCTCACTACACCCCGCAGTGCCCCACAGTGCTACATCAGGACACCACACTGCTGACTTGCAATGTCGAGATGTTTTAACGGTGCTGAACCGGGTCACCGCAGTGCTCACTGGTGAGGTAGCAACACTCTGGGAAAGGTCACAGTCCTTCAGTGGGATGGTAGATGGTTCAAAGCTGCACTGTGACATCGCAATGCTGAATCTGACACTGCGATAACCAGCTGTGACAAGAACAGGCTGAACTGTGGCTCCCCGACGCTGTATCGCGCCGTCATGGTCCGTGCTGTTACATCAGTACGATGCTGAATTTTGATGACACAGTGTCGAACTGTAAATATCACAATGCTGTGTTTGATCACAGGGCCTCATTGTGCTGTGAGGATGGGCTTTGTGCCGTCACACAGCTCATTTGTGAGATCAAGAACATGACTTAGAGGCAATCCCGCTCCAGCCAGAATAGCACCCCACCTCCTGTGAGCTGCATTCCAGCTTGAACGTGAACCCCCTTCCCGTGACTCACAGTTTCAGCTTCCCAAAGTCAATTTCCTCAAGTCAGCTCTGCCGTTACCATTCCTGCGCGTCCTATTTAACTATCAACACCACCTGGCTGAACTGGACCTCAACGCTTTTGACCAATCCACTCCCCAGCCCTAACAGAAACCCCAGACTGTACGGGAAGTTTGCGCTCTCACAGCTGGTGAGAACCCTTCTCAGGTGCATCCCAAAGTCAACCCGTCCTTATAATCAATCTTTGCATTTTTTCCTTCTTCCACCTTGTGCTCTCACAATGCTGTTCTGTGATGTGAAGACAAAGTTCTCCACTGGACATAACGGCTGCCTTATGACATAACTGCGCTGCATTGTGACATCATCATTCCAGAGTGTGGCTTCACGTTGCTCCATTTCACCATGAAGAGGTTGAAATTTGACATCGCCATTGCGAGGTTGTGACGTCACAACATTCTACCGAGCCGTCACTAGAGTTGATGTTTCCATCATAAAGCTGCACTGTGTCATCACAATGCTCAGTTTGTCATGACAATGCTGAACCACAACAGCAACATTTTGAACTGTGACATCACAACGTCCCATAGTTCCCCTGCAATAGTCCTCTGTGCCAGCACCCAGGTCCACTGTGACATTACAGTGCCCCCCTGTGCCACCTCAATGTGAAACGATAGCATCACAGTGGTGCGCTGTGACATGACAATTTTCCGCTGTGATGTCAGATTTCCCACTGTTACAGTGTTCCACTGTGACAATGCTGTTTTGGCATCACAGTGCTCCACTGGCTGCGTGACGTCACAATGCCAAATTTTAATGCACAATGCTCCACTTTTGCACGACAATGCTCTTTGTGACATCACAGGATTGAAATGAATTACAACACTCTAGTTTGCACGATAAAGTTCCATTATGTCATTACAATCAATGCACCAGTGTCATATTGCCATGTTCAGCTGCACACCACTTTGCTGCTATGAAGAACCTGATCGTGTTTGTTTGTTTTTTGTTGTTTTGTTTTTTTATCTGAAGGAATGTGGAAGACCTCGGAAGTCTGGATTTAAAAAGCAGTTGAAGGCTGTGCAAAGAACTTAACGGTTTGTTTTAGTAGGATCCTGGAAGACAGGATCTTCTGTCACAATGTCACAGCTCGGGAAATTGCAGAGGGAAACGAGAACTCTATTATCAATTGGGCTGGAGGCCATTTGCATAATATTTTGACAAAGAATATGACTATTCTGTCCACATCCTGATAATTGGTGTGAGGCTAAATTAGAGAGGAACGGCCTGATTTCTTTGCAGAGGAAATTCCAAGCCGATGTGACGTGTGTATGTGGTACGGCCGGTAATGACTACTTTTATGCATGTCTACAGTGAAAAGGAGCAACAAGTGGGGCAGAAATAAACAAACATGCAGCTCAAAGAGGAAAGGAGCACACGGGAGCTTTAGGGCAGAAAGGGCCTAAGGAGTTTGCTCATCCTAGAAAGCACAGAAAAGCTGCAGCAATTGTAGTCCAACTGGTAGAGGGTCCATCCCAAGCTGCAGCTGAACGTGGCAGTGTTGTCCATGTGGCCCTGCCTTTGGAGACCGGCGATGAAATCGTCTGAAAAATATCTCTTACGTTCTTAGAACCTGGAACTTCGGCTGGACCTCACAGCCAGAGGTAATAAAACACTCAGAAGTCACTTAAGACTGCTAGCCTACTGGGTCCTCAAACTGTTCATTTAACCTGCCTTTAAGAGAAAAATCTAACAACCTCACTTGCCGTGGGTTTTCCCATATAATCAACTTTTACAATAGAGGCTAAATGCACGGCTGTAATTTTAAGTTATGTGCTCTTCAAAGCCCACGGCACAGACAATGCATGCGTATCGTTTGCTGAAAGCAGCAAATACAGAAGAAAGCAGCTTCCTATAATCTACCATAAAAGATAAAAGCATAGGTGTATTGGTGGAACTCAACAGACCATGGAGGGGTGCTGCTTACTGGCTTGCTTCCCCCATGGCTTGGTCAGCCTGCTTTCTTATAGCACCCAGGACCACCATCCCTGGGGTGGCACTGCCCAGTGTGCTAGCTGCTCCCACATCAATCATCAATCAACAAAACACACCACAAGCCAATCTGGGAGGGGTATTTTCTCAACTGACGATCCCTCTCCTCAGCCGACTCTAGCTTCTGTAACGCTGACAGAAAACTAGCCAACACAACTCTAATCGTTCAACTGTTCTTAAAGCTTCTCCACACTCTCAGGGCGTGCGCGTGCACACACACACACACACACACACACACACAGAGCATCCTTGCTTTGGTTGTATTCCACCAGCCACAGCAATTGTTACTAACATTCCTTCCCAAGGCAGAGAATGTAAACATCTACCCCTTCCCATAAAGTCCCAACAACAATCAGAGGTACAATTCCACCAAAATTCACTCTGGGAAACCAATGTGTTTATTGGGCTTACTTACAGAGCACAGCTAAGGTGTTCCTTGCGGTGTGGGCGTTTCCCCCCTATAAAAGGCTGCACCAGAAAATCTTTACTTAGAAGGTGTGATGGCTTTCTCATAGCAACATAGATGAAGCCCCTCCCGCCAGTCTTCCCTGACCTATATGCCCTTGCCTCACCTTGAAAACACATGCAATTAGGGCAAAACTACATACAACAGACAGCATGGAGTGCTGTAAATTCAGATGAGGGTCCCACGACCTTCCTCACCTTATGAAGTATCAGTCAACAAGCCCAGCTGGAGTGACCCTTTGCAAGCAGGCACAGCTGAACTCCTGAGGTTAGCAGTTGTTTGGCTCAGAGCATAGTCACGACCGACAAACGGCCACATAAACAAGTCATAAACTTGAACTCGTACATAGGTCTCTCATGACCAACAGAAGTAGAGTCAGGAAGAAACCATTCTAAACAAAGAGCCATGGAGTGGTTTAAGTGAGTTCCACCTAGACAAAGTAGACTTTATTTCCCCCAAAACACAAGGTTTCTACCTTGCCATAAACTACCAACTCCCTCAAATTTATTTTTGGTTTCTATTAATTTCCTTTTATTCTTAGTCATTATCCACAGACGCACAGTGTGCCCACAGTTCCACTCCCAAAGCCTATCATTAGATTGTGATAGCTCTGCCTCAGCAGACACAAACGAACACCAGCACCTCTGGGTGCTTTGGTAACTTAAGGAGTAGTGTGTAGATAAGAAGCATATACAAACCATTTTATAAATAACTTAAGATTCAGAAAGCTACATTTTATTATGCTTTTACTTCCCTCATAATGTCTGGGTAAGTGCAAAAAGGATGGCTTAAAATATCACATACAAGGAAATCTTCAATGCTACCCATCTGTGAAGGGTAAGGACACCGGGAACAAGAATTACCAGTCATTCAGTATTCTTCAACAATATATTATGAAAATCTGTTATATACATGCTGCAATAAGGTGGTTTAATCTCTGTGACAAAGTAACATGTCAAGCAATCCCTACCAGAGATATCAAGTTAAGAACCACTCACTTCGTGTATATGCTAACATAATTATGCTAACATAACTAACTAACATAATTATATGTAATATACACAGTACTTCAAAATCCACTTTATGCTTCTGGGGAAAACAGTTTAAAACTTCTCACACCAAAGACTTATTCTTCTGCTAAAATGGCCTGAGGGCTGAGTTTTGTGCAGTTTTAAGAGTGAGCAAATTAGTATATTTGGATGTACAACAAATGTCACCCTTTCAGAGATGAATTCAAATGACTCTGCGTCTGTGATGTATTTCTTCCCACCCCATCGATTAATAAGCAAAATTTCAAAATCTTGCCACATTCAACATATTTGTAAGATTTCTGTCCTGTGTTAATACCTTTATGTTCATCAAGATTTGAGGTACGGGCCAGGTGTGATGGTGCATGCCTTTAGTCCCAGTACTCGGGAGGCAGAGGCGGGCAGATCTCTGTGAGTCTAAGGCCAGCCTGGTCTACAGAGTGAGTTCCAGGACAGCTGGAGCTATGTAGAGAGACTCATCTTAAAAAAAAAAAAAAGATTTGAGGTATTAGTGAAAGCTTTGTTAAATTCTTTATTTTATGAGGGGATTTCCAGTATGGTCTTGGACTCTTCTGACGGTTAAATACAGACAGTGCTCTTTACGATATGGAGTTACTCCCGTCCAATAAGGAGGAGCCCTCATCAAAGGCCAGGCCATATTATCACATGTGTAAGCTGCTCTCCACTGCGGACTGTGTAGTAACTGTAGTAACTGTGGAGCAGCTGCTACACACCTGTTATAGGTTTGCCACGTTCCTACACTTGGAGCGAACCTCCCGCATATGAGCCTTTTGGTTCAACCTGAAGATTCAACAGTTGTTAAAGGCTTATCTGCATGCACGGGGTTCTCCTCCTTTATGGAGTACCCAATGATAAATATCTTACTAGTAAGGCTTTGCCAAATTCTATACACTGCTGGGCTTCACTAGGGTGTGAGTTTCCTGGTGCCGCTTAAGGCTGGAAGAAGTAATAAAAGATTTGCCGCATTCTCTACATCTATAGGGTTTCTCTCTGGTATGGATTCTCTGGTGTCGATTAAGCTGTGAGGAAAAGTAATAGGCTTTGCCACACTCTTTACATTTGTAAAGCCTGTCTCCAGTATGGATTCTCTGGTGCTTAGTAAGGTAGGACGAACAGTTAAAGGCTTTGCCACACTCTTCACAAACATAGGGCTTCTCTACAATGTGGATTCTCTGGTGCTTATTGAGATACGAAGAGCAGTTGAAGGCTTTGCCACACTCTTTACAAACGTAGGGTTTCTCTCCGGTATGGATTCTCTGGTGTCGATTAAGCTGTGAGGAAAAGTAATAGGCTTTGCCACACTCTTTACATTTATAGAGTCTGTCTCCAATATGAATTCTCTGATGTTTAGAAAGATAGGAAGAGCAGTTGAAGGCTTTGCCACACTCTTTACACACGTAGGGTTTCTCTCCACTGTGGATTCTCTGGTGCTTAGTGAGGTATGAAGTACAGTTGAAGGCTTTGCCACACTCCTTACATATGTAGGGTTTCTCTCCACTGTGGATTCTCTGGTGCCGGATAAGCTGTGAAGAACACTTAAAGGGTTTGCCGCACTCTTTGCATCTGTAGGGAATCTCTTCAAAATGAATTTTCATGTGCTGGATCAAGTACGAGGAACAGTAAAAGGCTTTGCCACACTCCTGACATTTGTAGGGCTTCTCTCCCGTGTGAATTATCTGGTGTCGAGTAAGGGTTGAGCTGTTATTGAAGGCCTTGCCACAGTCTTGGCATTTGTAGGGCTTCGCTCCGGTGTGAACGATCTGGTGTCGAGAAAGGGTTGACTGGTATCGGAAGGCTTTCCCACACTCTCTACATCGGAAGGCTTTCCCACACTCTCTACATTTATAGGGTTTCTCTCCGGTGTGGATCACATGGTGTTGAGTAAGAGACGAATGTTTGCTGAAGGCTTTGCCACAGTCCTTACATCTGTACGGCTTCTCTCCTTTATGAATGACCTGATGTTGACTAAGGGTGTGACTTCTCTTGAAGGCCTTGCCACACTCCTGGCATTTGTAGGGTTTTGCTTCAGTATGGATTACTTCGTGTTGAGTAAGGGTTGAAATGTACCGAAAGGTTCTGCCACATTCTTTACATTTGTAGGGTTTTCCTCCAGTGTGAACTATTTGGTGCTGAGTAAGGATAGAGTGTGCATTAAAGGCTTTGCCACAGTCTTCGCATTTGTATGGCTTCTCTCTCTTATGAGTTGCCTGGTGCTGAGCAAGGTTTCTACTTCTCTTGAAGGCTTTTCCACACTCTTTACATTTGTAGGGCCTTGCAGCGGTGTGAATTATGTGGTGTTGGTAGAGGATTGAGCGGTATTTAAAGGCTTTACCACAGTCTTTACATTTGTAAGGCCTATCTCCTTTACGCTCCCTGTGATGCTGCTCAGAGGCTGATTCAGCACTGAAAGCTTTGCCATGTTTTTCGTGTTTGTATGGCTTCTCTTCACTATGCACACAATGATGGATGGTAAGTTTTTCAAGTTGATCAAAGTCTTTTACGGAGTTGTTACAGTCGGAAAGATTCTCTGGGGAGAAAAGAGGACATATGATGTCAACCATGGCTAAAGCTATGAGTTTCCCTATGCTAACAATGTTTTCTCCCCAGTGTGTTATTTCCAGGCCTCATTAACGACCTTCCTATTTCCGTTACACATGTACTGGGCTTCAAGTGTCTGTATCTGGACTTGGATGTAGGAAAGAACTGGTTAGTGGTTAACTGAGTCCAGAACTTCACACTGTAATCTCAGCACTTAGGAGGGTGAAGCAGAAAGATCATGGTAAATTCAAGGTGAGCGAGGGCTCCATACCAAGTGCCAGGATAGCCTAGATGACACAGAGAGATCTTGTCTCAAAACAAACAAACAAACAAATCCTGCGTTTACTAAAGCTCTGTATTTTGGTGCAGAGAAAATACGTTTGCTGGTGACAGAATGAGTCCTTCAAAAAGACAATCACACTTTAAAATGTGGCCTTCATTTTTAAATCTCTTTTCTAAATGAACAGTTCAAAGTTCAGTCCAGCTACATTTCAACTCTTCAAGTCCTTAATTAAAGCATGGACCATTTTAAGAATTACCCAAACTTCATTTAAGAGGAAAGTTATGTTTCCAACCGTGATGTGGATATTTCAAACGTACAGTTTCTTGACAGTAACTCTCTGGTGCTGGATGCTCTCGCCCTCAGTTGGCACTGGATCTCATGTTGTGCACAGTTGAAGCATACTGACTGTAAAATGCTTCCTGGCTTCACACTCACTGACATTTATAAGACTTCTCTCTTGGATGAACGCTCTGGTGTGGTGTCAGTTAAGAGCTGAACTACTGTCGAAGCCTTTGCCACATCTTTGACATGTGTAGGGTTTTGCTCAAGTGTGAACAACTTGGTATCAAGTAAGGGTTGATTGATATTTGAAGGCTTTGTTACATCCCTGTCTTTCTTTAATGGAAATTGTCAAGGTTGTAATTTCTGCATCTTCTCCCTATCGTATTTTGTCCTGCTCTTATGAAAAGCCTAGGGTGTAATGAGGAGAAAACACCTGCAAGAAAGTTTATAATTATTATATAAATTCATAATTTTTATAACTCACTACACTGAGGCGAATTATTTACAAATCTAAAGTCAATGCCATGCCAAGTGGACGTGTCATCCGGAGGGCAGAATAGTAAACAAAAGAGCCTCTCCACTGCCCCGCAGGCATGTGAAACTAATAAAAGACAACAGTCAATTGCCTCTGTGACAAATCCCCAAACCAGATGCATCAGCGCACCCTGAGTGAGCACAGAAACAAAGGCGGCCTGCGGGAAAGCGCTGCTTCTGTTGCCAATCACAGCTCTCTACAATCACCCCCAAAGAAAAACAACTTCCAACATCACTCTGCTCTCTTGGGAGAGAAAAAGAAGAGAAGGGCAAATAAATGCAGTCGTGAGGTGTTCGGAGGCTATCTGGTAGGTAATTTCAGTATATCCTGCTCCACAGTGTAGGAGATCAACAGGTAGGTCAGAACAGGAAGACTAACCTAAATAATCACTACAGTGCCAACAAGGTGGCATTACTTCAGATAGTCCACCAGAGAAGAGTAGACTATAGAATCTTTTTCTTTTTTTTTTTTAGATTTTTTTTTTAAATGTATGCATATGTCTGTGTACAGGTATGTGCACATTGAGTGCAGTGCCTGAAGAGGCCAGAAGGGGACAGTGGAGCCCTGGATTACAGGAAGTTGTGAGCCAAACAATCTGAGTGTTGGTAACCAAATCTGGGTCCTCTGCAAAGCAGGACTTGCTTTCAACCATGGAGACTTCCTTCTAGTCCAATCCCAAGGACTCCTAAGCAGAAATATGAGCAAATGTTTCTAACAGGAACATAAAAATAAAAACCTACAGAAAACAGAAAACAAAAATCTATTTGAAGGACTCTAGTGAACTCTATAAACTTTACTGGTATATTATCTGAACAGCCCTGGTTCATAGAAATAGGAACATCTGTAAATAATAATAAAAATAAAAATATGTAGTAAACATAGGTTTAATATTATTATTTTAATTTGTTTTTTGTATACTTAAAGGTTAGGCATCTGGGGCTGGAGAGATGGCACAACAGTTTTGAACATGTGCAGCTCTTCCAGAGGACCTGGGTTCAGTTCCCAGCACCCACATGGCAGCTCACAACCATCTGTAACTCCAGTTCCAGGGGCTCCTGAAAAATCATCTCCATTGAAACAGAGCTTCCCAATCCACACCTGAAAGAATGGTTTCTTCCTGGGTTTTCTAATTCATTCCTACCTACCTGGGTACATGGTTCCTGACTCTTGTCTCTTCACATTCCAAGGCTCCTGTCTCTGCTCCAGCAATGTGACCAGGTAGGGCTTACACACAGCAAGACCTGTTTATTACAAATAGAGAATGACGTTTGGTTAAGAGTCTCCTGATGAGTAATAACATTTCTCTGACCATACTGTGCTGGGAGAAAAGAAGAGATGTAAAAGGAGATTTTAGGAAATGATTTCTCCAATGATTCCCTGACATATACATTAGAATTTGTGTGAGGTATTCCAAATTGGAGGTGCTAAGCTTCATTTGCACACGTGACCAACTCAAAGCAAAAGAGGGATATGGACTTTAAGACACAGCCACAGTGCTTCCTGCCAGCAAGTTTCTAGAGTTACCACTGATCTATAGTGAAGAAGATACGCTTCCTCAAGATACACTTTCCTCAAGGAGATTTAAAAATAAAAACAACTAAAATGATCTTCTCTAGACCATCAAACCCCTAAATCTTTCTCTTATAAGTAGGAATGTGAGTTGCCTTCATACAAAATGGAAGGCCCTGAGATGCAGTCTACAGAGAAAGGAAAACAGATGTAGAGAGGGAATTAAGAATTCTGTAGAGCAGATGTTGAGAGGAAATTAGGGATTCTGTAGACAAGAGATTCTCACCCAGGGAGACAAGGTTTCTGTAATTCTCCAACATCACATTTCTATACAAATTCCACCGAGCAGGGTCTAGGCATTCCCACTCCTCTGGAGAGAAATCAATGGACACATCCTTGAATGACAACAGCTCCTGAAATGAAAGTTGATAGCACAAAGAACTAAACAAAAAGAAAACAAACAACCCAATCAAAAAAAAGGGGGGGGGGCCTAAGGACCAGAACAGAGACATCTCCAAAGATGAAATACAAATGGCCAATAAATACCTTAAAAGTGGATCGACAGCCTTAGCCATCAAAGTCATGCAATTTATAATCATGTTGAGATCCCATCTCACCACAGTCAGAATGGGTTCATCAAGAAAACAAATGTCAGCCAATGATAATGAGCGTGTGGGAAAAGGAGAATACTTGTCCACTGTTGGTGGGAGTGTAAGCTGGGACCACCACTACGGAAACCAGCATGGAGGTTTCTCAAAAAGCTAAACACAGACCACGTGTCCCAGCTAAACCCAGAGGGCTCTATATCCTACTACAGACATACTCATCCGTGACCGTGGCTGCTCTAGTCATAATAGCTAGGAAATGAAATCAGCCTATACGTCCATCAACTGAAGAGCAGCCAATGCACGTGTGATACATACATACAATGGAGTTTTAGCCAGCTGTAAAGAAAAATGAAACTCACAGCAAGATGGATGGAATTGAAAATAAATTATACTGAGTTAGGTGACCGGGGGCTAGAGAGGCAAATGTCACACGTTCTCTCTAGTATGCTATCCTAGCTTTGAACTGTCAGATCTGTGTGCTTCACTTGGGTGTTTGTGGAGGTCAGAAGCTAGACGGGGGCTAATGAAGAGGGTGAGGCCTAACAGAGAAGGGACAGTAGGACACATGTAGCATGAAAGCAGCAGGGTGCCAGGGAAGCACTTGGATTGGGTCCTTCCACATCAGTCAAGACAACGCCCTACAGGCTTGCCTCTGGCCAAACAGGGAGCATTCTCTCAACTGAGGTTCCCTCTTTTCAGATGACTCTAGTTTGTGTGAACTTGACAAAAACAAAAACAAAACCACCTAACCGGGACACTTGTGTTCTGATTAGTCTTTCGGAGCTGGAGAAATAACTCAGTGGTTTACTGTTCCCTAAAGACAGTAAAGGTACTTCTGGCCAAGCTTGACAGCTTGAGTTCCATCCTTGGACCAACATGGTGGAAGGAGAGAACCAACTGCCACAAGTTGCCCTCTGACTTCCACAAGCATGTTGTAGTACACACAGACACACACACACACACACACACACAAAAAGAGAGAGAGAGAGAGAGAGAGAGAGAGAGAGAGGGAAACCAAACAAAATAAATAAATGCAATGAAAACAATTTAAACCTTAGGACAAAAAAAGAAGTCTCTAAAGTTTATATAGAAAGGGAAAAGACAAAGACACAGAAGAGTGAACGGAGACACCAGCGAACTTCAGTATATTGGACTGAAACTTCTCTTTTGGTTCTGAGATCTCTGAGTCAAGAAAGGTCCCCAGAGAAGTGACAGGCGCTCCAGCTGCAGTAAAAGAGGATGCCTGCATACACCCTGCGGTCGTCTCTGTAACGAGCTGTGCATCGAGACAGGTGTGGGAGAGAACAAATCTGAGTATCTGGCCAACTCTGCCCACCCATTTACAGTAGTCTTTCTTCAGAGGTTCACACACCCCACAACCACCCCGGAGAAACTCAAGGAAGGCCCAAGAAATGCCAGTAGAAAGAATTTGCACCACGTCTTAACACCTCTGTAAGTCAGCTCTTTTTCCTTCTCCCCGCCACGATGAGCTGCAGCCTCACGGCTATCCCAGGCACACCTTCGGTGTTTAGGCTCACCTGGCGTTGAGGCTATTGGTCACCAAAGCACAATGCAGCTGACTCACTGTACCTAATGAGAATGCCTTTAACTGGGAAAGCATAAAAAAGTGAATCAATTAAAGGCCATTTTTAGTACATAGATGTCACCAAAAATCCTTGGTTACAGACAAAATAAATAAATGCAATGAAAACAATTTAAACCTTAGGACAAAAAAAAAAAAAAAAAAAAATCTCTAAAGTTTATATAGAAAGGGAAAAGACACTACTCAATAAGTAGTGTTGAGTAACCATGTAAACAAAGTGCACGCCAATGTAAATTCCTACTTCACCATGCGTGCACAGAAACTACAGAATTACATGACAACCCGCATCATTTGTAGTTCAGAGCTGGCAATGGCTGCAAGAACAGAAACGAAGAACCAAGAATTCATACAAGTTAAAATAGGGAACTTAAACTAGGTGGTGGTGGCACGCACCTTTAATCCCAGCACTTGGGAGGCAGAGGCAGGCGGATCTCTATGAGTTCAAGGCCAGCCTGGTCTACAGAGTGAGTTCCAGGACAGCCAGAGTTACAACAGGAAAAACCTGCCTTGAAAAAACAAAAAAACAAAACAAAGGGGGGGGGGACCTTAAGGAGGAAGAGAGGTGACCCAGTGGGTAAACACTTGCTGTACAGCACTCATGGAAATGCCTGGTGGGCCTAGAGGCCCCCTTGGAAGCCCAACTCCCAGTGGACAGATACAGAGTCTCTGAAGCAAGGTAGCCAGCTAGACTGGGCAAATCAGCACACTCTGGGTTCAAGGGAGAGCCTCTGGCTCAATATGTAAGATGGAGAACAACCAAGGAAGACACCTGATGCCAGCATCTGGCCCTACACAGGTGCACTCATGTATGCACACACACCTACAACCACACACGAATGTGCACCCGCACACGTGTATATGTATACACAGTGCATTCACACACAAAGCAAAGAAACGGAGACTTCTGGGTGTACTCATTTCAAAACTTAAAACACAAATAAGAATCACAAAGCAGTGGAAAATAAGTAATCAGCTCTATTAACAACTTACAATTATATTCATAAGATAAAAACACAGGCAGGGTTACCAGAATGGAAAGGTATCAGAAGCCATTCCCCGTCGCCCATACAATCTGTGTTTTTAAGTATAGGAAAGGCTGCTCAGACTCTATCAGAAACCGAGCTGTACAACCTACGGCCAGTGCCTGAGATCCCAGTGCTCAAGAGGGTCAAATTAGAGGATCGTAACATCCGGGCCAGCCTGTGCTATGTGGAACATTCTCAAATAGGCAGCACATTAAAGATGAATAAAAATGAGCTAAGTCCCGCCTCGATATTTATTTTCACTTCACAGAGTAACTTTGGGACAGAGATGTAGCTTAGTGAAACAGCACCCACCTCATAAGTACTACCCAAAAATATTTAAGAAGTCCTAACTTTACAAGATGACAGTATAAGAAGCAAAAGGCAATCATAACCACAATCACAAACGTAAATAGGCAATCATAAACACAATTTTGTGTTTCACATCTGCAGATTCATCAAGTACAAAATAATCGAAATATTTGTGGGAGAACACCTGAGTTAAGTACATACTTTTCTTGTCATTATCCTGCACCAGTGCAGAAAAACTAATAGCTATTGTAGCAAGTATTGTGAGAAATCTAAAATAAAATATGCAAGAGGATATCTGTAGATTATTTGCAAATGCTGTCTATATACACAAACTACTGGAGTCTCTGCAGACTGTGGATACCCATAGATTAGATGAGTCTCACTACCAGTTCTCCTTCAACCATCATTCTGCTGACTACTGAAAATTACATTAGCTTAGTGGATTCCCTGATTCTGAACTGTCCATAAGACTTTGTTTTTGGAAAACCAACCAGCATACTTGAAACACAGGAAATACTGATGACAAATTGTCAGCATAAGGGACCTTAACACACTGTATTAGCTAGGGTTCCCTAGAAGAACAGAACGGATAGAATGAGTATATATTAAAGCGGCGTTTACAGGGTAGTACAGAAGATTCCCAGAACATATGCCCTTGGTTCCCTACTGCTAAAGACACCATGTACTTCAGACACAGGACCCAGCGGATCTGATCCAAAATCCCCCTCCCTAAGGGCTAGCTTTCATGGTACCAGAAGGTGCCATGCAAGTTTCCAAAGAAGAGAAGCAACCATTAGTGCTACCCATAGGCTACGATGCCTACGAACTACACCAACAACCAGCATGGCATGATAACCCATGCAACAGCTTGGAAGTAACTAATAACTAACTCTCCAACTGGACTTAATGTTTGCTCACCAAGAGGAAAATCATACCTAGCACTGGAAGCCTGGCCAACCACCCAGAGTCGGTGAGAGCATGGATCTTAGAAGAGAACCTACAACCGTCACTTTACTAGGCCAACATCGTCTCTAACTGCATTCTAAATATTTGTCCCTATTCTGACAGATAAATAAAGCTCTCGCTTTTCATTCTCTTTGCAACAGATGGGGACCATTACAGAACATCAACTGACCAAAATGAAAAAAACAGCCACAACTGATACATTTGCAACATAATTTTTTGCAACAATTTGCAACACTTCAGGTGCAACTCCTGCACCTGAAGCTCAGGGAACATGCCAGGGTGGAGGGGTAGGAACCAGAGGAGCAGGACGTCTGTGTCTGCTAGAAATGTCATTAAAGCTACACTCAGGAAGCCTCAAAAACAATTCCTAAACAAGAACCGAACAGGGACCAAATTGACAGACATGCTAATGTGGAAGGGTGGGATCTCACAGGGCCCCAAACCTAGACAAAGAACTACAGGCCAGTAAGGATTGCTGCGAGCTGGGAAACCAGTCTTTCCCTAGGAAGAGGCCTCCAACTGATTATTCAATACCAAGTGGTCAGCCCTGAAATCACATACATACAAGAAGCATTATACAGGCTAATACATTAACCTGTATAATGTTGTATTAACCTGTATAATGCTTCTTGTATGTATATATAACCTGTATAATGTTAGATTTTATTTGTGTGTGTGCCTCTCTGTGTGTGTATGTAACAATTAAAGAAAAGACTATGAATTTGAAAGACAGCAGGGGGTATACAAGAGGGATTGGAGGGGGAAAGTATGTAATTATATTAATTGCAAATATTAATTTCAACAAACAAGAACAAAAACCAATTGTCAGGCATGATGGTGCATGACTTTAATCCTAGCACTCAGGAGGCAGAGGCAGATGGTTATCTGTGAATTCCAGGCTAGCTTGATCTAAACAGTTCCAAGATAGTCAGGGCTAGACTGTGTGTGTGTGTTTAAAAGTAGGAAATTTATT
The DNA here is from genome assembly GCA_026225945.1 of Cricetomys ansorgei. Lineage (NCBI taxonomy): Eukaryota > Metazoa > Chordata > Mammalia > Rodentia > Nesomyidae > Cricetomys > Cricetomys ansorgei. Next base: position 5,388,376 of record JAMJFZ010001012.1, on the reverse strand, counting down.
AGATTGGCCTATACAATGTATCAGTTAAGGTTATTATTATTGGGATGAAAAACCATTACCAAAAACACCTTGGGGAGGAAAGGGTTTATTCTGCTCACACTTCCACATCACAGTCCATCATCAAAGGAAGTCAGGGCAGGAACTCAAACAGGGCAGGAACCTAGAGGCAGCAGCTGATGCTGAGGCCATGGAGGGGTGCTGCTTAATGGACTGCTCCTCGTAGCTTGCTCAGCCTATTTTCCTTATTGCATCCAGGACCCACCAGCACAGGGGTGGCACCACCTACAATGGCCTGGGCCCTTCCATATCAATCATGAATTAAGAAAATGCCCTACAGGCTTGGCTACAGCTGGATCTAATGGAAGCAGCTTCTCAAATGAAGCTCCCTCCTCTCTGACGACACTATCTTGCGTCAAGTTGACATAAAACTCACCAGCACATAGGATACAATCTGGGTTGGAATGCTAATGAGAACCCTGCAGTTGCTCAGTTCACAAGGCTGGATGCCTCTGTAGTCCTGATCTCATGGGTTCTTTTATCAGCAAAGGAATGTAGCAGCAGCGGTAACAGCAGCAAAAGAAGCAACAGGATAGATGAATTTACCAGCAAGACTGTAAGAGCAAAAGGCAAAGCTTCTCTCTAAGACAGCAGCTCTCAACCTGTGGGCCACAACCATTGGAAAACACGTATTTCCAATAGTCTTAGGAACTGAGACACCATTCAGCACTCAGAGTAAAACTACAATTATGAAGTAGCAATGAAAAAAAAAATTTATGGTTGGGGGTCACCACAACATGAGGAAGTGCTTTAAAGGGCCACAGCATCGGGAAGGTTGAGAAACACTGCTCTAGAACTTCCTTTTAGCTGCCAATGGAAGGTACACTTAAGAGTCTTCCCACCTCAGACAACCTGACCAAGAAAATCCCTCATGACTGTGCCCAGCAGCTTACGTCTTACCTGATTCTAGATCCAGCTAAACTGATAACCAAGATTAACCATCACACATATGGACAATTTTCACTTTGTGACAGCTGACATTTCCTGAATATCTGAAGCGTGAGAAGTTAAATTTAAAGAGAAAAGGGGGAAAAAAAAAACGGTAAAGAGTAAAATACATTTCTCTTCAGTCACATCATGCTAAGGATAAAAGGCTGGATATGGAAAGGATACCCAAAGCAGAACTCAGAGTAATATAATCTCAACCTAACACTGCACGCAGATTATTGACTGATTTATTTGTTCAAACAGGGTCCTGCAATGTAACCTAGGTGGCCTGGAACCGCCGGTGCAGCCAAGGCTGGCCCTGAACTGGATCCCTCATGCAACATCCCAATTGCTAGAAATACAGGCATGTACAACGAACACACGGCAATAGAGTTGACTAGGACCAGTAAGTCAAGGAAGATAAAACACTACAAATACTACATACTACTGATGTCAGACATGAAACAAAACAAAACAAAAAACACTGGCCTAAATTTTCCATCTTTCGTTCGATGGACTCATATATATGAACTGCCAAGCTTTGGGAGCAACGGACGTGAAACTCTCTAGACCTCAGGCAGTAATTACAAAGATATGCACATCCATGGGGTGGTCATAAGGTAGAAAGGGGATTTTTTAAAAAACCACAGGTCCCTGTACAGTTCTAGAAAGTGTTTATAGTATATACTTCCAGGAGCTACATAAAAGCTTGGATTCTAATTTATTTGCAACATCAGTTTAACCCAGAACTGAGCACAGCCTTTAGAAGGACTGTTACCAAAAAGATAAATCCAGCTCTCAGGAGGCTGGGCTATATGAAGAGATGTCTGACATTGGAAAAGGGGGCAGGGGCAGTGTTCCAAAAAAAACATAAACACATGGGAAAGGGGGAGGGGAATCCTTGGAAACTATTGGCGAGATGACAAACTAACAGAATTTTTTTTAAAAAACAATGTGAAAGCTCTAAAAAAAAAAAAAAGTTACTGTATGACCCAAAAGTCGCAATACAGAGTAAGTATACTAGGATGAGGGCACAATCATAATATTACAGTAGCCAAGATATATAAACAAATGAGGTGTCTTCAGATAAAATATACCAAAGGGTTCTCTCTTCCCCTTGGCATCCAGATGCTCCTCTTAAAGGCTGCATGCTCACAGATCCGCCCTAGGACAGACTCCTTTACTATACAACGCCTACCCTGAGACATGGCAGCAGGGAGCACCTCGTATCAGCACTTGATGTCTGAAATCCAGTACAAAAAAAGGATAGGATGAAATGAAGACGCACCACGTCTGAAAGTCAGCCTGGGGAAAGCTAAACCCAAAGACGTCGTGATGGAGTGTCTGTGCCCAGGGAAGACGAGGGAAGTGTGGGGTGAAAAGTTTTCCCAGGAGTCTAACCACTACCCTATGCTTTCCAGGTCCTTACAAGTCGCCACCTGCTGTGCACGGGGGCGGAGCTGGGAATAAAAAGCACAGAGTCTGTTCGAAATCTACGCGGAGACAGTTTAACGTGAAGACGGGAAGCTGGCATGGGAAACTCTTAGGAACATGCTTAGGATGCTCTTAGGAAACTCTTAGGATGCTGCCCATGAGTTCGGATGCTCGGGAGAAGGGGGCGCGGGGACCGCAGCCCAGCGGCGCCTCCTCTCAGGCAGGACCCGCACACTGGGGGCCGGGCAGTCCCCAAGATCCGGCCGTCGGGCCGCCACGCCTGCGCCCTCGCGGCCAGCCGCCAGAGCCGCCCCAGAGAGAACAGACCCGCGACTCGTCGCCGACACCGATCGGCTGCAGCTACGGACCGGGCCCCGACTCACCATGTCCGAATTCCGGAACGGCTCGTTTCTGCGGTGTCCCTTCCAGGGTGTCCGGGTTCCCATGGCTCCGGGCTCCGCGGTGTCCCGACTGGGAGTGTCCCTTTTCCGACTCTCCGGGTTCCGCGATGACCGGTTCCGGAGTTTTCAGGTTCCGGGATGTCTTGGAATCCTCCCTGTGAATCCAAGTGATGAGGTCACAGGCTGACTGGCGACAACCGGACCCCAAAACTGCAGATGGGAAACAAACTCCATCTAGGCGACGCCCCACGAACAGGCTGAAGCTCGTTTCCATGGCAATTCTCAATCGAGAGACCACGAGTGGAGAATGCTTCCAGGCTTCCCGCAGCCTTGATTGACAGTGTTAAGTTTCCACTTCCAGGCTCAGTAATGACAAAACGACAGGTCTTTGCTGCACAGGATTTTTTTTTTTTTTAGATTTATTTTATTTTTAAATATTTTAGATAATTCTCTGGGAATTTCATACAATGTATTTTGACCAATGTCCTCCTGTATATTTTGCATTCCCTTATACTTGTTTCAAATCCCTATTAAATATCTGGTATTTGCAAGTTGTAATGTTCATTTCTGGCCTTGTAATAAGTAACTGGTGTGTCAACATGCCTTCCACTTTGGTCTGGAAAGAATAGTCTGATGAATACAGAATCCCATGCTGGTATCCTTTTTCTCTGAATTTAGAAGATGTAACTTCGTTTCCTTTTTTTTACTTTTTTAATTTTATCTATCTGTCTATCTATTGGTTTTTCAAGATAGAGTTTCTCTATGTAGCCATGGCTTTGCTGGAACTTGCTCTGTAGAACACGCTGGCCTCAAACACAGAGATCTGCCTGCCTCTGACTCCCAAGTGCTGGAACTAAAGGTGTGTGCCACTATCACCCAGCAGCCACACAATTCCGTTTTCAAATTTCTATTTTTGATTACACATTTCTGTAACTGAGCTGATGCTTTCTTGGATACGTATTGGTTTTGCTCATTTCTTTATCGACTTTTCAGTTCATCTTTAGATGTTAGCTGTTTGACTACGGTGTGTTTCTTAGGGTTACTGTTGCTATGAGAAACACCATTACCGAAGTAACTCGGGGAAGAAATAGTTTATGTGACTTACACTTCCAAGAATCCAGGACAGGAACTCAAACAGGGCAGGAACCTGGAGGCAGGAACTGATGTAGAAGCCATGGAGAGTACTGCTTACTGGCCTGCTTGGCCGGCTTTTTTATAAAATCCAGGACCACCCACAATGTACTGGGCCCTCCCCCATCAATCCCCAATTAAGAAAACGCTTGCCTGTAGCCCAGTATTGCGGAGGTATTTTCTTAATTGTGGTTCTCCCTTCTCAGATAGCTCTACGTTGCATCAAATTGACAAGAAGGAAGAGGAGAAGAAAAAGAAGTACTCGTCACCATTAATGACGACATCAGTGGGTTTAGGGGCATTTCAAATCATAAGAAACAAATCAGCTTTTACTGAGAAAGACAAGCTAACTGGAAATAAAGGCCTCTTAATGAGATGCAAATTGAGGCTTGATTTCTAAGAAATTGTGTACAGATTAGTAGTGTCACATAAATAATGGCTTTCAAAGAGGTGTGAGTAGGATTGGATGCCAATAATTTATACTACAGATCACTAATCCATTCGTGCAACCTCCGGAAATGCTGTGGTGTATTGACCAGAGAAGACTACATGGACATGAGTTTAGCCAATAGAAAGTCTTTGTTAGGCAGACAGTGATTACAACTGGGTGTTCGGGTTCCCAATGCAGCCCTGAGCCTTTCTCAGGGTGAGCTTTTAAGTACAAAAACCATGTACTGGATTGACATACTTCAGTTAACAAGAACAGTTAGCCAGAAGCAGAACTAGGGAAAACAAAAAGCAAAGTTAGTACATTTAGAGTCTTTTCCAGAACTATAGACTTTGATAGATTAGGTCTTTGTTTTCATTTTGGAAGAGGGTACTGTCTACATGCTGAGTCTTATGGCCTGGATGTCAACTCCATCATGGAATTGTTGTGTTAAGGTCTGTGGGCCTATGAAGTTCTGGGGCCTAAGAGAAGCACTGCTTGCTGACTTGCTTTCCCTGGTTTGCCCACCTTTCTAGAAATGGCACTACCTGCCTAGGAATGGCACTCCCAAACAGCCACCAACCAGAGACCTGTGTATTCAAAAGCCAGAGATTTATGGAAGGCATTTCATTCAAACCACCATCGTCATGGTGTTTTACCACAGCAATAGAAAACTAAGAGACAGAAGTTGGTACCAGGAGTAGGGTACTGCTCTGAAGAAACTGACAATGTTGATTTTTTTTTTTGGAGGAATATGGAGGGCTTTGAGACTTTGTGCTTGAAAAGTGGTTGAACACTGTAAGCACAGCTTAATGGACCATCTTAGTTGTAGACCAGAAGACAGTAATGATGAGAGCTGTGTGGAAGGTAGAGGCCTGTATCAAGAGGTTTCATAGAGGAATGATATTAGTGACTGGGCTAGGGGCCATTCTTGTGATATTTTTGCAAAGTATATAGCTGATTTTGGCCCTGGTTCTAAGAATTTGCCTGAGGATAAATTAAAAAGTAGTGGACTGATTTCTTTAGTGGAAGAGATTTCAAGACAGTAGAATATTGACTCTGTTGCATGGTTATTAGTGATCACTCTTATGCAGGTCTGCAAGGGAGAAAGAGCAGGTGGGGCAAAAAGAAATACAAAATGTAATATGGGGAGAAAAAGACCCCCAGGAAATTTAATGTTGGAGTAGGCTTGTGCTGAAAGAGATAAGGAGATTAAGAAGGGACCCAATCAATGCAGGAATAAGGTAGGGGTGCCTTCTGGACAAGATTCCACCCAGATAACCTTCCAACTTATGAAAGGAAAAGACTGAAGAAATTTTCTGCTCCTATGAAGGAAAAGCAAATCAAAGCTGCTAAAGATGTGATTTAAGGGGCTGGCTTTCACTACAAGCTGAGAACTTGGCAACGCCATCTATGTGGTACTGGCTTTTGAGTCATGAAGGATACACTAGTAAGGGGGTCATGGGATCATCCTCAGTGGTTACGGAGAGCCACTGAGGCCAAGTGTGTGGTCTTGCATGGAGGCCCTGAGAGGCCATTGTGTAAAGCTGTGAAAAAATGAAGCCTGCTTTGCACTGAAAATACCAAGATCTTAGAGGTGTCAGAGTCTCCAGATATCTGCTAAGGAGAGCTAAAGAAATGGACTGAAACCAGTCCTAGAGAGAAGTTTGTAGCAGTCGTCAAAGCTGGAAGGTCAGAGCTATTTAAGCTCTCTGGCATCAGACATGAAGCTACAGGGTTTGGAATTTACCCCGCTGCATTTCAATCTTGCTTTGGTCCAACATTTCCTCACCATGACCTGATCCTCCCTTTTGGAGTGGGAATGCATATTTTATGCCAATGTGTGTTTAAGGCATGCTATTTTCTTTTTTCTTTTATAGGGGATTATAGTTAAGAGACTGCCTTGCATCTCAGAAGAGATTTTGAACACTGGACTTTTCAACGGTGTTGAGTCTGGAAGACTATGGTGCTTTTGAGTTGGCTAAATGCATTTTACATTATGTATGGCCAGGAGTCTATGCGGGCCAGAGAGTACAATCTGGTGGTTTGAATGAGAATGGCCTCCGTCAGCTTCTGTGTTAGAATACTTGGTCCCCAAATGGTGGAACGGTTTCAAAAGGATTAGGAGGTATGGCCTTGTTGAAGGAGGTAGTCACACACATACCATGCACACACACCATACACACACACTACATACATACACACACACCATGCACACACGATGTACATACACACATCCCATACACACACACCACACATGCACACATGCCACACACACGTACATACACACATACAATACACACACACATACTATACACACACACAAATGCATAAAGACCTAACAGCAAAAAAAAATACATGAAAAACAGTCTACGTCACTAATTTTGAGGAAGCATATCAAAATCACAATAATACATAAAACTAAAACAGCAAACTGTATTGATTAGGATGTGAAGGAAACGGATCATTCACACGGTGTTGACGGAGATGTAAATTAGGACAGCCATTGCAGAGAATAGTATGAATGTACTTCAACAAACAAAACCTACCATATGATCCAGAAAGCACATTACTGGGCTCGTACCAAAACGGAGGGGAAGCATTATCATGTTGAGTACAGATGTGCGCACTCCCGAATTCACTGCAGTACTATTCTCAACAGCTAAGATATGGACACAGAGTACCCATCAACAGATGAATCATAAAGGACACGCGCCATTTGTACAAAACGAGATACCATTCACTCATAAAAAAAAAAAAATCTGATTTTCAACATGAGTGACCTCAAAGGACTTTGTGAGATGAAACAGCACATGGAGCAAGCACCATGTGTTATAAAATAAGAACTTGTGGGAGGGTGAGAGAGGGAGGGAGGGTGATAGACAGACAGATAGAGGCAGAGACAAGGACAGAGTTTCGCTGTGTAGCCTTAGCTTAGATTGCTATGTGAATCAAGCCAGCCACCAGCTCACAGGCTTCTGCCTTTGCCTCTGGAGTGCTGGGGTTAAAGGCATGTATCACCTTACCCAACACAAGAAACACTTTTAAAATTGTTCTTCAAGAAACAGGAAGCAGAACAGCCGTTTGCTCAGTGGAGAGTGGAGGAGGGATCCATGGATGGCTTGACAGTTACACTTAGACAGGAAAAATAATCCCTCCTGTTCGCTTACGTGATCGCGTAACTCAGGCTAATGCGCCGCCTCCGCAGAATAACCAGAAGAGATCCTGAGTGTTCTTCGCGTGAGAAATGAGAAGGGTTTGAGGTAAAAGTATGCTAATTACACATCTGGTTATAAGGTTCATACACATATTAAAACTTCACACTATATAGATCTATAATTATGGGTCTATTACAAATATTTTAAACGTGAACTCCCAGAAGTCCAAAGCGCAGCTGTACCAAAGAGATTCGAAACTATGCATTAGAACTGAAAGTTCCTACAAGAGATGGAGACAGGAGACAAGAGGGAGAGTGAGAACCATCACACAAACCCATGACAGAATTACACTGTGTATATGTAGATCAAGACGAAACTAAGGATCAATGAGACGAGAAGGTGAATAACTACTATATATATACATTTTTTTAAAAACCCGAAAACTTCTTTTAGAGTGCCCACACCGCAGCCTTATACAGGAACACTCATTCTACATTAATATGGCTTTACCTTAAACAGTTATGTGGAAGATATATATATATATATATGTATATGTGTATATATATATACATGTATACACATATACATGTACATATACACATATACATATACACACACACACATATATATAGCTTTGTTTTTGAGGCTGCCTTACTATACTTGAGCCTGCCCAAACAAGCCTTGGAATGACTTTCCCACTGCAACTTCCCAAGTCTGGGACTTTAGGCGGAAAGCACTACAGCCAGCAACAAGTTCATTCTAATAGAGAGTACCGTGCACTGCTTCTGGAGCACCTGTTACACTCTATTATGTTCTATGTGCTCAAGTGCTTAATCCTCTATTGTATGAAGCTTCCCCAGTTTTTATTCAGAGCAGATCAGTGAATTTGTTGAATTTCATGTCATTTATTCAATTGAAAAGAAGAGGTTAAAAAAAAAAACAACTCAGTAGTATTTTATTGCTAAGAAAAAAATGATGGCTGATGTCTTGGCACACACCTCAATCCAGCATCTGGGAGGCAGAGGCAGGTAGACCTCTGTGAGTTCGAGGCCAGCCTGGGTTACATAGTGAGTTTCAGGCCAAGAGCTACACAATCAGACCTTGTCTCAAAAAAGACAGGGGGATATGGTGTACGCCTTTAAAGTGTCTCTATGTATGTCCCCTATGGTATGGCATTTTAGAATTAATTTCTAACGTGAAATTTAATTAAGCCTTCTTAAAATCTGGTAACTGGTTATATAAACAAAGTCATAAACCTCATGAGGCAAGTCCTATATTATGTCTTCCATGAGTAACAGGTAAGTCAAAACTAATAACAAGAAATTCTAAACCAAGAACTATATCCTTTTGAAGAAATACGTTCAGTGAAGATAAAGTTTCCCACTCATTTGAGCAAACGTTAGAAAGACTGAGCATCGTGTCTGCTTCTGTGGGAGGCCAGAGGACCAACTGCCTTAAACCATAGTTAGTTGGCCCATGCGAGTCTCACTTGTCTGACTCTTTGAATTTTAAATCCTTGAACAACGCCAGCTAGTGGTGGCACATGTCTTTGATCCCAGCACTTAGGAGGCAGAGAAAGGAGAATCTTTGTGAGTCTGAGGCCAGCCTGGTCTACAGAGTGAGTTCCAGGACAGCCAGAGTTGCAACAGAGAAGCCCTGTCTCAAAACAAACAAACAAACGAAAACAACTTTTTTTAAGTGTTCAAAAGGACATGGAATGAAAGGAAACTATTGTACATTGTTAGGGAGCTCATAAATTTTGTACAGCAATTTTTTTTAAAACTGTGTGACGGTCTTTAAATAAAAGTTGACTGACCGCGTGGTCCAGCAATCGCAATCCTGGGTGTCTTCTTTAAATGCCAACTAGTGGTTTATGCAGAAATACAAAACACGGATCTCCTTGAAATGCACACCAGACAGTTGACAGTGCTGTGCAGAGAGGAAGCTGGTGTGGCCAACGGATGGGAAAGGAATCTTAAGAATCTAAGAAGGTCTGAGTTCAGTTCCCAACTCACAACCCAAGCTCCAGGGGATCTCAAGCCCTCTTCTGGCCTGAGGGCACTGCAACTCACGTTGCCTATCCTCACATAAATATAATATACACATAAACACAAATAAAAATTTATAACATAAACTCTACTGCTCCCGCAGGCTGCAAAGACAGGGTCCTGCATGGATGCTGCCCATGAATCGGATGCTCAGGACGGGGCGGCGCGGGGACCCCAGCCCAGAGCTTCTCGCAGGCAGGACCCACACACGGAAAGTCGGGTGATCCCCAAGGTCCCGCCATCGCTGCACAGCCGTGGAGCAAAGGTCGCATCTGGCCGCCGGCCGTGTACCTCGCTGCGGGGCCCAGGGGACCAACTGAGCCATCCCTAAAAGCAACCGATCCGGGAGAGGCGCAACTACAGCAAAAACCTCGCTACTAGGAAGCCCGGCCCCAGTCACCACGTCGGGATTCCGGAACGGCCGTGTCCACGGTGTCCCGTTCCGGCGTGTCCGGGTTCCAAGGTTCCCGGGTCTCCGGGTTCCGGGTGTCCCGGCGCCCTCACAGCGACTGTCTTCGCCGACCCCCGGAGCTCCTGGGAGGAGACAGACACCAACCACTGCGGGGACACCCACACAAAGGCCACCAGGCTGCGCTCCTCTCACGCCGGTACCCCTGACTGGACCGTGATTCAGGCCTTAAGCCTGAATGTGACAGCGCGTGTTACCAATCTAAGACTGAGTCAGGACAAAAAGACAGATTCGAGCTGCAGTTCGTTGAAGGCAGAGCCTCCTTGTTGACTGACAGCCACGTGGGGCATATCTGAGCTTAATAATGAACACCATCAAGAAGCCAAGGTGGTGAAAAGGAAGAGAAAACCCTAGCATAATTGAACTCTTGCCATCTGAAAACTAAGAATTACAGCACAAATTAAAAAAAAAAAAAACCCAGCACAAAGAGCAAAATTTGGTAAAAGAATGCATACTTAGAGACAATATGCCTTTTATTTAAAGATATTTCAAGAGAGTGTAATGGATGGCACCTTTAATCCCAGCATTCAGGAGTCAGAGGCAGTGAGTTCGAGTCCAGCCTAGTCTACACAGCAAGTTCCAGCCCAGCCAGGGATGCATAGCAAGACACTCTTCAAAAAGCAAACAAACAAAAACCCAGACATTTCAAATGAAAATGTTAAAGTGCAGTGAACCATGCTTAAGGTCTAAGTGTATATGACCTTCTAATATGGTCTTACCATTTCCCATGCAACCATGCCAAAGCATACCCGAAGAGTGATACAAACATACACTTTAACCTATTTACTTCCATGAAATAATGGGGATGTATCAGAGTGATAATTTTTACTCAGCGTTGTGGATTGAATAGGAAATGTCCTCAACAAGGTCATGGTTTGAATGATTGGTCTCTGGCTTGTGCTGCTATTTTGGGAGGTTATGGAAACTTCATATGGTAGAGCCTAGCTGGAAGAAAAGTAGAGCATTAAGGGGGGGGGGCTGTAGCATATTACCCTGGCTTCTTCCTGTCAGTTTCCAGCCATCCATGGTATGACTGGACTGCCGTATCATACCTTACACACTATGAAAGACTGAACTATTAAAAACCATTAGCCCAGCAGTTTTCAACCTTCCTAACGCTGCAACCCTTTAATACAGCACCTCATGTTGTGGTGACCCCCCCCCCACCATAGAATTATCTTCGTTGCTATGTCATAACTGTAATTTTGCTACTGTAATGAATCGTGACCTTAGGTGACCTCTGTGAAAGGGTCATTTGACCCCCAAAGAGGTCGCAGCCCACAGGTTAAGCCAAATTTTTTTTCCTGTCAGTCATCTATGTCAAGTAATTTGTCCACAGTGGTGGAAAAGGGACTATAGCAGTTTGAATGATAAATGTCTCCCATAGTCTCCCATTTGAATACTTGGTGCCTAGGTGATGCTGCCTGAGGAGGCCTAGGAGGTGTGACCTTGCTGGAGGAAGTATGTCACTAGAGGTCGGCATTCAGGATTTAATGACCTGTGCCATTTTGAGTTCCCTCTCTCTACTTCCTCTTTGTAGTTTAAGATGAAAGCCCTTAGGGATCAGCTCCAGGTGCCATGCCTGATTGCTGCCTCAATTCCCCTCCCTGATGATGATGAACTCTTCTTATTCCTCTCAAACCATAAGCCCAAAATAAACCCTTCCTTCTTTGATTGCTTTGGCAATAGTGTTTTATCACAGTAATGGAAAAGTAACTAAAACAGAGAGAGGCTAATAAAGGAGACTGGTACCAGAGAAGTGTGGTTATTGTGACTAAGCCTGACCTCAAAGTTCTTAGGTCTTTTGACTTAGTTTGTAGGAGGAGCTTGAAAGAATCTGGGGCTGTGGTCTAGAGAAGCTTTAGAATGTTTAACAGATGACTTCAGTGGGAGCTCAGAAGACCATGTGATGGTATGAATACAAAACATCCCCTGTCGGCTCGAGCACTTGAACACTTGGTTCCCGGTTTGTGGCACCACGTAGCCTTGCTGGAGGAAGTATGTCATCAGGGGTGGACTGTGAGAGCTCATAGCCCCACACTACTTCCGGTTCACTCCCTCTGCTTTGGGCTTGAAGTTGAAGATGTGATCTCTCAGCAGCTTCCTGCTCTGACCACCGTTACTGCCTGCTGCCATGCTTCTCTGCCCTAATGGACTCCTTTCCCTCTGAAAATGTAAGCATAAGTCACCTTCTACAAGCTGCCCTGTCGTAGGATTTTATCACAGTGACAGAAAGGTAACTAATACAACCAGAATACCTGTAGTGACGATTTCTTATGGGATTTCAGATGGGAAGAGAATTTATTGGGAATTGGACCAAATTTGTCTACATTTTGTTCATGTTCTGAAACCTTGTGAGGGGCTGATTTTAAAGATGTTGGACTAATTAAATTTTCCAGAGGAAATTTCAAGATTTGTGATATTCAAATGTAGCATGGTTATTGCTGACTGCTTTTAGTCAGGCGGACAGTAAGAATTGGGAGGGGAAAAAAAAACAGAGTATAATGATTTGACAAACAAGGTGCCTGGCCAAAAAAGTTTCAAATTAAAAGTCACAGACATGGGGTTGGAGAGATGGTTCAGCTGTTAAGAGCACTGGCTGCTCTTTCAGAGGTCCTGAGTTCAATTCTCAGCAACCATGTGGTGGCTCACAGCCATGGCTATGCTGAAGTCTGATGCCCTCTTCTGGCATGCAGGTGTACATGCAGATAGAGCACTCATACGTAACTAAATCTTAAAAAAAAAAAAAAATCATGGATGTGAAAAGTTGATTGTTAAGATTTGTTCCCATTAAAGAGAAACCAAGTACTTTGCATGGGACAAAAGGAAATTGACCAAATGCCTCTTACCTTAGGTTCCAGGATATCAAATTGTAAACTCATCTACTACCACAAGACCACCCAAAGAAATGTTTTCCTGGGTTCAGGTTTGCAAACACTTAGAAGTTGCTCAGTATGGTGGTGCACGCCTTTAATTCCAACATTCGGGAGGCAGACACAGGTGGATCTCTGTGAGTTCGAGGCTAGCCTGGTCTACAGAGTAAGTTCCAAAACAGCCAGAATTATAACAGAGAAACCATGTCTCGGAAAAAAAAAAAAAAAAAAAAAAAAAAAAGACTCTCTCCTGCTCCAGGGATAGTTGACCATGACATCATCCACAGGGTGTGCAGAATGCAAGGGCTGCAGGGTCTCTGTGGCCTCCACTGGGATTTTTAAGGAAGGGCTTCGCAAACAGGTATTGTGTATCGCGTCAAACTGACTGCAGAAGAGAGCAGTGAATGAAGCTGCAAGGGTGAGGGTGAAAACCTGGCACGGTGGTGTGTGCATTTAATTCCAGAACTTGGGAGGCAGAGCCAGGTAGATCTCTGTGCTTTTGAGGCCAGCCTGGTCTAAATAACAAGTTTCAGATCATCTGGGACACCTAGGGATACATTATGAGTCTTTCTCTCTGTCTCTGTCTGTCTGTCTGTCTCTCTCTCTCTCTCTCTCTCTCTCTCTACATACACACATACCACATATGGGGTTGGGGGGTAGGACACTAAACCTTCAAACCATCAGCACCAGTGTTGGAGATTTGGGGAAAGGAATGTTTTCTCAGCAAGGGTGCATGGGAGGAATGAAGCTGGCCTACGAGAGAAGCCATGAGGCAAGGCCACAGGGATGAGGCTGCCCACACCCAATGGAGTTCAGAGGATGCCAACATGTGGCCCAGTTGCTGAACATGGAGTTCGCCCTACTGGGTTTTAGTCTTGATTTGGTCCAATCCCCCCTTTCTATGTTCCCAACTCTTTGGCATTTTATCTCGGATATATGAAACTTGTTTTTTATTTCTTTTAGAGGGGATCACAGTTAGGAGTTTGTTTTCAGACACCGAAGAGACTTTGGACTGAGACTTTGGGGAAATGTGAGAACTGGTCTGGCTGGAGGAGTTTTGTAAGTGGAGTAAATCCATCTTGTATGATGAGATGGCCATACTGTTTTGGTCCACTGACAGAATGCTGCGTCTTGAATCTGAAATGCTCCCTATATGTTCATGTTCTCGATGTTCAGGACTCGGATGGTGATGTTATTTTGAGAGGTCAAGAAAACTTTAGGAAGTGCAACACAGCTGAAAGAAGTGGGTCACTGGAAGTGTGTTTTAGACACTTTCTATCTCAACCACTGTTTCCTAACCCACCATGATGTAAACTGAGCTGTCCTGCATTCCTTCCCAACCATAATAAGCTGAACCCCCTGGGACCATGAGTTAAGATAGGGATTTCTCCTCTAAGTTATCTATACAAAGTCATTTAATAAGAAGGGGTGGGGAAATAACATGAATTTTATTGATGTTATCTATCGTATAACACTATCTGTTCCAATTTTACAAACACAGCATTAAGATTAAGAAAACAATAGAAAAGTATTTCAGCAATACAACTCACAGCCATGTTGAAAAGCGGGAATACACTATATTATATTTGAAAGTCAATTATCGAAATTAAAGTATCCATGTATAGAATACAGGCAATACATTACTACTGGGGTTATTTATTCAACCATTAGTATACACTGTGTGTCAAGAACTGCCCTAAGCCTATGGTTAGATATATAAATGATCAAAACAAATATCTTTGTTCTTATATAGTTTCCTCTACTATATCCGTGTATTACATTTCTTTCTCATCCCATCTGTAAGATGACTTTGAGTCTATATAGCGAAAGCCATAAATGCTGCATTTGAAACGGATGCAATATTAAAATTTCATTAGAACTGTACTGTACTCATAGGGCTATAAGAAAGTATTGCTCCAAATGTGGTTCAAGTACACAGTTTGTCTCTCAGAGGCTCAAAGTGCTCTAAAAGCCCTCAAAGGCTGCATTGTAATAGGAGTCATGGTGAAGGTCAAGCACATTCAAATAAGTAACAGGCTGGGAGATGGATGGTTCAGCTATTAAAGGCTACACTCACAACCAAAACATCAAATAAGTGACTGATAAAAAAGAAAGAAAAACTCAGAAGGGAGTTTTTAAAACAGAAAAAAAATCCAATACTGTATATCTTGATAAGTTTGTTTTTAACATATAACCAAAATCTTCAAGGCATAAAATTATCACTATGTGGCCGGGCAGTGGTGGCACACGCCTTTAATCCCAACACTAGGGAGACAGAGGCAGTGGATCTCTGTTGTGGAAGTTTATTTTTAGTTGTGTTTAAAATAATTGCTTTTGTGCACTGTTGGAAAAAGGGCTGCCTAGGCTTTGGCATTTTGTATTGTCTGCAGGTGTTGGAGTTCTGTGGGGGATGTCTGATTGCTTATGATCTGCACCTGAGGGGTTCTGAATGAATAAAAGCACCAGAGCTCAGAAAATTGGGGCACCACTGTTAAGTACGGCATTGGCCATGATGGTGGTTCCCTCCGCTGAGGTCTGGCAGGGCTCGCACCTATGATTATGCCTCCTTGCCGCCCTTGCTGAGCCACCCCAGCAACAGCACACTACTACAGATCTCTGTGAGTTCAAGGCCAACCTGGTCTACAGAGTGAGTGAGTTCCAGGACAGTCAGAGTTACCACAGATAAACCCTGTCTTGAAAAAAAAATCACTACTGGAGTCAAAGGTCCATCAATGGTCAAGGAATGTCCCCTATCTGATCATCTCTGTTCATATTGTGCTATATACTTCTTGGCTATTTTGATTAAAGTACATACTGGTAATACTGAGTGCTAGTCTATGTTACAGCATCTAATAACATACACAAGTTAGCTTCCTCCCAGGTACTTGACACTATAGTGGAGAATGAATGACACATGCTAAATGAGCCCAGTGCTATGAAGAAGACATTTTCCTCTATATGGATGGAGGATAACGGGGCTCTAAACCAGACAGAATGGTGAGAAAAGGTTACTTCTTGCGATCTTTGTCCTTCTTCACGCTGGCGTACACCTGGGTCTGTGATGACTCGGAGGCAGCCTTCGTTTTATAAAAATCTATGATTTGCTCTTCTAATTTTCTTCTCTCTTCTTCCAGTTTCAGGATCTCCTCTTGTTGGATTCTCTTAAGGTGTTCAAACTTGTCCTGCAGCTATAAAACAAGAAGTAAGCCTGTGGTCACAAAGATTCATGGAATCAAAAAGGCAGAGTATGACCCAAGGAAAACTTATTTGAAATCCTCCGAGTTCTACAAGGAAGACATGGGACCTTAAGAGGGGGGTCAAGGATACCATTCCTACACTCCTCAAGGTTTGCAAGCCATCAGCAGTCACCTCTGGAGTCGCCCCAAATTGTCAAGATATAAGATTACAAACAAAAAATTAAAATCACACAGCTTCGTTGTGTAATTGGCTTCTACTTCTGTTTCTAGAGTTGGGCAGTAGACAATTCTTTATTTTATATTTATATTTCATATTGTTATACCATAGGAAATATAATGGGAGTGCCAAGGAGACGAGCAAATTGGGAAGTTACAGGCAGAAGAGGACTGCAGAAAAGCAGAAAGCAGGAGCAAAATCCAGATGGGTGTTTGAAAGTTGTTTTTCTCACAGGGTTAAAAGAGACACTTTATTATACTAACTCAAGTTGACTATATATTCTCTTGAGATTTTGTTGCTTTTTTATTTTAGAAGACTGGTCAGTTAATTTTCTCTCTTTTTTTTTTTTACAACTAGTGTGTATGTGTGTGTGTGTGTGTGTGTGTGTGTGTGTGTGTGTGTGTGTGTACATGTATGTCATAGCACACATGTGGCGTTCAGGGGAAACTTAGAGTTGGTTCTTTCCTTCTACAGTGGAGAGTCCAGGATCTAATTCAGGTCATCAGACTCAACAGCAAGCACCCTTATTTCCTGAGCCACCTCCTGACCCAAAACGTGTCTGTTTTGAAGCTTAATTAGATTATATGTCATTTAGCATGAGCGATTCCATTATGCTCTGGTCTGGTGTATTAAAATCGAATGCAGGAAGTTAATACAAAAGTAACTTCCCCTGATTTAAAAAAAATCATTACATGTATTAATGTATTTGGGGTGGGGTGGGGTAAGCACTACTACAGTGTGACAACAGCCATTGGGGAAGCCTGTGTCGCCTCAGGGGTGGCATAGTTGGCCACAATCAGAATATCCATGGAAACATGTACAGCCAAGGAGTTACCGGTGAGGTCTCAAACCTAAGGGCCAGAGTGTTGGAAACTGTTCAGACCACAGGAGAGAGCTTAGATCAGCAGTTCTCAACGTGTGGGTTGCGACCCCTTTGGGGGTCAAATGATCCTTTCACGGGATCACCCAAGACCATCTATCTGCACATTTGATATTTATATTACAATTAACAACAGTAGCAAAATTATAATTAAGAAGTAGCAATGAAAATAATTTTATGGTTGGGGGTCACCACAACATGAGGAACTGTATTAAAGGGTCGCAGCATCAGGAAGGTTGAGATGAACCTAAGTCAGATGAGCCGTTTCCAGGGTCAAAGGCTTTAGTGAATAAAAACTTTAGAGTTAAGGTATGTAGCAAAACAGCGATTTAGCTAGCACAGCACTCGGTGTCGTGTGGCTTTTATAAAACTGCATGTAGTAAAATGAGAGAGAACAGAAACTGAAGATTGAATTCATAACTACGTGGAAATAGTAAAATTACTGAAAACTGAGCAGCATAAGGAAGTTTTAAAAAAAATGCTCAGGATATGGCCAAGCAACCCTTAGGAGATTAATATAGTTAGAAAGAGATTAATACAGTTAGAAAGAGATTAGCATAGTTAGAGATTAACACAGCTAGAAAGAGATTAATATAGTTAAGTTAATTAAGAGATTAATGTAGTTAGAAACCAATTTTATTCTTGAGTCCGATGGAGAATGACCCTGAGAAGTTTGGGAGGTCTTCCAGGCAGAGCATCTGGACAAGTGACCTCGGGATTCACTGCGGTGTATAGCATAGTGCTCCTTAGTAACCCCAGTCCATATCAAGTGAGACCAGCTGTGGCTCCATCTGATACTCCCGAGCAGTGGTTCGAAACCTTCCTAACGCTGAGACCATTTAATACAGTTCCTCATGTTGTGGTGACCCCCAACCATAAAATTATTTTCATTGCTACCTCATAACTGCAATTTTACTACTGTTATGAACTGTAATGTAAATAGCGGATATACAGATGGTCTTAGGTGACCACCCCCCTGGCCTGGAAGGGTCATCTAAACCCCAAAATGTTCATGACCCACAGGTTGAGAACAGCTGCAGAAGGTGTAAGTTACAAATCTTGAGTTCTACCATGCACCACTAATTCTGTGGGCATGCTGTGAGACCAAGGAAATCTCCACATAGATTTCAAAGACATCATGTGCAGTCTGAGGACCCTGCCACAAGATCATAGCTACTACAGAGGAACCCCATTTAGGACAATGCCTAGTAGAGCTATGGAGATGGGGCAGCTCTCAAGATCCCCAAACTGTAGGGCTCTCAGCATGCAACTCCATGGAGGCAGAGCTATAAGCAGAGGAGATGCTGTGTGAACTGAGAGTGAAGCCCCTGCCCGATTATGGCAGAGACATGGGGCATTTAAAAGACAAACTCAAAATGCTCAAGGGAAAAAAATATGATATATATATAAAACTTATAACTTATATCATATATATAATTATATATAATTTTTCCTCGAGTATTTTGATAATTATTTTGATAAAGCATTTTGAATATATATATGCTGGGTGGTGGTAGCACATGCCTTTAATCCCAGAACTCAGGAGGCAGAGGCAGGTGGATTGCTGTGAGTTCAAGGCCAGCCTGGTCTACAGAGTGAGTTCCAGGACAGCCAGAGTTACAACAGAGAAACCCTGTCTCGTAAAAACAATTATATGTGTGTGTGTGTGTGTGTGTGTACAATATATTATATAATATATATACATATATATGCTATATATATATATATATAGTTTCATTAAGACTATATTAAGGTCCTATGTAGTAAATAGCTACTTTTACAGAGATGGAAAACTTCTAAAATAAAAATCCGCTCCTCTCTAGAGATCACGGCAGAACAGAAGACAGAGAGCGGCTGAGGCTGGTACATGCCTCCTTTTCTGCATCCTTGAACGTCAGCTCCTTCTCCTTGACCCGCAGCATAAACGTGTGCTTCAGCTCTTCCTCCTCCCTCTGACACTGAACGTGGAACTCTTGCCTTTTGGTTTCATACATCTCTTGGAAACTAAAAACAAAAGTTCGTTATTCTTGTATGTAAAATGCTAATCAAGGGCTGGAGAGATGGCTCAGCAGGTAAGGAAGGGTTCTTGCCCCGGAGCCTAAAAACTGAGTGGATCCCCAGAACACACGCGGTAGGAGAAAACCGACCCCAACAAGTTGTTATTTGACATCCCCATGCATGCTCACACAAATGCACACAAAATAAACAAATGTTAAAAAGTTAATTATTTTAAATGCTCACGCAGATTAACATGGAAACTAGATATCTATGTTTCTAAAGTGACATTCGCCAATATTCTGTATAGCAACCGAAAATAAATTTCTACACGATGTGTGTGATGATTGAGACATCTTAATCATGTGACTATATGACCACTAAAATTTGAAACACTTATTTCAGTGATTTCTTACTTCTGTAGTTGATTTTTTTTATTTCCCTGGGGTTTTGTTGTTGTTGTTGGTTTTGTTTGTTTGTTTGTTTGTTTGTTTTTGAGACAGGGTGTCACTATCCAGCTCTGGCTGGCCTGGAACTCACTATGCAGAACAAATATGTCTTCCGACTTATAGAGACTCACTTGCCTCTACCTCCCAAGTGCTGGGATTAAAGGCGTGTGCCACCACATCCTGCTGTTTCTTCCAGAATATCTTTGGACAACAGAGTTTTAGGAAAACTCTTAAGGTATGAGGCCGTTTTCAGAATAATTGGAATAAAGCAAGCAAGGCACTCTTTAAAATATAATTCACTTAACCTAGTTCAGAATTAGAAAGATGGCTCAGTAGGTAATGTCTGCCACCGCACGCACTCACGCACGCTCGGGATCTGAGTTTGCTGGGGGCAGCGGTATACAGCTATCGTCCCAGGGCTGGGGAAACAGATTCAGGAGGATCTCTGTGGTTCACTGGCCAGATAGTCTAGCCAAACCTACAAATGCCACGTTTAATGAGAGACCCTGCCTCAAAAAGTAAGATAGGGAGCATTGAGGGAAACATTCAAGATGGACTTCTGGTCCCCAACAACGAACACATCATTGCATGGTATGTTCCCCCCACCGCCCCCAGTTGTGACATTCCCGCCAAATTGAAATATTTGCTCCAGAAGGAATGAGGAGCTCATGAGAGTAGTGAGCAGATTACACATCCAAAAGAACAACTACAAAAACACCAAACAAGCCTGAGATGATTCCTGAGGGCCCCTACCAATCGTATAATGGGAGTTAACACTTGCTGGGGGTGGAGACGCTGTGGAAAGAGACGTTTGACTATGGCGCCACCTGCAAGCTCAGGAGAGCTCCGGGCTTGTAGTTTCCACCTGCTGTCCCCAGAGTTGGTGTGAGCTTTCTGGTCATGAGTTATCCCTGCTCCTTGTAAGTAATCCTTCACCTGGGCAACCTTTCTGGGGTGAATTGACATGTGAGTACGAGTGTGCGTACGTGCGCGTTGGGGGAGGGGTTATGAGTGTGGACATACATGCACAATCTAGAGAGAGCATGCATGTCGCATGTGTGTGTGTGTATGGGATCTCTCCAGGGGAAATCTGTCTCACAACAAACACGCACACGTATACATATATACATACAAAGATGGTTCAATTCTGGTTGTCTCCAGAAAACCTCAGCTGTTACAATGTATGTACTCCGACAGTACCATGTATACTTTTGTAGCCAAAATGTTACTACTCTTGGACATACAGATGATCTGTCCTTAGGCTTTTCCTCTCGACTCTGAGCGCTTCACATAACTGCTTTTCAACGCTTTTCCAGCAAGCTCTTCTTAAAACCTTCGTCAGTTTTATTAATAAATGCCAATACTTGATTATTCTCCATGAGCCTCTGTCGTGCATAAATGTAAATGTTTTAAAGCAAAGCTTTCCTTGGAGTTCACAATTCAAAACGATGTTGGACACACTCTAGCATATGAATGAGCCCTGTCGGTTGTCCTGATGTCTCCATCTAAGCATTAAAAACCTAAAACTTCATGATAGACCACATTCTCATTCTCGAATGAGCACATCTTGTGGTTTTAAGGGCATTCATTGTAAATGATCAATTTATATGCAAGAAGAATTTTTTTTCTTTTTTGGTTTTTTGAGACAAGGTTTGTCTGTGTAGCTGGCCTCAAACTCAGAGATCCTCCTGCCTCTGCCTCCCGAGTGCTGGGATTAAAGATGTCACCACCACTGGCTGGCAGATTTATTCACTTTTAATTTTATGTGTATGAATGTTTATCTACATATATGTCTATATATGCTGTGCATGCCAGGTGCCCATACAAGCCTGAAGAGGGCATTGGATCCCCTGGGACTGGAGTTACAGTGACTGTGAGGCACAAGTCATGTGGGTGCTGGGAACTGAACTCAGGTCCTCTGCAAGAGCAGCCTACGCTCTAACCACTGAACCACCTCTCCAGCCCATCAGCCACGTCTCCCCTCACCTCACTGGCCGGTTGTTCATGCCCACATCATTGAAGCCCAGTGTCTGCAGTCTGTTGCTCCTGTAACATTCATAATGATGAATGTGGGTTTGCTCTTTCAGATCTTCCATATTAGTACCCAGAATCAAATCCCGGAGCTTCACAAAGTCACAGTGACTTTCATTTTCCACTAGTCAGGAGGGGAAAAAAAAATCATTACAAATTCATTACGGAGGGTTTCTGTTATTATTTTCCCGAATAAGCTTTCTACCATTTTGGTGTTCTCAGCCCAAATACTGTCCTCTTTTTAGTGCTGTCTCCAAGGTTTCCTCCTTCATTCTCTCTTGTGTCTGCATATTTTTAAAAACCTTCGCGCTCCCCAGTAATTTCTCCTATTGATTCAGCTTATGTGATAGCTGACCTTGATCGCTGACCTGACACACCTGGAAGAGGGAACCGCAATGGAGAAATTGTTTCCATCGGATTGGTCCGTGGGCATGTCTGTAGGGTATTTTCTTGATTGCTGATTGATGTAGAAGGGCCCAACCCACTGTGGGCGGGACCATCCCAGGGAGGTGGAGCTAGGTGATGGGGCATGTAACACCTTAGAGCGCTATTAGTCCTGCTTCGCTATTGTTAAAGCGATACCCAGCATTCTGAATGGCATAAGCGGAGAGAGAGAGACTGTGTGCATGTGGCACATTGGTTAAATAAGAACACTTGGTAGATTCGGGTCTAAGGCACCTTCTGGCAAGTTCCTATGGAAAGCGGTCATAGCCGCTCTAAGCCAGGGGTTCTGCTGTGGCCCTTTAATACAGTTCCTTATGCTGTGGTGACCCCCAACCATAAAAATGTTTTCGTTGCTCCTTCATAATGTTAGGATTTTGCTACTGTTAGGAATCGTAATGTAAGTATCTGATATGCAGATGGTCTTAGTGGACCCTATGAAGGATCATTTGACCCTCAAAGAGGTCAAGACCCACAAGTTGAGAACTGTTGCTCTAAGTGGAAACTTGAAGGGAATCTGTGTTCCTCATTAGCAACTACTAACCTACAAGTTAGCTAGAGTTTTCAACACTGGCTTGGGTTAAAATGATATTCTGAGGGGCTGGAGAAATGGCTCAGTAGTTAACAGCACTGGCTGCTCTTTCAGAAGATCCAGCTTCAATTCCCAGCACCCACATGGCAGCTCACAACTGTCTGTAACTTCAGTTCCAAAGGATCCTACACCCTCACACAGACATACATGTAGGCAAAACACCAGTGCACATCAAAATAAAGCAATAAATAAATAATAAAATAAAACGCTATTGTGAATCTATATATGGCACAGCATCTGTTGGATTTAATCATCAGGAAACACAATCTCACGTTTACCTTGCATGACTCCCCAGGGGTAATGGCGGCCTTTGACCATTCTTTTCCCGACTTTCACCTCCTCCATGCTTCCTACCACAGCAAAAGGTAATATCCCCTAAACAAATTCAAAAGACATAAGTGAAATTCCCTCCAAACAACACTGCTTCCTAGGTTGCTCTTTTTTTTCTGTGACAGAAGGAAAGGAGGGTGAGTCTATATTATAATATTTGTATATAATATATATATATATATATTTCATGTAGCCACACAGATAATCTATCCTGTGTCAGATTTTAATAATTAGCAGAAAATATGTGCTAATTGACTTTTGTAAGCGTTCATCTCAGGCATATAATTTAAAACTACCTACCTAGTATTTCCTAGAGCAAGGCATCCTGATGCATTCAGTACAAAGATTTAAAAAGATTGTTAATACACATAATTTTTCTCACATGACCTTTACACTTAACACAAAGACGACATTGGCGAACCGATATAAAAATCATTTGTAATGATAGTTAACAGATGAAACTATTAAAAATAAAAATTATGCTGGCCACAGTGGTGCACAACCTTTAATCCCAGCACTCATGAGGCGGAAGCAGGTGTATCTCTCTAAGTTTGAGGCCTGCCTACTCTACATAGTAGGTTCCAGGACAGACAGAGCTACATAGTGAGCCCCTGTCTCAAAACGATGACGATGATGATGATGATGATGATGATGGTGATGATGATAAGTTATAGTTAGTTAATGGATACACAACATAAAATATGCTAATAAGCAATATTATGCATGTCCTCGGGAGGGCTAGGAAAGTGGCTCCATTGATAAAGTGCGTACTATGAGAGCATGAAAACCTGAGTTTAATCCCACATAAAAACCACTATGGTGGCACGTGTTTGTAATCCCAGCCTTGGGAAAATAAAAGGAGGTGGATAGATCCCAGGGGCTTGCCCGCCCGCCAGCCCAGTCTATTTGGTAAAACCCCAGCCAGTGAGAGATGCTATCTCAAAAACAAAAGGCAGACGACGCCTGAGAATCACCACCAGACACCGTTCTCTGACTTCCATGTACACACTTCCGTGTGCCTGCCTGCCCACATGAACGTGCACATGGACACAGAAGAAATGTTATGGCGATTTTGCAGAATGGAGTGACTTTAAACATCAAGAATGCACTGACCTTTTCAAAAACCTGAAAGGAAGTTTTTTTAAAGTTTTTGTTGGTTCTGGAGAGGTGGCTCTGTGGTTTAGAACACTGGCTGAGCTCACAGACAACCTGAGTTCAAATCCCAACACCCACATGGAGGCTGGCACTGGCTCATCAATCATGATTCCTGGGGGATCTGGTGCCACCTTGTGGTCAAAACTGGCACTGCAGGACATGGTTGCCAGAGCTACACACACACACACACACACACACACACACACAAAGTTTTGCCACAGATCTGCTTAGATAACGTAGAATAAACCCAAATGTAGTATATTCACACAATGGTATCTGGACACACACACACACACACACGCACACTGATACGTGTATGACACTGTAAATCTTGAAAACATCATTCTAAGTAAAGACAACAGATACAAAAGATTGCATGTGATTTGTTCACAAAATATATAGATGAGGAAAACACAAACTAAAAATACCTATAGTATAGTATACACAAGTTGGTGTGTAAATATACATATGTAGTTTAAATGATATTTTCCCTTCCTCCAAGATCCAAAGACCAGCTGAGGAAAAACTCAACACCGAGCATGAGAAGCCCTCTTTTGAGTTGTCGTTCAGGGTTGTCCAAGCACCTCACAAAACATTACAGGCAATTGCTGCTGCCCTCGGTTGCCCTGAGAGGTGGATGCTAAGTCCTTATTGCTGAAGACACCATGCACTTCAGACATAGAGTCCAGAGACTCCCTGAGCTGGGACTGACCTGAAAGCCTCCTCCCTGAGGACTAGCTTTCATGGTTCCAGAAGGAAGCATGCAAGCTTCCAAAGGAGGGACATAACACTTCTGCACAGCTATAATGCCTATGAACCACAACAATAACCAGGATGGAACACTAACCCTAAACGTGCAGTAGGGGCAGGCATATCTTGGCAGTAACCAACGGCTCTCTAACTGGACCTAAAATCTGAATAACAAGAAGAAAAGTATGCCTGGACATTGAAACCTAGCCAAAGACCTGTGAAGTCATGGATCTTGGAGAAGAATCTACAACCACCACCTTACTAAACCAACATAATCCCTAACTACAGTCCAAATCTATTGTCCGTATACCCATAGGTAAGTGTAGTTCTCAACCCTCACCAAAGAAACTTCTCTATGCCACAGACAGAGAACATTACAGAAAACCACAAGCCCCCCAACAGATCTGGTCCCAACAGATACATCCACGATAAAACCCTTGAACCTAAGGTTCGGGGACCATTGTGGAAGAGAGAACAGAATGATTACAAGAGCTAGAGGGTCGGGGAGTTTGCCATGAGGCTGTGTCTCCTAGGAATGTCAGAAACGACATGACGGTAATATAAATATGAGCTGAACAAGGACCACAGAAGACATGCTCATGTGGAGTGGGGAGCCCAGGAGGCCTCAACCCTACCCAAAGACCTACAGGCAATTAAAGAATGCTGAAAGTAGGAGAAAATCTTCCCCAGGGAAGACCACACCAACTGTTTGTCCAATACCGAATGGTCAGCCCTGAAGACATACATACAAGTATACTATATAGACCGAGAAGGTTATATTTATATATTTAAGAATATATGCATATAGGTATGAAACAGCAGCCAATGAAGAAAGAGCAAGGAGGGTTTGGAGGAAGGAAGGGAAAGGGGGGATGATATAATTATATTATAATCTAAAAAAAATAGATATGAAGCCAGGCAGGGATGGCACATGTCTTTAATCCCAGCACTTGGGAGGCAGAGGCAGGTGGATCTCTGTGAGTTCAAGGCTAGCCTGGTCTACAGAGTGAGTTTTAGGACAGCCAGAGTTATAACAGAGAAACCCTATCTCAAAAAAGTTAAAAATATATATGATATAGTAGTTGTTCAGAACCTGAGAGGTAGGCAGAGAAAGAGGTGAAAAAGGATATGACATTTGTAAAATTTTTTTGAGATATGGTCTATCCTTAAACTCACTATGAACTGAGGATGATCCTGAACTCTTGATCCTCCGGAACCACCTTAAATACTAGGATTACAGGCATGTACCACTTACACTCCTGGCTAAGATATACCTTTGAAGAGTTTAAACTATTGTACTATTGACCTCCAAGATAGTTGCATGTACCTGTGAATACATTAAAATCGCTGCATTTAAAACTGGTAACATGTGTGGTGTTTGCATCTTAGTTTAATGAATTAAAAATAAAAAACCAAACCTATTTATTTTGTTTTGTTTTGCATGAGACAGGGTCTCATGCAGCCATGACTATTCTGGAACTCAGTATAGACCAGGCAGGCCTCAAACAGAGATTCACCTGCCTCTGCCTCACAAGTGCTAGGATTAAAACTGTGTGCTACCATGGCCAGCTTTAAAAAAAAAAAAAAAAAAAAAAACTAAATCTTAATAAATTTATTTAAAGAAAGGAATTTAATTCTTAGTAAATGTCTTTCAAAAATCAATAAATTAAACAAGGGGTTGGAGATGTTGTTTTCTTGGTAGAGTGCTTTCCTAGAATGCACAAAATCCTGAGTTTGAAGCCCAGTGTCACATAAACTAGGCATGGTGGCACCTACCTGTAATTCAGGAGGTGGAATTAAGGTGGGTCAGCCTCATCTATGTAGTAAATTCAAGGCCAACCTGGACCACACGAAATTCTGCCAAGGAAGAAAGGGAGAGGAGGGAGGGAAGGAGGGAAGAAGAAAGGGTGGAGGAGGAAGGAAGGGAGGAAGGAGGAAGGAGAGGAAAGGGGGAGGAAGGAAGGGAGGGAGAGAGGAAAGAAGGAAGGGAGGGAGGGAGGGAGGAAGGAAGGGAGGAAGGGAGGGAGGAAACATTTCCCCACAATGTATTTTGAGGAAAAATATATTGTTTATTGTCTCTTGTCAGATCCCAGTGACAATAAAGCACAGATCATGACACAGACTGTGCTTTATTCCCACCTGTGAAGGAGAATTTATGCTCAACAGATGAAGCTTACGTTATCGGAGACACTTACTTGAGCAGCAGGGTCGTCATCCATTGAGAACTGGTATATCCGGACTCCGTGGCTGATCAGATCGCTCATGATGTTGCTCTTGAACCTCTGCAGGTCAGTTTTGGAAAGTGAATCTGCTTTGGCAATCAGCGGTATGATGTTCACCTGTCACAAAGGACAACGGATCAAATTTTACTATATGTAAGCCTACATCCTACGCCTGGAAAAATTCTTCCTGTGTATGGCTTGTTCTTGCTGTTGTTTGTGACAGAATCTTCAATGGCTTTCAGAGAAGAGAGCTGGGGTCACCCACAAGTGTGCGCCATCACGCTCAACCACATAGAATTGTTTTGTTTGGGGGACTGCTGAGGTTTAACCTCAAGCCTTGACTGTTCTAGATAAATGTTCTACCCCCGAGCTACAGTCTGAGCCCTCACCTTTTATAGAACTCAGGTTTAGAAGGTCTTGACCTTGTTTCTTTTCTAAAAACCTCATGCCCCCAATGCCTCCAGAATTAGCATGATTCAAGCAGTCGGGTTCAGCAGACCACATACCTATCACAAACTGAATGATGAAAAGACCTTTCATTAAAGTGTTAGGTGGTGTCACATGCCTTTGATCCTAGCACTTGGGAGGCAGAGGCAGGCTGATCTCTGTGAGTTCAAGGCCAGCCTGGTCTACAGAGGACAGCTAGGTTTACAACAGAGAAACCTTGAAAAACCAACAAAAAAAAAATTGTTGTAAGAAAGAGAATTTTCTCTTAGCTGTCATCCATGAAATCACTTTCCATAAATGCATATTAACCGATGTCTGCTGCTCATATACCCTTGCTCTACGCAATTCCTAGCCATATCTGTTTAAGCCTGTGATGTGGTAGAGTTGAATAAATAGCAGCTCTAAGTCAGTTGCTTTTGTTTTAGAATTCTCAAATCACATTTTTTCAAATCCTTGGGCAAACCCCATGTTTGTCCAAACACTTAAGCTAAACTAGGAGTAAACTAAAAAATGACTAGAAAATTTAATCAAATGAACAGAATTGAATCTAAATTTGCTTGATATATATACATAAATATACATGCATATATATCGGCTAAATATATATAGTTTATTTATAGTGTATATATTATATACAAATTAATATATTAGGTTATTTATTAGTATATATATATATACTAATATATATGTGATATATACATATATATTTAATTGCCCCTCTATGAGAATACATGCTCACAATAAATTCAAGTAGTGAGGAAGTGTATAAGGTTAGAATTGAAAGTATTCTGGTATGAGTTCTGGTCTTGGGAAGAATCTGTCTGATATAAGCAGTTTATCATGTGCCTACATGCAACTATATTTATAAATGGTCATTTTAAGATCAAAAGCTAATGATCTTATAGAGGCAGATGACAACTTTAAATTAAAGGTGTTAAAGAGACTGAGAAATATAGACGAAAATATTAATATCTCATGCGGATTCATTCGGGGAACGGGAGACAATCACACCGTGTAAGCCCAGACCACTGCAGCAGGGTTGCGCGCTCCTGGACTGACCCTGAGCATGTAACCTCTAGGTACTTCATTCATTCAATGCTCTGCCCTGCTCATAAAGGCCTTATTTACACAAATGAATAGAACCTCACACTCTGCAGAGTCTGCCAGCTGACTTGTCACCCCAAGAGGTGGGTATCAAAGCTGGGGAACCCAAGGTAATCTCTGGGTTCCAGCTGCAGAAAGTTCTTAAGGTGATAAGGACTCTTCATCTGCACTGTGATAAACAAATGGCCTTTGACATGAAGATTTCAGCAGGCTACATCCATTGTTTCAGCCTCCCTGCACCTGCTCACAAGTTCACAGGTGCAGGGAGCAAGTCTTACAGCGAAGCAAGCTGCACAAAGCCTTAGGAAGCGCCCTTCCCCCATACAGTACAGAAAGCATGTCTTACAAGTACAGAAGCCTCACTCCAAAGGAACAGAGCATACAACTATGATATCTGATTCAAATATTCCACTACAGAGAAAACTTGAGCTAATACACCCATCATCCATTGTCCAATCCCTCTTAGGAATATGATGAACCTAGCTTACGACTAATTCTTCCACAAAGCAGTGGTCCCTCTATGCTAACTGGAGAACAGGCTATGTACATTGAGCTGAGGTACAGGGTCATGCACGCCTTTAAGGACTTGTGCATTCCTGCAGTACATTCTAGGTGTGAAGGACAGTCACACACAGCGTTGTGGCTGTAGGTACTTGCTATGGGCATGAGCCTGGAACCCCTCCATGCCCCAACAGGATGCCCCCCAAAAAAACTGTGCCATCGGTTCTCGCATCTAGAGCAAGATTCTTATCTTGTCCTTATATCAGGAACTCACAAAAATTTTAAGATTCTTCTAAAGCCAGGGGGATAAGAAGTCCATCAAAGGAAGTCCAACTAGGTATGGTAATACCTGTCATCCCAGAACCTGGGAGGCTGAGGCAGGAGGATCGATTTTAGAACAACCTGAGCTACCTAGCAAGCCTCTCTGTGAACAAAGGAAGTCTCTTAGTATCCCTCAAGGTTTTGCTCTGAGATCTCTTTATACAGCGGACTGCAGCTTCCTGCATGCTCTGCATTCTGAGTCCTCTCTGATATAATTTGAAGTCAGAAACAGAACTGCTTCGTGTTTCATTCCATCCATGGTACCAGTCCGAGGTTCACTGTACCATTTACCACATAGTAAATTCCGTTTTAAAAATATGCAGAAACGGCTATGATCTCATTAGAACTTAATCCCAGAAGGAAATCAAGTTTCATTTTCGTATTCTTCCTTTATCTCCCCCACCAAGCAGTTAAAATTAAAAGGGTTGTCGGTTTGTGTTGCTATTGTTACTATTAATTATTTTTAAGACAAAATCCACTACGAAACTCAGGCTGGCTGAAGACTGCGTAGTCTAGACTGGCCTCAAACTTACAGCTATCCTCCTGTCTCGTCCTTGTAAGTTCGGGATTACAGGCGTGCCTCAGTGTACTCCAGGCAGGCATTGTTTTAACTGAATTCACCTAGATATAATAGTTAAAGATGAATTTTATCAAATGTTAAATTTCCTTCCCTTAAATTTTGTATATCGACATCTCAACCCTCTCTATCTCAGAATGTCTTGGGACTTGTAGATAGAAACTGTCACCATGGGATCTAATCCATTTGATTAACAACTTTATAAAAAGGAGATAGCTATCCTGGTGTCGTGATGCATATCTTTAATCCCAGCTGGATAAACTGAGGCTGGGAAATCAGCAGTTTAGGGCCAGCCTCAACTACATAGTGAGTTCAGGGCCAGCCTGGGCTACATAAGACCCTGTCACGAAAATATATGTATTGAAATATATAGACACCAAGAGATAGGCCACATGAGGAAAACCTAAGGACACACCCCTCTGCAAGCCAAGAAGGTAAATGCTGGCATTTCGATCTTCCAGCTTCCAGGACTGTGTGAAAATGGTTGTTTTATTATTTAAACTACTCACTCTGTGGTATTTTGTTAGGAACGCCCTAGAAAATTCATGGAAAAGCTCTCAAGAGCAACAACAACAAAAAGATTCAAATATTTGTTTACGTTCTAAAATAGCGGTTGCATACAAATGCTTCGAGATACATTGTTATCTCAAAACATCAGTTTAACCTTGAAAGACTAATGCAGTTATCAAACACACCCTTCTGTCAATGTTCTTCATTGTTAACAGGTCCAGGGACTTGAGGGAGTGTCCCGTAGGGGAGATGAAATAGAGGCATACGTGGACCCGAGAATCGTGATAGTCAACCATGGAGCGTTTGATCTTCAGTTCCTCCTGGAGGTACGCTTCAAACTGAGCGTCTAGGAAGTCAATTACTGGCTGGTAGCTGAAAATGATAATAATAATAATAAACATAAATAATAATAACAACAACAATAATAATAATTTAAACATTTGGCATAACAGATTAATAAAATCAGAACCTGGTGTCTTACTATTTAATCAGCAATGTGGGCCCTAAACAGTTTTGCCACTAGTAAAACTGATGCATTTCAAAACTATAAAATAAAATTCCAGGTTGAGGGTAGTAGCTCAGTCGTACAACTCATGAAATCCGCGTCTAATCCACAAAGAATGTGATCTGATTTTAGGGGAAATGAGGTTACAGGTGTAATTTTAGAATTTGAAGCTGATCATAATGGCGCATTCCTGTAATCCTAACACCAGGAGGCTGGGGCAGGAGGACTGCTCTGAGTAGTCAGCCTGGAATACTTAGTGAACTCAAAACTAGCCGGGATACACAGCAAAACCCAGTATCAAGAGGGAAAAAAAAAAAAAAAAACAACGGAAATTTGAGGATAGACCATCGGGACTCTCTATACACATCCTCAGTCCAGTGATAGTTCTCCTTCAAGATATGTATCACAAGTTGGGCGGTGGCAGCGCACAGCTTTAGCCTCAGCACGTGGGAGGCAGAGGCAGGCGGATCTCTGTTAGTTGAGGCCAGCCTGGTCTACGGAGTGAGTTCCAGGACAGCCAGAGTTAAAATGGAGAAACCCTGTCTCAAAAAGCATATAGATGTAGATGTAGATGTAGATATAGATATAGATATTCTTAAGACTCAAAGAGATTGCTGTGTATGGCAGAGGTGCAGATGGGCGGGACTTAGTCAGGAGTGACAGCTGAAGCCTGAAACTATAATAAACATAATTTTTGTTTTGTGTTGTTTTTTTCCTAAAGCCTTTAGGTAGAATCTAGAAGACACTTGTAGCCACCCTGGTTGGGTTTTTGTCAAGTTGACACAAACTAAAGTTAAAGAAGAAAAAACTCAGCTGAGAAAGCGCCTCCATCACGCCCCCTGTGTGCAAGTCTGCGGGCATTTTCTTGATGGACGGTTGATGTGGGAGGGCAGAGCTCACTGTGGATGGTGCCTCCATGGTACAAGAAAGCCGGCTGAGCCAGTCATGAAGAGCAAGCACCAGTCTTCCATGGCTTCACCTTCAGCTCCTGCCTCCAGCTTAGTTTCCCTCAGTGGACTGTGTCCTGGGCTATGTAAGCCAAATTAACTCTTCTCCCCCATCTCACCCCCCCGGCCCTGCCCCGTTGCTTTTGGTCAATGATTTTTAATCACCGCAACAGAACCCAAAGTAGGACGGGAGACGAGGCTGCTCTCAAGCTCACAGCAAATCCTCCTGCCTCGGTTTCTCACAAGCTGAGACCACAAAAATATCCAATTCTGACACCTTGATTTTGGACTTCTGGACTGCAGAAATGAATACGTTTCTATTGTTTCAAGCACCGTTTTAGGGTGATTTAACCCTGTCAACTGCAGGAACTAATGCGAGAAGATGCGCTGTGGCTGTTACGCTGCTGTGGTGGCTCACCAAGGAGGGACAAGGAAGCATATTTCATAATGGCAAAACCTGCCAGACCTCAGCAGAGAGAACCACCGTCATGGTCAGCACCATACTGGACAGTGGAACCCTGAGCATTTTCGCTCAGGTGTTTCATTGGTTCAGAACTCCTCAGGTGCAGATCATAAGCAATCAAACATCCCCCACAGAAATCCAACTCCTGCAGCCAATACAAACCGCCAAGGCCCATGCAGACCCTCACCCAACAGTGCACAAAGCAATATTTTAAACACAACTAAAAATAAACTTCCATGCTGTGGGTCGTATTTGCCACAGAACAAAGTGTGTACAGTTTATAAAATTAAGCTGATCACTAAAACATTTCCTAAAAAACGGCTACTTAAAGCAACACGTCACGTGCCTTTGCTTCCCTCTTTCTCTGTCTATTCTTTGTTCAAAACCTTGTACTGAAACAAGAAAATAATGTTGAGTATTTAAAATAGTCTTCTCTGAATAGAAAGAAGAGAATTTAAAAAGAAAATAATTTGTAGAATTTGCTGGCTTTGGTGGCATGAATAGTCCCATCCTGGCTAATTCATTCTGTTCCATGATGTTATTAGACACAAGAGTTGAGGCAGGGCAAGCTGGAGAGATCCCTCTCTTCCAGAGGACCCAGGTTCGATA
Source organism: Cricetomys ansorgei (assembly GCA_026225945.1). Lineage (NCBI taxonomy): Eukaryota > Metazoa > Chordata > Mammalia > Rodentia > Nesomyidae > Cricetomys > Cricetomys ansorgei. The sequence goes on along the minus strand of JAMJFZ010001012.1, from coordinate 5,355,208 downwards.
CCCAGCACCCACATGGCAGCTCACAACTGTCTGTTATTCCAGTTGCAGGGGACCTAATATTCTCTTCTGGCCTCCACGGACAACAGGCATGCACATAGTGCACAATAAACATACAGGCAAAACACCTACACAAATAAAAATTAAAAATAAGACAAATACACTAGTTATGTAAACGGATCAATTTCCCAAGACTGTTACTTCATTAGGAAAGAGTTAGAAACTAGAAAGAAAGACGTCAATTACCATGGAACAGTATTATAATGTAGGGCTGAAGAAACGGCTCAGCGGTGGAAGGCACATACTGCTTGCTCTTCTAGAGGGCCTGAGTTCGCTGCCTGCACCCAGCAGGGGCCTCGTAGCCTCCTGTAACCCCAGCTGCAGGAGGCTCAATCCCTCTCTAGTCTCTACAGGCACCGGGTATGCGTATGACACACACAATTAAAATGATAAAAAAAAAAGTCTTATTTAAAGACTATTAAAATTTAGTGTAGCAAAAAGAAGGCGATTCATTGAAATGAGAAAGGTTTCAACTAGAAAACAACAACAAAACAAAACACTGCCTGGTGGAACATACTTTTAATAGTAGCTCTTGGGAAGCTGGAACAGGCAGGTACCTGCGGGTTCAAGGTCAGCGTGATTCTCTATAGTGAGTTCCAGCTACTTAGGACTACACAGTAAGACCCGATCTTAAAAAAAAAAAAAAAAACACCAGGCTGTGGTGGTGCATGCCTTTAATCCCAGCACTCAGGAGGCAGAGGCAGGTGGATCTGTGAGTTCGAGGCCAGCCTGGTCTACAGAGTGAGTTCCAGGACAGCCAGAGTTACAACAGAGAAACCCTATCTCGGAAAAAGCAAAAGGGGGGCGGGGGGCGGGGGAGGAGGAGGAGGAGAAGAAGAAAACACATGAAACTCAATACTTTTTATATTAACTTTACAAAATAATTAGGGGCTGGAGAGATAGCTCAGCGGTGAAGAGCACTGGTTCTCTTCCAGAGGACCCAGGTTCAATTCTCAGCATCCACATGGCAGCTCACACCTGCCTGTAACTCCAGTTCCAGGGGATCTAACACCCTCACACAGACATATGTGCAGGCAAAACACAAAATGCACATAAAATAATAATAAATAGACATTGAAAGAGTTTTCAGTTGATTTAAAAACATAAGAAAACACTAGCCTGGCTTCCTTGTTGATTTGGTCACCGAATCCCACTGTCTTCGCGACAGTGAGCCTGAGTGGGATATTCTTATCCTTAAGTTCGTACATCTTCACCTTAAGTCCAACCTTTGAGTAGAAATGGGAGGACTTGTTCTCCTTCATGTTAGTATTGAACAGCGTGTTGATTAGCGTCGATTTTCCAATTCCAGTTTCCCCTGTAATAAACATAAACGCGTCATCACAGAGACATATAAGAGAGCTTGGAACCTCAGTGAGTGGCTTACATGGTTCTAAAAATCGAGAGGTCACAATCTTCAAAGTAAAGGGCAGGTGATCACAAAACTTTGTGGAGGCAGAACTGAGATTCCCTGGTGGAAGCATACAGTTTCAAATACACCGGAGTAAGTCTTCATCAGTTTTGTAGCAGAGCGACTACAGCTAACAGAAAAGCGCATTTCAGAATGAACTTCAGCAGGCCATGGTGACACACATCTTTAGTCCCAGCACTCAGGAAGCAGAGGCAAGTGGATCTCTGTGAGTTGAGTTCAAGGCCAACCTTATCCACAGAGTGAGTTCCAGAACAGCCAGAGCCACACAGTGAGACTCTATCTCAAAAAAAAAAAAAAAATTAAAATTAAAATGAACTTCAAAATCTCACTATTTAAATGATAGGAAAATAGAAGGAGAGCTATGTTAATTAACTTTTTCTGCTCATTCTACATTGTAGTATCACAACGCCACGTTATATTTTACTAAGTTATAGAATGAAGAGTTTGTTGATTGAAAATAATATTTGTTTCTAGTACAGAATGAAGGGTCAAACAGAGATATCCCTGAAGGTATCCATACTAGTTACGGCTCCCTTAGTCATTAACACGGCAAAAAAGAAAAAGAAAAAAGAAAAGAAATGACGCTGTGCATAGTCAGATTTTGAAGAACACTGAAATATTTTCAAATACAATTTTTTTAGATAACATCTGACTATGTAGCCCTCGCTGACCTGGAACTTGCTATGTAGACTGAAGTATCCTCAAATTCAGTGTTGTAGTTCGAACGAGAATGTCTCCCATACTATCATATATTTGAATGCTTAGTCATCAGGGAGTGGTATTATTTGAGAAGGGTTTAGAGGGATAGCCTTGTTGGAGTGGGTGTGGCCTTGTTGGAGTAGGTGTGGCCTTGTTGGAGTGGGTGTGGCCTTGTTGGAGTGGGTGTGGCCTTGTTGGAGGAAGTGTGCCTTGGGAGTGGGCTTTGAGGTTTCAAAATGGCAAGCCACGCCCAGTGTCTCTCTTTCTGCTGCCGGTGGATCTGGATGTAGAACTCTCAGCTACTTCTCCAGCACCATGTCTGGGTGTATGCTATCAGGCTCCCGATGACAATGGTCTAAATCCTCTGAAACTGTAATTAAATGTAATTAAATGTAATTAAATGCTTTTGTAAGAGTTGCCATGGTCACGGTGTCTCTTCAGCAATAGAACACTAAGACATGCAGAGATCTGCCTGCTCAGCCTCCTAAGTGCTGGGATTAAAGACGCGTGCCACCAGGCGAGGCTAAAATTTTCTTAATATTTTAACAAAGAATCTAAGAAGAGGAAAAACAATATAAATACGATGAAATGGTCTTGAATTAACAGCAATGTTATGCTGTCTCATTTAAATGAGTAGGAGATACATGAAACAGTAATCTAAATACAGTGTTTGGCACTTACCCACGCAGAGAATATTGAAAGAGAATCCTCTCTGGATGGATTTGGTCATCATCTGAGTGGGCAAACATTCAAACCCAAAATGGCTAAGAGTAGTTAAGCAACGGATATTCTCGTTTTGCTTAGATAAAACATAAATAAAAGGGCTCTCATTAGAATCATAAATAAAGTCATTGAAATGGCAACACCGCCTATGTTAAAGACACCAAGATTGGCTATACCTACATTGTCTGCTGGAGATGCAAATGTGTTAAGTGAAGTTGTACGACAAGAAGCCACACAGATGCTGACGTTATTGCTATAAATAAATTGAATCAAATTCTGATCACACTGTGAGAGGATATGTTTCTAATTTTAAGAAGAAATTGAAGAGAAGAAAGTCGAAGATGAGAAACCTCAGGATATTATTCTAAAATGGTGATGGCTTTTCTATATTAAAGAAAATTTTAATATTACTGGAGTGTGCATCTATACTGAGAAAACCTAAGGCAGGTATGGGGGTACACAACTGTGATCCCAGCACTCAGGAAGTCAAAGCAGAGAGTCCCAAGAGTTCCGAGCCAACCTCGGCTACCTAGTGAGTTGGAAGCCTGTCTATCTACATAAGATCTTGTCTAAAGAAGGTTTTTTTTTTTTTTTTTTTAGCTAGATGTGGTAGTGCACACCTTTAACCCTAGCACATGGGAGGCAGAGGCAGGTGATCTCTGTTGCAGAAGTTTATTTTCAGTTATATTCAAAATGATTGTTTTTGTGCACTGCTGGAAAAAGGGATGCCTAGGCCTTGGCATTTTGTATTGTCTGCAGGTGTTGGATTTCTGTGGGGGATGTTTAACTGCTAATGATCTGCATGTGCTATCAGCAGAATACCTGAGGAGTTCCGAATCAATAAAACACCTGAGGTCAGATACTCAGGGTCCCACTGTCGAGTACGACGCTGGCCATGACAGTAGGTCCCTCTGCTGAGGTCTAGCAGGGTTTGCAATTATGAAATATGCCTCCTTGTCATCTTTTCTGAGCCACCACAACAGCTAACAACTACAGGTCTCTGTGAGTTGGAGGCTAGCCTGATCTCCAGAGTGAGTTCACAGAACAGCCAGGGTTATGTAGGAAAATCCTGTTTAAACATAAATAAATAACAAATAAATGAATATAGAGAAAAGAGAAAAACAATTTTTTAAGAAGAGCAATTACAACCTGGCATGGTGACACGGGCCCTCAAAAACCCAGCACCTGAGGGAGGCAGAGGCAGGTTGGTCTCTGTGAGTTTGAGGCTAGCCTGGTCTACAAAGTGAATTCCTAGCAAGCTTGCTTCTCTGGGAGTTAACAACTCCTGGTTTTTTGTCACTGGGAACCCTCAGCAATATTACCTGACTCATCAGGCATCAGCCTTGAGACCCAGTTTGATGTTATTGGAAAACATCTGATACAAACCCGTTGAGAACTTTTTGAAGTGGGAAACTGGTCTGTGACATACAAAGGAAACGAGGCAGCTCAGAAAGTCAGCCCGGGGGAATCCAGAAAGAGATGTTGCATGCAAGCCATTTCATGCAACTACTTTTGGGAACTGAGTTCCAGAATACCAGAGCTGTGGAAGACTGATTGGTAAGTAGGATTGCAAAAGTTCGAAGTCTTCTGTACAGCAAAAGGAAAAGATTGACGGTGAAGAAACAGACTACACAATGGGAGAAAATCTTTTCCAGTTATTCACATGACAGGAGATGAACTAGAATTCCCTGATCTTAGTGACCCTGTGACCACAGCAGGTAGCGTCAAAGAGGCAGATCCCACACTGCTGTAACAGGGCCTCCTACCCTTCCTCTGCTTTCCCATCGGAGGAGAAAGGTGCGTGCGGGGAGTAGGTGGGGCCAGACACACAATATGAATAGTGGAGTACAGTGAATGGGTCTCTGCACATCTTTCTCCATGAAGTACTTTGCTTACAGTGAGTCAAAACTAAGAACATCTCTAGGGGGATTTTAAATTTTGACTTAGTCTCGGTCACTTTTAAATGACAATAATGTTTGGCACATACGCACGCACAAAGATCAGCAGATTCAAGCAACTTGTTAACAATTGTTTAAACCATTGTTTACATGTAACTCTAATCAGTAGTGAGGTTCGGTCGTTTCTAAAGATAACCAGCCTCTTCTACTGCCCAGACCTCAGTCAGCTGACAGGCGATATTGTGAAACTACCCATTGAAGTGCACGATGCATAGTTTCAGTCATATTTGAAAGATATACTTAACTGTATCTTCACTGCTAGGTGCTTGTGTCGACAGGCTCATTTGTTTTTCTGCCATGACAAACCAAAATGGCTGCAATAGAGAGAGAAACCTTTGTCAGTTCTGCCTACAAGGGTTATAGTCCTTAACCAAACTTAGAGCAGCGGAGAATCCAATATAGAAAGTAACACCATTTAACAAACGATACGCAAAAGACAAAGCTAAGCTCTCTTAAAAGTCAAGAGGTTACTGGGACCACCTTTTTTTAATCGGTTGTTTTAGCTAGCAATGGGGAACACCCCGCTCGGGCCTCCGTTTAAACCGCTCCGAGCGTGAGAAAGAAAAGAGATACGACAAGAAGACGCTCAGAACGACTTCGGTTCCCAGAGGAGCTTACCACCGAAGCTAGAGTATCAGCACACAGCCACTGGAAGAGAACTTAGAAGAAGGAACAAAACCAGGGACATTGAAAAAGGAAAACAGTCTCCTAAAATCTACACAAACTCTTTAGGAACCAAGCCAAAGCCATTTTTTTTTTTTCCCATTTAAGAAGCACCTTTATGCACCTAGCATTCTATTGGACAATTTACCTTCTGCAGTACTTAAAAGACATCTAGTTTCATCAAATTCAGAAACATCAAGCGACTTACTTGGTCCAGGTGTCAGCTGCCCAGTGCACAGTTTGAACTGACTCTGAGGCCGGCGTGCTCTCCCTTGCTATCTGCAGATTTGGGCCAAATTAATATCCACTGTGTTTGCAACAGTTGGGAACTAGGGAGTTAAGGTACAAAGGGGTGTGTTGTCCTGATTCCTAAGCAGAACAGTCTGAGAAGGCCATGCTACCCTACTTTTGAGAACAGCACAAGGATACTAAGAATGAGACCTTTTAAAAGGACTTATTTATTTTTCCTTTATGCATTGGAGCGTCTTGCCTGAGTGTATATATATGTGTACCATGTGCAAATCTGGTGCCTCAGAGGTCAGAAGAGGATGTTGGAACTGGAGTTACAGACATTTGTGAACTGCCATGTGGGTGCTGGGATTCAAACCCAGGTCCTCTGCAAATCAACAAATGGTCTTCACTGTTGAGCCATCTCTCCAGCCCCAATAAGGCATGTTTTTTAAAGACATATTATGTGTGAATGAAACAAAATAAAACCAAAGAGTGGTTCTGTTTCATTTGACATCCCTGGGGATTATTCAATACTGGTCTATAAGTTTTTCTCATGTTTTCCTTGATGTTTTCTTACAAATGGCCTCTGTATGACTTATTCTAACACATGTGACATTTCTGTATGTATTTAGTAGAAACTTAATGTTACCTGTTGTCATGATTTTCAGTGCTTAGCTGCAATCAATAATAAATGTTCAGAAACTTAAAAGAGGATTGCTTCATAGCTTCTTATAATTACCTTGTCTCAGAATTTGAAGTTAAGTTCCAGGTTTGATGGCGTATGTCTGTAACCTCAGCACTTGGGAGGCAGAGGCAGGAGGATTAGGAGTTCAAGGTCATTACCCAACACTTAGTGTTTTAATTTGGGTTTCTAATGCTGTGATGAAACACCACGACCAAAAAAGCAAGTTGGGGAGGGAAGGTTTATTTGGCTTACACTTCTATATGGTTGTTCGTCATCAAAGGGAGTCAGGACAGGAACTCAAACAGGGCAGGACCCTGGAGGCAGGAGCTGATGCAGAGGCCATGGAGGGGCGCTGCTTACAGGCTTGCTTCGCATGCCTTGCTCAGCCTGCTTTCACATAGAAGTGGTCTCTGTTTCCCTTGGTCGTTGTGCTTAAAGTTTATACTGAAAATAAGTTTTGATAAACTCCAACTCCAAAATACGGTCGATGTGGCCCTAGAGCTTCCTAAGGCTCTTTTGGGATACCCATGAGGTCCTCTTTTCCCCTGATAATGCCAGTATTTAATCTGACTTTTCTGCTGTATTGAAACTTATACCAGTGATTCAAAAGCAATGGTGGATAAATTTACTGTTACTTTTATCAGTGTTTCCCAAATTGTGTTATTGATCATATTGTTACCTACTATATAGTCAAAGAAAAAAGAAAAGAAAAGAAACAAAGAACAGTGAGTTACCACAAAGCATTTATATTGTATACAAGTGTGATGGTTGTCTGGAAGAAAACAAGTCTATGGTTGAGTGAGCTGAGAAAAATCCTAACTGCGCAGCAGGTCCACCTCAGAGGCTTTCCATTTAATTGCAAGGATAATTGACAGACATGTGGTTATTTGGTCTTGGGCATTTTGAAGACGGTTTCTTAAAAATTAAATGTGTTTTGTAACCTCAGGAAAAGTACGTTGGGCAGGCTCCAGCGGCGCACATCAGTAAACCCAGTCGAGGCAGGAGAACTGCGAGTTCGAAGCCGGATTGAGATACTTAGTGAGTTGTAGTTAAGTGGGTGGCATAATAAGACTCTGTTTGAAAAACTAAAGTGAAGGATGAGGAAGGGGAAGGGAAAGAGGGGCGAGGACGTAATGATGAGAGCAAAGGAGGAGGAAGAGGAGCGCGGAATCTCGGGTGGCAGGGCCGAGGCGCTCAGCACTCACTATCTCCGCCTGCACCAGGAGGAATCAAAGGAATCATTCTAGAGCTGCACGCTGAGGTCAGTGATGACCCTGAGCGAAAACTGGGGAGGTAGTCTGTAAGATTCAGAAGCTCGACTACAGAGGCATACAGAGAGCAACAGATTACCCTGACATCTGCCATCCTGGCTCCCTATCCAGAGGAGTGGGGAGGCTCCCTATCCCTAGGAGTGGGGAGGCTCCCTTTGGCTGGGATAAGCTCCGAACGGGAGTCTCAGAGAAAATACTCTTATCAGTATGGCTGCTGACAATCCCAGTTCTGTGGAAGTTTCCCAAGCCTCCCAGGCTAGAGAGTTACTGAAGTAGGTACGATTGTCTTACTTTGGGAAAAGATCTCTTATTATCTCCCAGCAAAGCTCCAGAGTGTTGAAGCCAGAGCCACCTTGAGGAAGAAGCCATCGTCTGACTTTGAACTGACTGGTGCTCAGAAACCTCTTGTATTAGTTACATTCTCATTGCTAAGAGAAAACAACAGCAAAAGCAGTTTATGGGTTTCTTTTCTTTTCTTTCTTTCTTTTTTTTTTTTTTTTAATTCACCATTTGAGGGAATAGTTCATCATGGCGGGTGTAATGGTGTCTATGCTGTCAACCCAACAGAACCTAGAACCACCTAAGAAATAAGCTTTTGACTTGGTGTTAGATCACAGCAACAAAGACAGAAACAAAAATGGTAGGCTGGTATGGAGAAATGAGGCAATTGCTGTAATTAACCTGACCGTGTGGTTCTTAGGCCCGAGAAGAATGTGTTAGAGCTGGGAACTCTGGACTAGAAAGGTCCTTTACTGCTATAACCAGAGCTTAATGAGCCATTCCAGTAGGAGCTTGGAAAACAAGAATGCTAAGACAAAGAAGCACAGCGTAGGCACATCTCACGAGGAACTGGGCTAGGGGCCATCTGTATCATGTTCTAGCCAAGAATCTGGCTGCGTTCGGCCAGTTTTCTGAGAACTTGTTAGTGACTTGAACTTCAAAGCATGGACTGACTGTTTGGTGGAGGAAATATCAAGACAGAAGACCATCCAGACTGTGGGATGGCTCCTGTTTACTAAGCTTGCCTGGGTCTACAGAGAAAGGGGGCAAAGAGTTGGACAGAAGGATATAGAAATTGTACAGTTGAGAGAGAGAAAGAGCAGCAACAAGTTTGAAGTTGCAGCCGCGGAGGCAAGTGTTAGGGAGAACCCTCCTGTAGTAGAACAATAGGAAAGGTGTCCTGAGAACAAGCTCCTACCCACCAAAGGCGTGGGAGAAGGATCAACCTCTGGCAGAGTGCTTGCCTCGAATATGGGAAGTCCTGGGCTTGATCAGCACCACATAAAACTTGACATGGTGGTACACACCTGTAATCTCAGCATCTGGGAGGTGGAACCAGAGGGCTCAGACATTCAACTTCATCCTTGACTACTTAGCAAGTTCAAGCCTATCATGGGCTATATAAAACCATGTTTGTTTGTTTGTTTGTTTGTTCAAGACAGGGTTTCTCTGTTGTAACTTTGACTGTCCTGGAACTCACTCTGTAAACCAGGCTGACCTCAAGCTCAGAGATCCACTTGCCTCTGCCTCCCCAGTGCTGGAATCAAAGGCGTGAGCCACCACTGCCTGGGTTTGTTAGTTTGTTTTAAAGAATGTTCTGAGGAGACAGCTCTGTGAATAAGAATACTTGGTGTACAGATATAAGGGTCTGAGTTCAGAGCTCAATGCCCACTATGAACCTGTAATCCTGGTGTTGGAGGATGGAGACAAAAGAATTGCTTGTATTTGATGGCTACCAGCCAGCTCCAGTTTTACCAAGAGAGCCCATCTCAAGGAAGTGAGTGGAGAGAGTCATAAATGACACCCAACATCCCCCTTTAGCCTCTCCACACAGGCATCCAACGCAAACACACACGCACGTCTAAAACGAAGAGTATTTTTCAAGCTCAAACTATAGTTCTTGTAGCATTTTCAGCCTTCTATGACATTTAAAAGACATTGTCATATTTTAAAATCCATCTCTGTGGCCTCAGAAACTCCCACCTAACCTTCAAGTGAATGCCATTAATCTGTATTAATCACATGCTAAAGGGCAAACCTCCACAGAAGAATATTATAGAGCTACATAAATGCAGCCCAAGTAATGCATATACTCAAATTAAATTGTATGCTTGTGGATCAGTGTTTGACAGTTCCTATCTGAAAAGCATTCCAAAGATGAAATGTGTAAAATCTGTTTATAATTAGCATTCATTTGGCAAACCATTCTTCACATTCGATTTAAATAATAAAGAGTGCTAAGTTTAGCACGGCTGTGGCGGCTCACACCTGTAATCCCAGCACTTGGGAGGCTGGACAAGGGTGCTAGGGGTGCCAAGCCAGTCTGAGCTACAAGGCAAAAACCTGTCTCAGAGCAAACAGAAGTGGGGTGGAACATTGCCCACTAACTGTGAATCCCAGCAAAACAAGAATTCCATCATAGCTGAGCCTGTGCAAAGGCCTGTCTCACACCTTAATGAGACCTGTCTCAGAGAGAGAGGAGAGCCTGGGGGAGAGGGAGAGAGGGAGAAAGAGACAGGAGAAAGGAAGGAAGAAAGGGAGGAAGAAAGGGAGGGAGAGAAGGAAGAAGATGGGGCTGGAGAGACGGCTCAGTGGTTAAGAGCACTTTTGGCTCCTGTAGGAATCCATAACTTCAGTTCCAGGGGATCAGATGTCTTCTTTTTACCTCAGCAGGCACCAGGCACATTGTGCACACACATACACGCAGGCAAAACATTCATACAAATAAAATAAATCTCTTTAAAATGTTTTCAATGAAAAAAGGACAGGGGAAATAACTCAATGGAGAAGAGTTTAATCCTCAGTAGCTGGTGTGGGCAAACACACTTACACACAAATGAAATTCCATTTAGTGGTTTAGTGAACCTACGATTAGATTTTTTATGTATTTTAGTTTTCATCAAAGTAAAATTGGCAGATGTGGGATGTGATGATGGCTCCGAGATGAATTAAAGCTGAGCTGTCACCTTTCTAAAGATGTCTGCAAGGGGTAAGTTTCTGATTGACAAACGCTATCCACCAGGTCCTGGCCTCACCCATTTGGGACACTCTGAAACAGGAATTCCTATGGAAATCTGAGGTCTGCAGCTCCCTAGGGCAGGGTGGGCAGACTTTCCCAGCAGAGCCCTTAGAAGCTGGGACAAGATCCAAAGCCAGCACAGTGGTAGCCATTGCGCTGGGGCGCTGGTAAGGTAAGCTGGCTCCAGCGAGCTGGTCCAGTCCCAGGGACCCAGTCACTGGACGTCATTGGTTCAATCATCAGGACCCAGCACCTTCTCCCTCCTGGGTCCACGCAGGTGCAGCGGTGTCATGAGGCGGAGTCGCCTCCAGGGCCCTCTGTCTTTGGAGACCAGTGAGTGCCCGGCCAAGGAGAGGACTGAGCCCTGAGAGCCCCTCTCCAAGACTTCCTACCCGGTGTCCCTCTGGGGATCTAGGTCTTTCATACGTAAAGTCTACTTGTCCCATTATTTATAAACTTATTTTCCATATTTTCTGGACGATGTGCTTAGAAGGGTCATGGAATCTGCCCATCTTCTCCCCTGGATACTTCTGTACATGTGCTTGCTACTCAATCCCTGGAACCCATGTAAAGGGGGAAGGAAATCACCAATTTCATGTGCTCTATGGCACATCACACACACACACACAATTTTTTTTTCAAATTAAATGTGTTTGGAAAACATTACACAATATATATCAGCCTGCTCTCTATCTGATGGGGCTTTTGCTTGATTTTTATAATGTATATCTCAATACAAAATCTTTTAAGGTATGTAACAAAAAAAAAATTATTTAGCCTGGCGTGGCACAAGTCTTTAATCCCAGTGCTTAGGAGGGCAAAGGCAGTTGGATCTCTGGGAGTTTCAGGCCAGCCCAAGCTATACAGTGAAACCTGGTATCTTATTTTTAAATTGTGTTTGTATGTGTATGTCTCTGTGGGGATATGCACATGTGTACCCTTAAAGGTCAGAAAAGGATGCTGGATCTTCTGTAGCTAGAATTTCAGATGATTGTGAGCACCCATTATGGGTACTAGGAACCAAAACCAAACCCAGGTCCTCTGAAGGAGCAATAAGTACTCCCAACTGCTGAGCCATCTTTCCAGCCACAACGTTTTCAGTGAGTAGGAACAGGATTTTACCATATAGTTCTGACTGGCCTAGAACCTGCTATGTAGACCAGATTGACTTCAAACTTACAGATATCTACCTGCCCCCACCTCCTGGGAGTGCTGAGATTATAAATATGCACCACGATGCCTAGCTCCTAAAGTGCTTTTAAATTGTCTGGAAAGGTCTGCCTTTTTGGTGAATTGGCTGTGAAATTTTAAGATTGGTGTCATGTCTCGGGCAGTGAGTGAATAGCTTCCTTATCTAATAGGACTGTTCTATTGAAACGGATGGTTTTCTCTCTTTAAAAAGAAAACTGCACTGGACAGTGGTGGCGCACGCCTTTAATCCCAGCACTCAAGAGGCAGAGGCCGGGGATCTCTGTGAGTTCGAGGCCAGCCTGGTCTGCAGAGTGAGTTCTAGGACAGCCAGAGTTACCACAGAGAAACCCTGTCTCAAAAAAAAAAAAAAGACAAAAGAAAAACAATAAATGTTTTACCAAAATGCTTTCCTTGGGGAGGAAGTTCATGAAAATGTCATAATGAAATCCATTATTGTTTATAACTAATATATGCTGATTTTTTTTTAAAAAACTTTTAAATAAAAGAAATGGTGTCTTCACTTCTGTCACTGGCTGTTTGAAAGCTGTTTTAGGGCATCTTTGTGAACAAACAGAGACTATTTTTTCACAATAATTATCAAGTCAGTTCACTTCACTCTGCTGTTAAGATGCCTGACTTCCCTTCCTTCCCTTCCTCTTCTCCCTCCTCCTCCATTTTTGAGGCAGAATATTGTGTTTCCCAGGCTGGATTCAAACTCACTATGTAGCCAAGAATGACCTTGCTCTCCTGATCCTCTTGCCTGTACCTCCTGAATGCTGGAATTACAGGCCTCCACCACCAAGCTGGTTGATTAAGTGCTGGGGATACAACGCAAGACTTCATGGGTGCTAGTCAAGTCCAGATAAAATGCAGCCCCAGCCCAGGTTTCCCCCATTGCTAAAAAGAACATCTAATCTTTCTGGAGACTTTCAGATAATTAGGCAAGGACACTGTGTTCTCTAGCCTGGACAAATGGGTTGAAAAGACTGAGAGCAAATTTCTCGAAGTTGATAACATTTATATTCCTCTGGGTTTTGCTTTGGGGGAATTGGATCTCACCTGTAGCCCTGATTGGCCTAGAGCTCAATATGTAGACCAGGCTGGCCTCAAAGTCATAGAGATCCTTCTGCCTGTTCTGGGATTAAAGGCTTGCATCCCGACGCCCGACAACCTCTGGTTTTTAAAATGTGTGAATCAGACATCTAAACGCCCGAGAATAGCAGTAGCCCATGTCTGTCATTCCCACATTAGGGAGGTTGAGGCAGGAGAATGACCAAATGTTCAAAGCCAGCCTGGGCCATAGCGTAAGACACTGGCTCAAACAAAGAGTAGGAGAGATAAAGGGGGAAGAGGGAGAGGAAGGATAATTTAAATATTAGACTTTATTTTAAATAGTGTCAAAGCTTGCTGTGCTCTTGTTGGTATTTTGCTTTGTGGACTCCATAGGTCACTACTGACCAAGATTTCTGAATCCCTTCCACTTCCTCTGGTGCCTCTTATTCTAGGTGCCCATCCTGAAATTGTATCTTACCAGGTCTCTGCCAAAAGACAATTTAGAATTTTGTAGTTGTTATGCTGCTGGGTGGCTCAGCAAACAGGACAAGGAGGTGCTTTCATAGAGGCAAACCTTTTCAGACCTCAGCAGAGGGAACCACCATCATGGCAAGCATCATACTGGACAGTGGAAGCCTGAGCATCTGAACTCAGGTGTTCTTATTGATACAGAACTCCTTAGGTTTCTACTGATAACATGTGCAGATCATGAGCAATCAAACATCCCACACGCACAAACCCAACACCTCCAGACAATACAAAACGCCAAGACCTGGAGAGCCCCTCACCCAACAGGGCACAGACAATATTTTAAATACAACTGAAAATAAACTTCTACAACAGAATATCATAGCAAAAAAATGCCTACATAAGTGAACAATGTCTTTAGATGCAGGGGAATATAATAGCTATCTTTAGGAACCTAGGCATCATGATTCTAATCAAGCCAAGAATCTAAGAGCCGTTCCTGGGGAGCAGAAATGGTGGCTATGGGTGTTGGCTAATGCCTGAGGCTCTCATCACCTCACAGCCTCTGGTATCTATAATGCCCTGGTAAAGAAGCTTTCAAAGACTTCGGGGGAACTAAAGTTTCCAGTGCTAGCATCGATGGGGGCGGGGGTCTGTGTCAGAAAACTACAGTGACATTATAGCATAGGAACCCTGAGGAGGCGTCGTGATTCTGGTGGGGAACTTAATGTAATATTCAGACGGGAAGGCGGAGCTTCTGAGAAATGATAGGCGTGTAGCTGCCTGTATATAGGATCACTGAGAGCAGAGGAGAAACAGATGAGTAAAGTCTAACTTTTGGGGTAAATTTAGCCTTTGTAAGATAAAGGATAAGAAGAGGCCTGGGGTGTTGCTTAGTGATAGATCCCCTGCATAGCACATGCAAGGGCCGGTGTTTGGCCTCCACCACTGCGAAAAAGAAAGTAATTAAACATCTGGTAGCTGTGGCTTCTTGTGGGCTCGTCATCCCGGTGTTTGTGGGGCTGAAGCAGGAGGATTGTTAGTTTAAGGCTGGCTTGGGCTATGTAGTAAGACCTTGTCTCAAAAAAAAAAAAAAAAGCCAAACAAACAAAAAACTAAACACACACACACACACACACACACACACACACACACACACACAGGACCTCAACCATGTTGTCTGCATCACTCCATCTCAGAAGTTCGAGAACCCACGTGAAGCCTTTAACAACTTAAAAAGTTGTTGCCCGAGCCCAGCACACACCAATTAAATAAAAAATCCCCAAGGCAGGAGCTGAGCCTCAGTGTTTTCTGATTTCTCCAAGAGTACAAATAGGTTGAAAACCATTACACTTCCCGTATGATACAGAGTAAACACTTGTAACACAGCGGGAAAATCTTCCGTATGATTATCCAATGTAACAGAAAAGCAAGGGGGGCATGATGTAACCTCAGGACTTGGGAGGGAGTGGCAGGAGAATCAGAAGTCCAAGGTGGTCCTTGACTACACAGTTAAGTTTGAAGCAGACTTTGCTACATAGGACCCTGCCTCAAACAGACAATAACACAGAGCTGGGGAAATGGCTCAGTAGTTAAGAACATTTGCTGCTTTTGCAGAGGACCTGGGTTCGAGTCCCCAGCACCTACATGGCAGAACACTATGGTGTATAGCTACAGTTCCAGACAATAGAAGGGCACCAGGCATATGTACATACTTACAGGCAAGCAAGACACTCGGACACACAAAAATAAATGAAAAAGTCTTTTAAGGACAGAAAAAAATATGGTAAAAGAAAAACAGCTGTAACAGTTGTCTAACTTTTAAGCTTGTGTCTTTGAGGGCTTCTCTGTTAATTGCTCTGCTGTAGCAAGATGCTCCGAGGTTTAAATTCAGCCTCAGTACCATATATATTAACAGTGTGCTTCCTTTCCCTGTCTCCCTGCTGTACCCTCTCAGAATGCTTTACTTTCCCAGGAGGAGAAGATGGAGGAGACAGATGTGAGTGATGGAGTCCAGATCAGAGGATGCCAGGCAAGTTCAGTTTCCTCTCTTCTAAAATGCCGTGATTGTAGAGGGAGATGGCTCAGCCATTAAGAGCACTTGTTCTTGCAGGGGACCAAGGGTTCAAGTCCCAGCACCTACATGGCAGCTAATGTCTGTAACTATAGTCCCTGTTGGGGAAGTTTATTTTTGATTATATTTGAAATCATTTTTGTGCAATATTTAAAAAAAAAAGGGGGGATGCATAGGTCTTGGCCTTTTGTATTGTCTACAGGTGTTGGGCTTCTGTGGGGGTTTTTTAATTGCTAATGATCTGCATGTGCTATCAGTAGAACACCTGAGGAGTTCTGAAAGAATAAAAACACCTGAGCTGAGATGTTTGCGGTTCCACTGTCCAGTCTGGCACTGGCCATGACAGTGGTTCCCTCTGCTGAGGTCTGGCAGAGTTTACACATGTGAAAAATGACTACGTGTCTCCTTGGTGAGCTGCCCCAACAGCAGCCCAACTACTACAAGTCCCCAAGGATCCAGTGCCATCTTCTGGCCTCCGTGGACACTACACAAACATGGTGTTTAGACATACTTACAGACAAAACACCTATACGCGTAAAAACAAATTTGAAAAAAGAATCTATTGTAAAGCTGGGGAAGAGTGCTTACCTACATACACAAGGCCCTGGGTTCAATTCCCAGTATTGGGGGGGTGGGGAGAGGTCTATTGTATATTGTCTGGGATGATATCTCACCACCAGGACTGAGTTTGATCCCCAGAACCCATGAAAGGAATCTTCCAGAACTTATTTGAGCCTGTTGTTACAATTCTACAATATAACTGAGCATTGTGTCAGTTGATGAGCTATAAGTGCCCCCGAGATATTGTTTCTATGAAAGGTAGTCAGGTAATTTGGAATAACTCAATACATGCCCTTCACTTAAAAAAAAAAAAAAAAAAAAAAAAAAGCTGTGAGATTAGGTGGGAGCAAGAAGGGGTGTGCTCGGTGTTCCAGGACTTGCTGACATTCTGGGATGTGGGCATGGACTTCACCAGAGAGGAATGGGCACAGCTGACCTCTGCTCAGAAGACTCTCTATCGAACCATGATGCTGGAGAACTACAAGAATCGGGCTGTACTGGGTAAGCTTGGAGGTGTTGGTACACAAAAGACCATTCTAATGAGTCGATTCCCTTAGCATCGGAGGTATCAAAACCTTTCATGTCGGGCAGTGGTGGCGCACATCTTTAATCCCAGCACTCAGGAGGCAGAGGCAGGCTGATCTCTGTGAGTTCAAGGCCAGCTTGATCTACAGATTGAGTTCCAGGACAGCCAGGGCTACCTCTGTCTCTGGGTAGGGAGGAGTAGAGGGGAGACCTTAGTGAATACCAGTTTAGGCCATACAGAAGAATGCTGGCCAGTTTTGGGGACAGGCATTTGTCTACTGTTCTTTTTCCCTCGGGTAAAATCCTTGGACTTTGTTGACTTTAACTTTTTTCTTTTTTTTCTTTCCAGAGACAAAATCTCACTATATATCCCAGCCTGACCTCGAACTCATGGCAGCCCATGTGCCCCAGCCTCCTAAGTCCTGGGATGCTGGATATGAACTGGCCAGCATGCCTGATTTGGAAGCGGTCCTAGGAAAGACTTTAGTTCCCTGTAAACATGTAAGGCCTACATTTTCCCCATGAGCAGGGCACCAGCTGTGTAGGTCAGGGGTGACTGCACAGTTGGAGCAAGAAGCACAGTGGAAACCAGAAAGCAGCAGCCACTCTTCCAGGTGAGAAGCAAGATCAGTGGGGAAAACAGCTCCTTTTCAAGTATTCAATAGAATTTTTTCCATGGGATGGAAGGGATATTTAAAACATTCATTAAAATACTCTGTTTTCCATTCACATTGCTTGTTGTTGTTGTTGTTTGAGACAGGGTTTCTCTGTGGTAACTCTGGCTGTCCTGGAACTCACTCTGTAGACCAGGCTGGCCTCGAACTCACAGAGATCCACCTGCCTCTGCCTCCTGAGTGCTGGGATTAAAAATATGCACCAGCACCGCCCAGGCTCGTATTTTTAAGTGGCGCTTCCATTTCCTCTTCCTGTCTCTCTGTTTTGAGCCCCACAGTCTCCTTGCAGATTTTTCCATTATATTTTTCAAAATCATGCTATCACCTAATTAAATATTTCAAAACCTAAACTTATTGACCTGTGTGCTTCCTTTTTTCTTTCAGTTTTTAAGTAGGGTCCCTACTTGGCTCAGGCTACCTTCCTCCCTCAGCCTTCCAAGCGCTGGAATTTACAGATGTGTACCAACATGCCTGGTTATAGAGTCTTCTCTGAAATATCCTCTTAAATGTGAGATTTCTTGGTCAGTTATAACAATAACAATGACCTGCCTTTTGCTGGTATTACCACCAATAGTGCCGAACGTTTAATTGTGTAAATGTGTGACCGCTGCTTGCCAGACACTCGGTTACATTTTTAAAATATAATTTTATTCTGGCCAGGCATGGTGGCACACACCTTTAATCCCATCACTCAGGAGGCAGAAGTAGGTGGATCTCTGTGAACTGGAGGCCAGCCTGGTCTACAGAGTGAGTTCCAGGCCAGCCAGAGCTACAAAGTGAGATCTTGTCTCAAACAATAAAAACCAAAACAATAAAAAATAATTATGTCCTGGGACTGGAGAGATGGCTCACAGTTATTCTTATAGAGGAACCAGGTATGTTCTGTTCCTGGTACCTGCGTGATGGTTCACAACAATCTGTAACTCCAGTCCCAAGGGATCTGATGTCCTCAGTTGACATCCATGAGCACCAGGCATGCATGTGGTGAACATACATACATGCCATACATGCAGGCAAACACTCATCCACAGGAAATAAATTAGTGATCTTTCAGTTTTAACGTTTATTGTTATTACATGTTCTTGTGTCAGGGACAGGAGGGGAGTTCCGTGCACATGAGTGCAGGTACCTGTGGAGACCAGAGGTGTCTGACTGCCCTGGGCTGGAGTTACAAGCACTTGTGAACAGCCTGTAATCATGGTGATATGAACTGAACTCAGGTCCTCTCTAAGAGCAATATGCTCTTAACCACTGAGCCATGGCTCCAGGCCTGGGTTATGGATTTTTTATTCAGGCCCCTTATGCCAGGCCATCTTGCCTGTCTTCTACTCTGATTCTTTGCCCTAAGACCTGGCTTTATTGTTTGGATTTGGTTTTCTGCCATGCAAACGCCAACTTTGTCCAGGTGACTCTGACTTGGCCATCCTTCTGGCTTTCAGACACTCTAGGTTTTCTTAGCTCTGCCCCTGCGTACAGATCTCCAACTAGCAAAAAGAATGGCTGCTAACTTAGGATTGGATTCATTCTTCTACCGTGTGGGTTCTGTGGTTGAAATCAGGTAATCAGGCTCAGTGGCAAGCACCCTTACTACTGAACTATCTTACCAGCTCATTGTTTTTTTTAATTTGTATGTGTGTGTGTGTGCGTGTGTGTGTGTGTGTGGTGTTCATGTGTGTTGGTGCACATGTGTGTGAACATTTGTGTGGGGGCCTGAGGTTAACATGTCTTCTTTAGTTACAAGGACTCACAAGCCCAGAGCTTGCAGGTTGGGCTAGTCTGGTTAGCCAGTTTGTTGTGGGGAATCCCCGTCTCTGCCTTCTGAGCACTGGGATTACAGGTGGGACCACCACACCAGAGCCCAGAATTTACACAGATGCTGGGATCAAACTGTGCCCCTCATGTTTGCACAGCAGGCACCCTACCCACTGAGCTAGCTCCCAGAGCACTTATGGCTCCTCTTAAGCAGTGGTTCTTAACCTTCCTAATTCTGGGACCTTTTAATACAGTTCCTCGTGTTGTCGTGACCCACTCTCTCAACCATAAAATTATTTCCGTTGCTACTTCACAACTGTAATTTTGCTACTGTTATGAATCGTGATGTAAATATCTGATATGCAGACGGTCTTGGGTGACCCCATGAAAGGGCATTTTGACCCCCAAAGGGGCAGCGGCCCACAGGTTGAGAACTGCTGTTCTTAAAGGACTGAGAGTGGGTGACCCTTGTGGTTGACTTCTGGCTTGCCCCCTGGAATATCACATGCTTTGTTGTTATTGACACTGCCTAATACCTAATTACCTAAAAAAAAAAAAAATTTAGCCAAAATAAATTAGTAAGAAGAGACCTGGAATGTATCCAGTGGGTACCAACTAGGAAGGTGATCATTAGATGTATGAAAGAAAGGATAGGGAGTTCTCCTAATCAGGAGAACAATCCGATTCTAAGTATAAACAGGAAGTATTAAAAAAAAATAGAGCCAGCAAGAAGGATCAGTGGATAAAGGTGATTGCTGTGAAGTCTGACAACCTGAGTTTGATGCCCCCAAAACCCACAAAGTCGGAGAAACTGACTCTTACCCCCCCCAACATGTGCAGTGGTCCAGGCCCCCATTATGAAAAAAATAAAAAACTGTCAGATATTTAAAAAACAAACGAGCTGGTGGGCGGGATGTTACGCACCTGTGGTGCCCGCACCAGAGAGGCTGAAGTAGGAAGACTGCATGAAGCCAGACTGCCTGGACGATGTAAAGACTCTGAGGCCAGCCTGGACATGGCGGTGCGCACCCGTGACCCCAGCACTCAAGAGGCAGACGAGAAGAATCAGGAGTTGGTGACCAACCTTGGCTATGTAGGGAGACCCTGTCTATAGACTCCTTCGATGAACAAAACACAGCTGGGTTTACATTTCTATGGGGCAGGAATTGTGCAGCCGTTTCTGTTTCAAAGCTTGGGTTTGTACCTATAAGAAACACCCATGATAATACATTCCAGCAAAGCTTGAGTACTACAGACTTACCCTATCTAAACATCTTCCGTCTCACCCACTGAAGTCATTGGTGAGTTATTTGGGGCTTTGAACTTTTGGACTGAGAGTCTACACTTTCTCATGTGAACAATGCATAGCCTGGTTCTTGTAACCACAGGGAGCACGTGTAGGCACTGTGTGGGGTCATCCCAAGGAAACTGGGTCACTGTATAAGTCCCTTAACAGTTCTGTCAGAAGCTGGGGGTAGTGGCATGTGTCTGCAATCTTAGCATCCAGGAAACTGAGACAGACGGATCATCAGTTTCGAGGAGCAACCTGAGCTACACGGTGAGACACTATCTGAAAGAAATAAAGCATACTTGTTTAAAATATAGTTTTCATATAAAATCAGTCAAGGAAACTTCTAAAGTATTAACTGCTTATGTTTGCTCCCGTGTGTGTCGGTGCACCACCACATGCATGCAGTACCTGTAGCAACCAGAAGAGGGCATGGGGTTCCCCTGGAACCGGAGTTATAGACAGTAGTGAGCCACTATGTGGTTGCCGGGACAGAAGCCGGTCTTCTGCAAGAGCAACTGCTGAGCCCTCTCTCCAGCCCCAAGGGACTCTTTCCTTTAAGCATTTGTACACTATTTTAATATGTTACTCTGTGGGTTATTTTTTATCATTTTAAACAAAAAAAAAAGGAAGAAGTAATTTTTAAATAAACAAATTGGCATTACAGTAGGACAGTCTTGCAAATAAGCTTTATAAGGCCTGGACCTACATCTGCCCTTTCAAAGCACAGACATCCCTCCAGTATCTCCCACAGGCCTTTGTCTGACATTTCTTATTCTTGTATCCATTTGTTTTCAACCATGAATACTATGGCTGCTTTTTTGTTATGGCTACCATACTTGTTTTTAAATGTCCCCACTGTGCCCTGTCCTCTTCTCATAGACTTTTTAAAGCATAATGTTGGAAAGGATTTGTCCATTCTGAATCTCTTTTAGATGGAGTGGACAGACCTGAAATGAAAAAGACACCTCTCAAGCAGAACACTTCCGATGAAAGACAGCTCTGAGAGGTTATAACCAAAAGGCTAACAGGGAGCACTTTCTGGTACTCTATCTTAGGTGGGTTCTGGGATTTTTGATTACCAGTTAAAATTGAACCAAGAAAGCCAGCAAAGGCAAGCATCTTTCACCCACTGAAAAATTACACAGAGAACCATGGGTTGTTATAAGTTTGAGGAGAACTATAATCTGAATTCAAACCTCATTATGCATCAGAGAACCCCTCCCATTAAAATGCCACTCCACCCTGACATGGAAGGAAAGAGCATCAGGGAGGATTCAGATGTGATTTACTTTCACGAACACGATATGAGACAGAATCCCTCTGAATATAATGAATGTGGGAAAATCTCCAGTCACCGAACTCTTCTTGCTAATTGTATTCTTCTCAGAGAGAAATGCAGCGGGTGTAGAAAGGCCTTCAACCAAAATTCATCTCATAACCAACCTCAGATAGCCCTTACAGGGGAGAAGGCCTACACCTGTGACGACCGTGGGAGGAGATCCAGCCAGAGAATACATCTCATCCAACACCAGAGAATCCATACAGGGGAAAAGCCTTTCGCACGTGATGAATGCGGGAAAGCCTACCGCCAGCGCCGCCCCTGCACACAGCACCTGCGAATCCACACGGGAGAGAAGCCCTACAAACGAAACGCGGCTGGGTCACATCTCTCACAGAGTATCAGAGCCTTCACACTGGAGAGAGACCTATGAATGTAGTTTTTGTGGGAAAGCCTTCAGCCAGAGAACGCAACTTAATCAACTCGAGAGGAAACATACAGGAGGGAAGCCCTGTAAGTGTAACGAATGTGGGAAAGCCTTCAGCCAGAGTGCACATCTTAACCAACCTAAGAAAATCCACAGCCGCAAGAAATTATGTGACGATAAATATGAGAAAACCTCAAAACGAAGTCCTTCCCTTAGTGCCTCATAACTCATGTAGGGGGAAAACATGAACTTATAGATGTAGGAAAATTTTTAATTCATTCTTTCCATTCACTGTCAAATTACTCATGGTGGAAAGAAAGGTTGCAAGTGAGCTTTTACTGAATAGGAACCAAATTTATAACTCAAGTTAGTAGTTTATAACACTCCCGGGAAGTCTTATAAATAGTGAACATTATTAATTTTACAAACAAAAAAATATATTGGGCCATGAATTGGATTCCGAATCCAGTGTAAAACCTAAATAAGGGGTGTGTGGTGACACGCCTGTAATTCAAGCACTGAGGTTCATTGTTGTTATTGCTCTTGCTTTCTTTGTAATCCTCTCAGTTGGTGGGAGGCGGGGGGCTAGGAATTCAAGGCCAATATGGATTACCTGAGACCCTGATTTTAAAAAGGAAATGGAAAAAAACACAAAATCTAATAGACAATAACCTGTAATTACGAACCTGTAAATTTATTTTATAATACTGTTTAATTATATAAATGTTGATTAAACAATGCAACATTGTAATATAACCAGTTACACAAATAGAATAAACAGAAAGAGTAATATTTCTCAGACTTTAATCATTTTGTGCTTTATTTGCAGTTTTTTTCTATACTTAGTCTTAATGACTTTTTAAAGGACATAGGATTTTTAGCCTGGTCTAATAAATATTCTCTATGGAACTTAATAGCTTGCTATACTAATAATATAATATACTTGCTATACTAATAACATTTGCTCTGCTATCTAAAAGAATAAAAAATACCTTTTAAAATTTAAAACATTCAGCTGGCAGCTGGAGAGATGGCTCAGCAAGTTAAGAGCACTGGCTGCTCTTCCAGAGAACCTGGGTTCAATTCCCAGCACCCACATGGCAGCTCACAACTGTCTGTAACTCCAGTTCCACAGGATCTGACACCCTCATACCAATGTACATAAAATAAATTATTTTTAAAAATATATTCAGCTGGGCATGGTGGCTCATGCCTATAAGCCAGGCACTCAGGAGGTGGGGGCAATAAGAGTACTGTGGATTTGAAGGCAGCTTAGCATCATAGTAAAGCCTTGTCTCAGAAACACGCACACACACTACCTGTGAAACTACTCACACATTCAAAGGCTCCCCAACATGTCAAGGACAACGTCAGGTCCTTAACAAGAAATGTCATCTGAGCAGAGGCTCGTCCTTCCATAGCTTTGGTTCTGGCCATGTGTTAGATTCCTGTTCACCTTTTTTACACCCTCTCACACTCCATTGCCCTTCCACACACTCTCCTTTCTGCTTCACATGTCTCCCCGCACCCCACGTCCCTCTGTACGGTCCTCCAGGTCCTCCTTTCCTCTGTGTGCTGACACAAAAAGAAAGTGTGGTTTGTCTTGACCACTAACTGAGCCAGCCTCAGTGTTTCCCTGGTAACCTGGTAACTGCAAGCCATGGCCTTGAACATTCCAAAGCACCAAAGAAGGTGTTAGATTATTGTCCAAAACTGAAAGAAACTGGCTCCCAGTCTAAGCCCAAATTCTTTATGGGAGCTCCATACACACACATATCCCTAGTTGTATAAACCTAAATAGAACACCCCCCTCTTCTCACATCCTTTGCACTGATAAGGTGGAAGTTCTCATAAGAGCTTTGTAGGAATTTAATGTTTCTTCCTTTGTAGTCCCAACCAGAGTTATTTCAGGTCAGTTTGGGACCCCTCTCTTGGGAACTTCCTTGCCACCTATTTGAGGACAATTCCAGTTTCAGGTCTGACTAGAAGGAAACAATAACCTCCAGGTGATGGTGAAGAATGTGTGCGTGTCTCTGTATTTACACTCTTCTATGGCCTATTTTATACTTGATTCTTTTTTTTATTTGCTTCTATTAGACTGTGGGCCTTTGGGGGGGCACCCTTTTATTCATCTTTTCCCTACAAAGCCTAACACAGATCCTGGCAATATGTGTTCCATAAATGGTTGCTAAGAAATCAACAAGTCGGACAGATTGATGCCTTGTCTTACTGCTGCTATTGTAAGACTGGGTATTGTTTCCAGGACCTGATGCATGCTAGAAAAGCACAGGGCCATTTACCCACATTTCTAGATCCATGATTTGGATAAATTTTTATTTTTCAAGTATTCCAACACCAGTTGCTAACATAGCTCAGTAGTCAAGATTGCCCTTACAGACACTTAAATAGTCTGCTCCAATAAGCTGTTCCTCTTTACAATTAGCCTAATTATTCCCAGTCTTCCCTCTGAGAAAGCTTTATCAGGAAACCTGCAACAAATCATCTAACCCCTTTAAAACTGACACAAATTGCAAATTCTCACACCAGAGAATTCACTTCCATCTTTCAGATTGTTTATTTATTTGTTTACTTACTTACTTACTTACTTATTTTTGAGTGAGTCTGATAGCCCAGGCTGACCTCAACCTCACCACATAGTCAAGGATGATCTTGAATTCCTGATCCTCCTGTCTCTATCTCCTGAATGCTGAGATTCCATGTAATACCACATGAAGTTTATGCCGGGCTGGGATTTAAGGCAGGGCTTTGAGCAAGCGAGATAAATAGTTTACCAATTGGACTCCATCCTCAGCCATATATATATATAATGTTGTGTGTATTTGAGACAGACTGTCACTCTGTAGCCCAGACAGTTGGTAAACTCATTGCAATCCTTATCGACTTTTGGGTACTGGGATGTGCCTCCACGCCCACCTTTTAATAATATCTTGAAATTTCTGGCATGCATTTTATACATATTTATGGGATACGGTGCGACATTGCAGTGTGTGCTTACAGTCATATCGGGGATATTGGCATATCCATCCATTTACCACATCTTTGCCTTTAAAGCATCCAAAATTCCCTTTGATGTATCTAAATATTACACAGAACATCAGAAATTATTGTAGATCACGCTTGTAATTCTAACCCTGGAAAGGCGGAGGCTAGCCAGGTCTTTAGTGCGAAACTGGAGAGAGACAGAGACAGAGACAGAGACAGAGAGAGACAGAGAGGGAGGGAGGAGAAGAGAAGGAGAAGAGAAGAGAAGAGAAGAGAAGAGAAGAGAAGAGAAGAGAAGAGAAGAGAAGAGAAGAGAAGAGAAGAGAAGAGAAGAGAAAAAAAAAAGAAAAAAAGAAAAAAAAAAGTTTCTATGACGAATGCAATCCTTTGATTTGACGGCCTGTCCAAACGATTCCTGGGAAATTCGAAGTGCCAAAGACAAAGAGGAACAGAAAAAGGCAGGAACCTCCTGCGCACCCGTCGCAGTGCCTGTGGGGAAGGTAGAAGCAGGACACTCCAACGCGGGAAACTTCCGCCCGAGGTGCTGATTCAAATCAACTGGGCGGGGTCTTTTACAGTTAGCCCCGCCCAAGGCAGACAAGACTGGCGCCAAGTGTAAAGGGAGGCCCGGGGCGGGGCTAGCGCGCCGGGTGACGCCATCACGCTGCGCCCCCATGCTCCACCAGCCTTGGTCCGAGTGGTAGAATCCAGAGGTGAGCGCGGGCTCCAGGTGTGGGTGTCGGGGTCAGTCGTGCGGCGTCCCCTGTCAATCAACTCGAGGCGCGCTGGTTTCCGAAGCAGCTGATTCCCAAAGTGGCTCCGAGTCAGAGTTCCTCGTCCTCGTACCTGAAGCTTGGCTGCTGGCTTAATAGTTGTAATATAACCTCGAGATCGTGTCCTATTAAGTGTTTCTAAATGGTTACAGACCAAACTCTAGTGGCTGAAGGGTAAATAAATGACCTGTCTTTGGTGATCTATGAAGCACCTTCAAGTAGAGGATATTTGATCTGTAGAGCGTTGGCAGCAGGGGAGTTTTCCAGATGATTGGGTTGGAGACAGACTCGGGTTGGTCCTTTAACTGTCTGTTTTCTCTGTCTCCTGCCACATTCAGAGAGAGGGATTCCGATGTGACCAGTTAATTTGTGTAATTGCATATTCTAATAGTTCTTCAAACCACTTGTGAGCAGGCTGTATTATTCCTAACTTTGCAAATGGGGAATCTGAAGGTTATTGAGATTCACTTACTGCTTTGTAAACACCATAAAGATGAGACCTGTAAGCTTCTCTGACCGGGCTATTCCAGAAAGGTAGCAAAAAGGATTTCTGAACATAGGCGTTGCCACCGACAAAATTCGCTTCGTAAGCCCTAACCAACAGAATGTTAAAAGTTTGAATGGGGTGTTGTGACACCTGCCTATATGTAATTTCAGAGGATCCTTGAAAGGAGGGCTACAGAGCTTTTGAGCCATCATGTGGGTGCTGGGAACTGAACCCAGGTCCATCTGGAAGAGCAACCGGTACTCTTAGCTGCTGAGCCATCTCTCCAGTCCAACTCACTGGAAGCTAGTATAGAAGGATCTCCCAGGTAAAGGCCGGACTTCAGGAAGAAGAGACAGAGCCATTGGTTTGTTAGATCTTTGGGAGTCGAACGACCCTTTTACAGGGGTCTCCTAAGCCCATCTGCATATCAGATAGTTACATTACGATTCATAACAGTAGCAAAATTACAGTTATGAAGTAGCAACAATAATAATATGGTCGGGGGTCGCCACAGCATGAGGAACTGTATTAAAGGGCCACAGCGTCAGGAAGGTTGAGAACCTCTGTGTTGGGTGGATAAAGAGGAAGGTGCAAGACTGTCTTAATGTTAAGCTTTGAATTTTTTTTTTTTTTTTTTTTTTTTAGGTGCTCAAAGACACATAATGTCAATAGTCCGTTCATCCGTCCATGCCAAATGGGTCGTGGGGAAGGTGATTGGTACAGCAATGGTAAAAACTGCTAAAGTAAGAGCGACCAGACTTGTTTTGGATCCCTACTTGCTAAAGGTGAGGCTCAACACCCGTCTTAAAGTGGCACTGATAAATTACCAACATGTTCTAGGGTCTGAGCAGAAAAGCTCTTCCCTGTTGATAAAAGACAGGTTGAATATCTGCAGCCATCTAGACACTGCTGGCTGTGGGTGTAACCAGGTTCATTTAAGTTCACTCTGATGTGTCCTGTAGTCATTTGCAGGGCAAACAGTATGGGAACAGAGAATGAGACACTTCATTCTCTCCTCCAAGATTGCCATAAGAGAACATCTCAGTAAAGAGACATTTGGGCTGAACCTCCAGTAAGATTCTGTTTCTGGACCAGGTGGTGGGAAGTCATTCCGACTCTGTTGAATAGTTTGTGATGCTTTTTTTTTTTAGCTGTGATAGGGCATGGTCTCTTGCAGAAACAGCAAGTGGTTCCGTGTGTTGAGGCCAGGGGTAGGTATTTAATGGGTGCAAGGACAGTTGGAGGACTGTGAAGGATCCATTGTTCTTTGTTGTTTTATTTTCTTTCTTTCGAGAGAGGGTCTCTCTTTGTAGCCCTGGCGGTCCTGGAACTCGCCATGTAGATCAGTCTGGCTTTGAACCCACAGAGATCCACCTGTCTCTGTCAGAGGTGTGCACCACTATATCCAGCGAGCCACTGTGTTTTGATTTCACCTTTTAAATAAAGGAAAGATTGAGGCAAAGGTAGAGGTAAGGACTAGAGAAAGGAGTGGGTAAGGGGATTTTTTTTTTTGCAAAAATGTGGTGTAGAAACAATAAAGACCGGGACTAAAGTGGCGGCAGCAGCAGTCAGAATGGAGTAGAGGAAGGCGTGGGGGAAGGTAGACTTCATGAAGTCGAAATGGAGCTGTCAGTTTGTTGAATGAGTAGGGAGGGAGGGGTGGGGACCAGGGGTTGTTTCTGTGTTCAGATTTGACTCTCAGATAGTTAGCAATGCTGCTCATCGTCTACAGTCAACATACCAGCAGGACGGTTCAGTAGGTGAAGGCGCTGGCCACCAAGCCTAACGGCCTGTTTCTGACCAGGACCCACATGGTGGAAGGAGAGGACTGAGTCCTGTAAGGTGTCCTCTGACCTCCACACCTGCACTGTGACATAAACTAAATTGTAATAAAAAACAATAATAAAAGATCAAAAACAGACACCTTTGATCCCAGCACTTGGGAAGCAGAGGCAGACAGATCTCTGTGAGTTGGAGGCCAGGCTGGTCTACAGAGTGAGTTCCAGGACAGCCAGAGTTACAAAGGAGAAACCCTGTCTTGAGAAAACAGTAGTAGCGTCAGGCCTGTCACCTCAGCTACCCAGGAAGCAGAGATGGGAGATTCAAAACCACATAGACAACACTTTTGTTTTTGTTTTTTTTGAGACAGGATTTCTTTGTGTAGCCTTAGCTGTCCTGGAACTGGTGCTGTAGACGAGGCTGGCCTTGAACTTAGAGATCCACCTGCCTCTGCCTCTGTCTCCCAGGTGCTGGTATTAAGAAGATTGCACCACCACACCTGGCTTCATCATGATGTTTAATTATCTTGATAACTTTAAAGCTTCCTTTTGTGGAAAGTAACCAAGCTTAGAGAGGTTGAGTGACTCGCAGCTGGTGGAGAGAGCAGCGTGTTTATGGGCTGGAGAGAAGGCCTCAGTGGGAGGATTCTAGTCTAGGGACAGATAATCATTGGTAGAGCCAGGGTAATTAAAGGACTGGCCTTCAGAGCTCAGAAGTGTCTCTGAGAAGGTCATTTCCAAAATTAAGCAGCTAATTGTTGTACTAGAGGCTTCCAAAAACATTTCATCTTCCACTGCCAAGCCCTGGCTGGTTTTCTATGCATCATTTTTTCCTACTTTTTTGGCAGCCCCACGCCACAGATGGGAGCTGCTGATCCATTCCTCTCCTTCTCTCCACAGTACTTTAATAAGCGGAAAACCTACTTTGCCCACGATGCCCTTCAGCAGTGCAGCATCGGCGACATCGTGCTCCTCAGAGCTCTGCCCGTCCCACGATCAAAGCACGTGAAACATGAACTGGCCGAGATCATTTTCAAAGTTGGCCGAGTTATTGACCCAGTCACAGGAAAGCCCTGTGCAGGAACTGCCTACTTGGAGAGTCCACTCGGTTCAGAAACTACTCACCTAAGCAAAACTCTGGAAGAACTCAAGGTCTCTTCAACCTAGGGAAGACGAGCCAAAGGGATTTCTGTGTTTTTGTCCTATGACTTTCATTACTAACTCTCCAGTTTCTTGTGACATTAATAAAATAGTAAAAGTAAATGAAGAACTTAGTGTTCCATAAAGTGTTATGTCATGTTTCAGATTCTCTTCACTGAATATACTTTCAGATTACGCTATGTGCCTAAGTTTTCTGCCTCATTTAATAAGCTCACTACCTTAAAACATATATATTGCTTTGTTTGTTTTGCTTTGTTTTTTGTTCAAAGAAATCTTGAAATTATCTTGAAAGAAGAAAGCCTTTTGATATGAACAGATAAGACTACATTGCATACTTTTGGTAGTTTAATTTTTTTTAATTTAGTGTGTCTGGCTATTCAGGATGTGTGTGTGAGAGTGTGTGTGTGTGTGTGAGTACTTATGTGCCACAGCACACCTGTAGGACTCTGTTTGAGGTAGATGTCTCTGAGTTTTGCTGTTCACTAGTGTGATAACTGACAATGACATACACACATATATTTTAAGTGCTGTAACTTAGTAGTTTTTTGCTTTGCAGAAGCATTTTTTACTGCAGAAACTTCGGCCTTTGTATTTCAGTTTTCTGTCTGACTCCTAGAAATATATGTGTGTGTGTGTGTGTGTGTGTGTGTGTGTGTGTTATGTGTGTTTCTTTTTATTTGTTTTGTTTTTGAAATAATGTGTCTGTATATAGCCCAGATGAGCCTTGAATTTACAGTCTAGCTCCAGGATAGCTGGGATTAATAGATGTATGCCACCAGGCCTAGCTTAATAGAAGCTATTAGTGATGACCTCAGGCATTGATCATCAGGTTCACAGACTGGGGAAGGATGCATAGGTATCCTTATGGCAAATAGGACCAATGTAAATGCCAAGAGACTGAATAACTTCCCAAAGAAGATAGACAGTTGCTAGAGCTAAAATTTGAAAGTCTGCAGACTAGTAAATAAAGGGGTATGGAGAGGGCATTTCAAGCAGAGGAGAAAGGGCAAAGTCCTAAGTAGGAACATGACCATAGAGGCTGGAGAGATGGCCCAGTGGTTAGGAATAGTGACTGCTCTCGCAAAGGACCTGAGCCACATGGTGGCTCAAAACTGTTAAAAATTCCAGTTTAAGAAGATCTGGCGCCCTCTTCTGGCCTCCATGAGCACTGCATGCATGTAGTGCACAGCCATAACCTGCAGGCAAAAACACTCGTGCATAAAATAAAAATTAATATTTTCTTTAAAAACATAACCAGGAGTTCTTGAAGCAGGGAGACTTGCTGGGCCATATTGAACATAGGTAGACATCAGAAAAATGGGATAGTGGATTATTTAAGTTTTTCAAAGAAACTGATTGCTGTTTGATTACAGAGTTAAAAAACATCAGTGTAAAGAACTGAATAGAAGCCCAGTAGTGGTGGTGCACACCTTTAATCCCAGCACTTGAGGCAGCCAGATCTCTATAAATTCAAGGCCAGCCTGGTCTATAAAACAAGTTCCAGTGTAGCCAGGACTGTTATACAGAAAAACCCTGTCTCAAAAAAAAAACAAAAAAAGTTAATTAACAAACAAACAAAAAAAAAGCTAGATAGAATAAGATGAAGGAACTAACTCTAAAAAACTGGTCCCTTAAACCTAAACCTTGTACAGAGAGGACGGATAGCTTACCTTCCTAAGGGAAACGCTTGGCTTGGAGCCAGGACAGGTGGCGGGAGGGGAAGCCTTTAGAGCGTCTAGCTCCCTGGAGGTGGAGCTGTGTGATACTGTGTGATTCTCTGAGCAGATGACTGACACCTGTTGGACCACTCAGGTTTCCATCTCAAGCATCTGTAAGACACTTCAGAGAGTGATGTGCACTCTGGTGTATCGTTTTTACTAAAGTTTCTTGTGCGTGAGATGCAGCTCAGACTAGAGTTTGGTCCCTGGCACCCACATGGTAAAAGGAAGGAATGAACTCCCTGAAGTTTTTCTTTTCACATGCACAAGTAAATAAATGTAATTTATAAATTTAATTGAAAATTTTTTTTTTAAATTAGGCTCCAGGAAGACTCTTGTAAAGAGAAATTAGAGTAACACCCTGCCAACACTTGGGAGGCAAAGGCAGAGACAGGTGGATCTCTGTGAGTTCGAGGCCAGCCTTGTCTATAGAACAAGTTCCGGGACAAGTAGGGCTACAAAGGAAAACCCTGTCTTAAAAAACATAAACAATAATAAAAAACTTCCTAGCTGGGCCTGGTGGTGTACACCTTTAATGTTAAATAATGAGACCTTCCTTGTCCAGAAAAATTGTCCAGCCAATGGTGATGGTGTATACCTGTAATCCAGCGCTCAGGAGGTTGGGTTGCTAGGCAACTTAGGACCTATTTCAAAAGTAGATTGAAGATGTATAGCTCATGGATAGAGCACTTGTTTAGCATATACAAGGCCCTAAGCGCA
The DNA here is from genome assembly GCA_026225945.1 of Cricetomys ansorgei. NCBI lineage: Eukaryota > Metazoa > Chordata > Mammalia > Rodentia > Nesomyidae > Cricetomys > Cricetomys ansorgei. Next base: position 5,323,538 of record JAMJFZ010001012.1, on the reverse strand, counting down.
GTCACCAGTACTGGGGCAAAAGAGCACTGGGCTAATGGACAAATGAAACCCCAGAACAAAACAGTAATGGAGGGGTTAAAAATGCAGCACGGCCTAATGCTAAGTAACACAACCGCAGAGTCAGGCACCCACCGAAATGCAAGAGTGCCAAACTTGCATTCCCAAAAGAGATTTGAAACTCTCTTAATATTAAGTTGAGTCACATCAGGTGTGTTAATGCAGACCCATGATCCCAGCACTCCCGAGGTGGAGGCAGTGGGATTGAGAGTTTGAGGCCTGGCCTACATAGTGAAGCCCTGTTTAAATAAATAAAAATAAAAATAAATAAACAAACTGGGTTTGAAGGCTCATGCATGTAATCCCAGCACCCAGAAAGGGTAAGGCAAGAGGTTTACCGTTGAAACACCGTCCAAGAAGTCCAAGAGCAGAGCCCTGCAAGAGGAATTCTGAGTGCTTGTGAGAAAACTCCAAGAATAACAAGAGTCTCGTGACCTCAGTTTCTTCAAAGCACGGAGTTGCTCTTGAAATGCGCTTTCCTGCCCCTCCTAGGTGTATTGGATAGGAGTGAGTTTATGTTAGATTGCTCATTATTGCTTGCTGCTGTTATCCATATGCATCTGTGGGGAAAGCTGGTTTGATCACATGTGGCTTGTCCTTGTGATTGGACATTTTACTCAGGTGACTCTTCCTAACGGTATAAATTATCTGATGCTCTGAATAAAGTTGGCTACTGCGTGAGACTTTAGTCCACTTCCTTTCTAGGCCCTGATCTCCCAGGTTCAACTGCCTCAAGAGCAATCAACAGATTACCACAAGTTTGAGGCCAGATTGGGCTACACAGCAAGACCCTGTCTCAAATAAACTGATAAATCGAGGATCTGTGTAAGAAACACAGGGCTCACCAGGCATGGTGGCACACACTCTTAATCCCAGCACTAGGGAGGCAGAGGCAGGCAGATCTCTGTGAGTTCGAAACTGGCCTGGTCTACAAAGCAAGTTCCAGGACAGCCAGAGCTGTTACATAGAGAAACCCTATCTAAAAAAGTCAGAAAAAGGAAAGAAAGAAAGACAGACATATACTCAAGGTCATCTTCCTGTACACCAGGACTCTGAATCAGTCTGAGCTACAAGATCCTGTCTAAAACAAACAACAGAAAAACAAACAAAATAATAGCTAGGTATGAGGGGCTTAAGTCTCTAATTCAGGAGGCTGAAGAGGGATTGCCATGGGTTTGAGGATAATCTGAGCTACAGTGTGAGACCCTGTCTCAAATATGTACAGTGTGTGTGTGTGTGTGTGATGAAGTGTTATCTGGGGATAATGACATCTACACGATAAAAACTCCAAAAGCAATTTATGAAGAATGGGCCCCGCCCATAGGCTTTGAGTTCTAGTACCCATAAATCTATTCCCTTCTTGGGGATCTCCCTGTGTACATTCCAGCGCTGACCAGGATCCTTTCGGTTCTTCTGAGTACGGTTGTCTTGAGCACTTGGTTGGCGCGCCCCCTGGCGGCTGCATCGCGCTCTACCGCAGTAGCACGCTGCTCCCCCTGGCGGCCGCGCCCCCCACACTACAGCGGCCTAGCGCCCTGCCCCGCCCCAGCCTGGACGGCCCGGCCGGGGGAGGGGTCGCGGCGGCGGCGGCGGCGGCGGCGGAGGCGGAGGCGTCAGCGGCACCCAGGAGGTAGGAGCTTCAGGCTCCGGAGCAAGATGGCGGCGCGGGTGCTGCTCGCGCAAGGAGGCCTGCTGCGCCCAGCCGCCCCTGGCAGCTTCCTGCCCGGGCTCCGGTGAGCAGCGCCGCCCTTTCCGGGGCCCGGCCGGGGAGGGGCCGCCGCGGGGCGAAGGGCGCAGGGTCCCCGGGGCGGGCTGTGGGGCGCCGGGGAGCGGCCCAGGGCTGGCGTGGCTGGAGCGCTTTCCGGGGCCCGCGGGGCTCAAGGTCACGGTCCTGCCGGCGCCGCCCTTGCCGCCGACGCCCGGGGCCGGGCTCGCGGGCCACGTCCTCCCGCAGCTCCGCGCGCTGCGCTCTCCCTCCGCGGGAGCAAATGCTTCGCCCCCCGGGAGAGCTGCAGCGAGGTCCCGACTCGGAACAGTCCTTGACTTAGAATTTAAAAGCGGAGTGGATCAAGAAAGTAATCGACCGTGGCCAGTGTAGTAGTAGATGGTCCAAACTTTTTCTTTTCCTAACCTCAGTGGATTCTGTGTGCAGTCGTCTGAATCTGTCACCTTGACATTGCCACAGAAAAATAACCAAAAGCCATCCTAATGTGCCGACGGGTTTGTTTCCCCTTCCCTCTTTTATATGATTATTTCATTTTTAAACGGTTTTTAGGTTGGTTTTTTTTTTTTTTAATGTCTATGAGTGTTTGCCTTGCATGTACGCGTATCACATATGTGCCTGGTGCCCGTGGCAGCCAGAAGGCGGCTTTGGATGCCCCGGAACTGGAGTTACAGAGGGTTGTGAGCCTCTATTTGGGGGCTGGGAATTGAATCTGGGTCCTCTGCAAGAGCAGCAAGTGTTCTTAAACCGCTCCAGCCACTATTTACTTTAAAAAAAAAAAAGAAAAAAGAAAACAAGGTCTTGATACATGTATCGATAGCTGGCCTTGAACTTTCTGCAAACCTCCAGCCTCCGACTCCTAAGTACTGCACTTGTAGGTGTACGCTACGAAAGCCCAGCCTTGGCTAATTGAATTGTTGCTTTTTTAAAAATTACTAGATTTAACTCACTCGCCTGCACACGTGTGTGTGATTGGTTCTTTTCCACCAGGTGGGTCTAGGAAATTGAACTTAGTTCATCAGACATAGCAGCTAGTGCTTTTCCAGTGATTCTCAATCTTCCTGATGCTGCGACCCTTGTACACAGTTACTCATGTTGTGGTGACTACCAACCATAAAATTATTTTTGTTTCTACTTCATAACTAATTTTGTTACTATTATGAATTGTAATGTAAATAAATATCTGATATGCAGGTGGTCTTAGGCGGCCCCTGAAAGGGTCATTCAACCCCCCAAAAGGTCATGACCCACAGGTTGAGACCCGCTTTAAATTTAAGTCATCTCACTGATCCCTGAGGCCCTCCCCTTTTTTTTTTTAAAGATTTATTCATTTTTGTGTATAATTGTTTTTGCCTGCATTGGTGTATGTATACCCTGTACATGCCTGGTGCCTGCAGTGGTCAGAAGAAAGCATTGAACCTCTGGAACTAGAGTTACAGAGAAGGCTGTGAGCTACCACATGAGTGCTGGGAATGGAACTCTGGTCCTCTGCTAGAGGAACAAGTGGTCTTAACCACTTAGCCATCCATGCCTATGAGAGTGTTACATGATCTGTCTTGTTTAATTTTGTAGCAATCTTAAGTAGTATGCGTTTCAGAAGATGGAACCCCACAGAGGGTAAGAGACACATCTCTAGGCAAAGTGTGTGAACTCTTATGCTCTAGGCCTGGTGCCATTGCTAGGACAGATGCACCCTGTAGATGCAAATTACTTAAATCATGTGTAATATGTTTCCAAGTGGAATGAATGAACAACTTGCTTTCACTTCTGTTGTTACTGAGCAAGCAATCTGAGCCCCCAAAGTTTTTTTTGGTCCTTGCAAAACAGGCAGCTGAAACTAATTTTGCTACTGTTTTGAATTGTAATGTAAATATCTGATATGCAGATGGTCTTAGGACCCCTATAAAAGGGTCATTTGACCCACAGGTTGAGAACTGCTCTAATGCATCTTTTTGTAGCTGTGGTTTGCATTAAGCCCTGAGTTCTCAGCTATTTAATAAACACCAGCGCTAAGGCCCGCAGGCACTGGAAAGGATTTGAGGTGCCCAGGATTTCATTCATGTTCCTACCACAAAGCCTAGCTGCTCTCTTTCCAGTAATGGAACATCTCCCATTGTCTAGGCAGGAAATCAAGCCTTCTCCGAGCCTATGCCCCCTCCCTCCATGCCTTCTAATTGGTTGTCAGATCTGTCAGTTCTGCTTCCAGATATCTAGACTCCACTGTCTCTGTTCCCATGAATGCTTAGCCATCAGCAACACTTGTCTGGATTCCTATGAAGAGTGTGAACTTGATCCCATCATTGAAGGGGACAGGTAAAAAATCTTAAAGGACATTTTCCCATTATAAAAAGTCTCCATTAGCCAGACTGTGGTGGCTGGAGAGATGATTCAGCGTTAAGAACTTGTACTACTTTTGCAGAGGACCTGAGTTCATATCCTAACACCTACATCAAACAGCTCATAACCACCTAGAAAGAACTCCAGGGCAATCTGACCCCTCTAGGAACCTGTACTCAACAGTCACATGCTCTACTCCCCCATACATACACACAATTAAAAATAAAAATAACCCTTTAAAACATAGGCTATGGTGATACACACTTACAGTCTCAGTGCTTGGAAAGTGAGGTAAGATAGTTGTTAGTTGGGGGCCATCCTGGACTACATAATGAAACCCTGTCCCACCCACACACACAAAAACACAAGGATCTCTTATATAAACCTTGTCTGGAAAAGAATGGAAACATTTAACAGTGGTCTAGATACTATGGAATCACTGTGTTTCTTAGATGTGATAATATCACAGTAAATTTACCTATTCTTGGAGATATATGCCAAAGTGTGTGTGTGTGTGTATTATGTATGTATGTATGATGTATGTATGTATGTGGGCAAGGTCTCATACCCTGACTGGCCTGGAACTCTCAAAGTAGATCAGGCTGGCCTCAAACTCAGAGATCTGCCTGCGTGTGCCTCCTGAGTGCTGGGATTCAAGATGTGAACCACCATGCCTGCCATATGCTGAAGTATTAAGGTTATGTTATGTCCACACAGTTTCCAAATCTGTAAAAATTAAAAGAAAACATCTTAAATGGTAACACAGTAACTTTTTGATCTGTGTGGAATGCATAAGTTACCTTATTTCAACTTCTCTGTGTTTGAGGTTTTTCAAGATGAAACAGGGAGAATTGAGTCTCTGCAAGGTCAGTGCAGGAGTTAGGTTTATGGGAATATTGCTTTAATATAAGACTTCTTGGAACAGCTCTACCAGCCTCCTCTCCCCCTGCCTGTGCTTCCTCACGGCAATATTTGCTCTTGGCCTTGGCCATTACTGGCTCTTAGATTGGTCTTTCTCCCACAGATACCCACCTGGCAAATGTCCATCATCCTCTCCATCAATAGTTCTCAACCTTCTAACACTGCAACCCTTTAATACAGTTCCTCATGTTGTGGTGACCCCAACCATAAAATTATTTTCGTTACTTCTTCATAACTGTGGTTTTGCTACTATTATGAATCACAATGTAAATATCTCATATGCAGATGGTCTTAGGCAATCTCTGTGAAAGGGCCGTTCGACCCCAAAGGGGTCGAAACCCACAGGTTGAGAACTGCTGCTTTACATCTTCAGCCCGACAGGCACTTCTTCAGGTGCTTCATCTCCAGGCCAGCCGATCCCTGTCTCCCACCATACCCTACCCCGTCTTGCCGGCTGTGCCTCTGCCCTGAGCTTCTCTCACTCTGGCTGTGATCATGTTTTCCTGCCCTCGCCTGCACGCTCAGCTCTCTGAGGTCAGGGCTGGCTTTGTTGTTCTGTACATCTTTCCACACTGGCCCCACCCCTGACACATGTTGCACAGTTAGCAAATATTTGAGAGTCAAATGAGTGAGGCCCACTGTGCTTCTGCAGCCTGGTCCTAATGTCTGCATGTTAACGTATTTCCCTTCTTCGTTTTGCTCTGACTAAACCTTCGAATGTCTTCTACCTGGTCAGGACATTTTCCACCTTAGGTTTTTTGGAGTTTTTTTTGTTTTGTTTTGTTTTTTGTTTTGTAGGCAATTTTGTTTTGTTGTTGGGCTTTTGTTTTGTTTTATTTTGTTTTAAGATAGGGTTTCACAGTATAGCCCTTGCTGGCCAGGAACTTGATAGGTATAACAGACTAGCCTCAAATTCAGAGATCTGCCAGACTCTGCCTAGGCCTCACAAGTGCTAGCATTCATTCATACACCTGGCAGGATTTTTTTTTCCCTCCGGTGCTGGGGATGGAGCCCAGGGCCTCACACGTCCTAGGAAAGTGCTCTCTGCCAGTAAGCCATTAAGCTATACCCTCTGCCCCAGGGACACCTTTTGAAAGTACTCTCTCCCTTCATCTCTACATCCACTGTCTGAGTAGTAGACCACCCTTTGTCCCATCCACTGGGAGTTTATTGAATGCTTCCTTCAAAACATGTTCTGCTGGGCACGGCAGCAGCGAGCCCAGGAACTGCACTCCCGCCCCTGTTGCTGGCTCGGTGCTTCCCGGTTGCTTTTCATGCTCGTTTTGAAAGTTTGCTAGCATTGCATCATATCCAGGTATGATGAAAGAAGCCTAGCCAACCTGCTAGATCATCCGTGGTGATCTCTGTTCCAGTCCCCCCCCTTTCCCCGCTCTCTGCTCTCCTGCCTTACTGAGCTCTCTGCAGTTCCAGAACTCTGCCATCCATTCCCATGACTCTGTGTTCCTGTACATGTTGTTCTCTCCGACTAGAATTATCACCTGCCTTGTCCATCTGTCCTGCTTGGCCTCCAGGGCAGAGCTGCAGCGTCTCTACTGGAGTCCCTTTCGCTCCTCTGAGTCCAAGCTGATGATTCATTCCCTTGAACTCTGGCAGTGCCTGTCTGCTTTGGTATCTGTGGTCGTTTCTGGCTGTTTTCCCCAGGAGACTGAACCGGCTTGGCATCTGGTTGGACCTGATATCAAGAGAGCCTAGTACATAATGTTTTATTTTAAAGTCCAGTATTTGATAGAAAGTAGGAACCCTCCAATCCCTGTTTGTGTGTCTGTGTATTTCTGTCTGTCTGTCTGCCTGCCTGCCTGTCTGTAGTCGTTAGTAAGAAACCAGGCCTTGCCTAGATCTTATCACTCTGGCAGCTGTTGGCATAGCTCTCTCCATATTTGGCTTAGACAGTGATTTAGACTGGACAATGACGAATCATGCTTCCTGTCGCCAGGACCAGACATACCATATCAGCTTTGGTCAGCTGATACCTGGCACTCAAAGCCAGGCTCACACATTCGGCTGCAGGTATCTATTTGGGAGACGTCCCTGATTAGTAAAAACGTTTTGAATGTTGTTCTCGCCACTTGTTAGCTCGTCATTAGTCTCTCGGAGCCAGTTTTTTGCAAGACCAACTTTGCTGGTTGTTTTGAGGCTCTAATGAGATGACATAGGCAAATGACATCATCCAGTCCATGGAAAGAAATGTGTGTAACTTTTAATATGCTTGAGCTCTAAGGGAAAAAAAAAAATCACTGAGTTTTTTCACTGTATACTTAGCCTGCAAATAATCCTTTATTAGATTCATATATATAAAGTATTAAATGCAATAAAAATTAGATGGTGTGTGTGTGTGTGTGTGTTACATGTTTGTGCATTTCTGAAGGACACATTAAAAACAATTAGATTAGGACATGGGGGCACGTGCCTGTATGTGAGCATTGCAAAGGCAGAGACAGATCAAAACCTCAAAGCTAACTGCAGCTACATAGCGCATTCCAGGTCTATCTGGGATACATGGGACTAGATCTAAAAATAAAAAACCAAATGCAATGGAAAATGCACAATAAATATTGATGATGGAGGAGAAACTAAATTTGCAGTAATTGCTTTGGTCTTCAGTGAAATTCCTTGTGCAGTATTTATTTTTAACATTTTCATTGTACTTGTTGAGACAGAGCTTCACGCTGTAGGCCGGTCTGGTCTGGAACTCACTGTGGAGGCCAGGCTGGTCTCAAGCTTGTAGCTGTTTTCCTGGCTCAGACTGAACTAGGTACGAGGTACTCCTCCCTTAGTTGGTCATAGTTTTTAATGCTAACCTCTTACAACTTATTTAAACAAAAAAATCAGCACAATTTCAAACTATTTGTATACGGGTGTTTTGTCTCCGTGTATGTGCACCGTGTGTGTGCCTGCTGCCCTCGGAGGCCAAAAGACTGTTGGATTCCCTGAGACTAGAGTTACAGACAGCTGCGAGCTGCCGTGTGGGCGCTAAGAATTTTGTATCTGTATACAGTGCGTTTTGATCATATCGACCCTGCTCCCTACTTCCGACTCTTCACAGGCCTCACGCTCACTTCCAACCCCATTCTTTTTATTTTTTTTAACCTCAATAAACTTTTTTTTTTTTTAAATTTTAAAGACAAGTTCTTGCTGTGTTGGTCAGGCTGGCCTGAAACTTGCTATGCAGACAAGCTTCAAACTTGCTGTGATCCTCCTGCCTCTGCCTCCCGAGTGCTGGAATACTAGATGCATACCATGATGCCTGGCCAAAAAAAAAAAAAAAAAAAACTATGTGGGAGAAAGAAACTGGTGGGTGTATCTGAGCCCATGTAGCTGTGACCTGCCATTTTGGAGACTCTGCTGAGAGATCTGGCCAAGCAAGTGCTGGGCACCACTGGCCTTTGCAGGATCCTGGGCACGAGGCTTCATGGCAAAGTTTGACATAACTGCCACAAAGGTCCCCCTACAAGTGGACCTTCACCAGATGGCCGCCAAGGATCAAAACAAGAGTGCCTCTGACCGTTTCCATAGCCTGGAGAAAGTCTGCCAACCAGGACTGGAACAGGGAGCTATGTTGGAGGTAACACTTTGAAAATCATCTAGAGAGGACAGTCAGGTTTTTGAAAAGATTAAGCAAAGGCTGGGAAAAGAGCCAGCTGGTACTTAGTGGGCCTGTCTGGACTTCAGCAGCAGCATAGATAAGAATCACGGATTCTGGGATTTGCACGCAGTTCACGGAGGAATCCAGGAGGAGGAACTGATGATCATTAAGCAAGCTACTGGTGCCAGAGGCCCCACCTAGAGTACTTTCATCGAATATCCAACGTAAAGTTGAGTGTATGGCAGAGAGCTCAGGAAGAGACTGACAGCAAGAATTTGGGGGTACCCTGACAGAAGCGCTCATTCAGAGCACACAGAAGGATCAGCAAAAGAGACGGAAGCAAAATAAACTTTCCAAAGTCGAGAACAAACGGTCCTTAGAAAGGAAAGAAATAGTATGGGTTTGATCTTCGAAACACCATCAGCATTGCCTGGTGGGAGCACGGGCAAGGTGCAGTCAAGATTTGCTTACTCCAATCAACCAAACCACGTGGGATTTCTCACCCCACCCACCCACTGTCTTTTGCTGATGTGTCTGTACTGCTCTGCTCTCAGTAAGGCCGACCTCCATTGGATCAGGTGCTCCATCTGGCAGGTGAGCTTCAGGACACCTGCCAATGAGCTGTCTTTCCAATGACAGGACTTCTTTGGGTCTGAGTAGTCCAAACCCTCCCCTTTGTGTTTGACTCTGGCGGTTACTCTGTCCTTGAAGAATAGGAGAAACAAGAATCCAGATTACTTCAGACATGTTAAGACTTGCATATAACCAAATAAAAAACTAAAGTTTAGAAAACGACCTTTAAAACTTGTATTTTACTTGTGGGTATTTTGCCTGTGCACCACTTGTATGCCAGGTGCTGGTGAAGGCTGCGGGCTTCAGGTTCCCTGAAGCTGGAGTTACAGAAGGTTGGAGCTGGCGTGTAGATGCTGGGAATTGAACCCTCGTCCTCTTGAAGAGCAGCCAGTGCTCTTAACTTCTGAGCCATCTCTTCTCCAACTCCTAAAAAGAACATTTAATGTGTGTTTAAAACACTTAAAGTCAGACATGATGGCGTACACCTTTAAATTCGGTACTCAAGCAGCAGAGGCAGGTAGATCTCTGAGTTCAAGAGCATCCTGATCTACATAGCAAGATCCAAGCCCACCCAGGGCAACATAGCGAGACCCTGTTTCATGTAACAACAATGAAATCTAAGCTGGGCATGGTGATACGCATCTGTACTCAGGAAACAGAAGCAGGAGGATTGCCACAAATTTGAAGCCAACCTGGTCTATGTAGGGAGGCCCACTCCTACTAAAGCTGTATAATAAGACTGTCTCAAAAACCCAAAATAAGTAAGTTATGTGAATTAACATTTTTAATTCTTTTAATTTTTTTAATTGAAATAAAATGCTCTAGGATTCATTTAGAGCAGCAGTTCTCAACCTATGGGTCATGACCCTTTCACGGGGTCGCCTAAGACCATCTGGATATCAAATGTTTACATTACAGTTCATAACAGTAGCAAAATTATTGCTATGAAGTAGCAACAAAAATAATTTTATAGTTGGGGATGACCACACATGAGGAACTGTATTAATGGTTGCAGCATTAGGAAGGTTGAGAACCACTGAGTTCAAGGCTGGAACATCCGGTTCAAGATCATCCCAGGCAACAGTAAGTTCAAAGCCAACCTGCCTTACATGGGCCCCTTTCTTGAAAGAAGAAAGATGCTAGAAATGGATGGTACGTCAGGATCCCGACAGCAACCTGACTATCTAGACTAGTCATATAGCAAGTTCTCGATTTGGCTGAGAAACTGCTTCATTGAGTAAGGGGAAAGAGCAGTCAGGGGTGATTCCTGACATCAGCCTTAGCCTCCAGGTGCACACCACAGGCACACATGAAAGTAGAAACGGGGGGGAAATAGAAATCTTGCTTTCAAATTATAAAAATTATATACATAGGGTTGTGAGGTCTATGTAGAGGACCTGAGTGTGATCTCCATTACCCACACTCTTGTTGAGACAAGGTCTCATTGTGTATAGCTTTGGCTGGCCTGGAACTTGCTATGTAAACCAGACTGGCCTCGAACTCAGAGCTCCACCTGCCTTCTGCCTCCTGAGCACTGGAATTAAAGGGGTGCACCACCAACTTAGCAACCCCACACTCTTTTTTAAAAAGAGCCAGGTGTGGCATGTGTTTAAAATCCAGCACTGGGGACGCAGAGTCAAGCAGATGCCTGAATCTTGCTGGTCAATCCCACTAGCTTGTTTGATGCATTTCAAGCCATCGAGAGACCCCGTCTCAAAAAAAAGTAAGCATGGGGTGAGTTGATGCACACCTTTAATCTCAGCACTGGAGGCAGAGGGAGGAAGATCTCAGTGAGTTCAAGACTAGCATGGTCTACATAGTGAGTTCCAGGCCAGCCAGGGCTGCACAGAAAAACCCTATCTTGGAAAAAAAAAAATATTAAGCAGGATGGAACTGTGGGTCAGACCATTTGCCTAATATTTGTGATGCCCTAAATTCAGTTGCCAGTACTGAAAAGGGGGAAGGGGGACAGAACCGGAGGAATGACATCCAGTGTTGTTCTCTGACTTCTGCATGTGCATGTGGACATGTGAACATACAATCATGTATACATGCACATAAACAAGGTATATATACACAAGTGTATTACAAAGTCTAGATTATAAGAAGGGGGAAATTGTTATTCCTCCCCAACCCTGTCACATTCCTAGATGGTGTGCATATGGTACTCTACTGTGTCTGCATTTTCCTGTGTTCATCCCAGAGATTCTAGCACATCTGTACATCATCAGTGCGTGTAGGATCGCCTCCTTTTTAAATCATGTTTTAAATTCCTTTGGGGTTTTGAGATACGATCTCATGTAGCTCAGATTGTCCTTGAACTTGATAGACACAAGGGCTAGCCTTACACCCCTGATCTTCCTGCCTCCACCCAAACGCTGTAAATACAAATATGCTACACTACATCCAGCTTCAGAACTGTTTTATTTCTTTCGTTCATATGAGCGGAAGTCAGGAGACAGCTCTCAGGACTCAGTTCTCTGCTGCCACCTGGTAGGGTCTGGTGATTGAACTCAGGTCAGCAGGCCTAGTGGCTGGCACCGCTACTACTGAGCCAGAGGCCCCAGAACTGTTTCTGACCTTTTCGTTGTATACAACGTGAGTCCCTTGCACCTTGCTTATCTTGCCTTCCCCCACCCTACCCCTGAGGTAGGGGTTTAGGGAAATCGTGGTGCTTCCGGAAGTGTGACAGAACTTAAGAACGCTAAGGTCTTTACACCTGGGAATGGATTCGGAATGCTGTTCTTATTCTCCCTAGGAGAGTGACGTCTTCAAGTCGCAGAGCTCGGGAAGACAGCTGGCTAAAGTCTTTATTTGTCAGAAAGGTCGATCCAAGAAAAGATGCCCACTCTAACCTCCTAGCCAAAAAGGAGACAAGCAGTCTGTACAAGTTACAGTGTGAGTAGCGACTCTGCCGTCTTCATGGTTGGCTCCATCTGTCTGTCTGTCCATACATTTATCCTTGGATTTTCTTTCATTTCAGTTCACAACGTTAAGCCGGAATGCCTAGACTCATACAACAAAATTTGGTGTGTATCTCAACCTATCATTTCCTTGGTGGTGGTGGTGGGGCGTATGTAATGATTCTCATAGAAGTTGCCTCAGCTAACACTCGGTAGCAGGAGAGAGATCTTTGATCTCCCTAAAGCTGAGGGTTCAAAGGTTAGCCCAAGTTCCACACAGCCCACTCATCAGGACCCTGAAAGACCCTCTGATCCATCTGTGACTCTGGCCTTAACTCTGTACAGGCCTTCCTGGCTATCTGTGCATAAAGAACCCCTCTCTCTGGACAGCTTGGAGTGTTAGCAACTAGAACCACGACCTCCATTGTTTTTCCCTAAGTAAAACTATCACATAGAAGTCTTGTGTGAGGACCTGGCGTGGGCTTGGTGACAAGGCCTGTAATGCCAGCACGTGATAGGTAAAGACAGAAAGAGTAGGAGTTCAGAGTCATTCTTGGCTATATAATTCCAGGCTGGAGGGCAGCTTGGGCTACAGTGTGAAACTCTTTCTAAAATTTCAAAAAAATTAGCTAGCAGTGAGTGCATGCCTTTAATGCCTTTAATGCCAGGCAGATAGGCAGATCTCTGTGAGTTGAAGACCAGCCTGATCTCATAGTGAGTTCCAGGCCAACCAGAGCTGCATAGTAAGAGCTTGTTTGGCTATTGTTTTTCCAGTAAATTAAAAATAAAGGAGCTGGAGGGATGGCTCAGTGGTTAAGAACAGTTGTTGCTCTTGCAGAGGACCTGGGTTCAGTTCCTAGCACCCACGTGAGAGATTAACAACTATTAGTAACTTTAGTTACTTTTCTGTTGCTGTTGCCATGATGCCATGACCAAGGCAACGTACAGAAGAAACATTTTACTGAGGGCTCACTCTTTCAGAGGGTAAGTCTGTGGCCATCATGGTTGGGAGCATGGCAGGCAGGCAGGCAGGCAGGCATGACACTACAGCAGTAGCTGGTAGCTTACATTCTGATCCTGGGAATGGCTTGGGCTTTTGAAACCTCAAAGTCCACCCCCCATGACACACCTCCTCCAACAAGGCCACACCTTCTAATCCCAGTTTCACCAACTGGGAACCAATGAGCCTGTGCGGTGCATTCTCATTCAAACCACCACCAGTTCAAAAGGACCCAGTATTCTCTTCTGGCCTCCACAGGCACTGCATGTGTGTGGTGCACAGACATACGTGCAGGCAAAACACCCACACACAAAAAATAAATAAATCTTAGCTGGGTGTGGTGGCCATGGCTTTAATCCCAGCACTCAGGAGACAGAGGCAGACAGATCCCTTGAGTTCAAGGCTAACTTAATCTACAGAGAGAGTACCAGGACAGCCAGGGCTACATAGAAGAAAAAAACAGTAATAATTAGATCCTGGAAAAAATAATAAATGAGAAGAAGAATAAAAATAAATCTTTAAAGTAAACAAATAAGTGTAACCAAAACCAAAAATGTCTAGCTCTTATTTTTTTTCCCCTCACAAATGACATTTTCTCTGTGCTCGTGCTTCCCCGTGTCATCTTTCTTTTCCTGTTTGTGTCCTGTCTTAGATTCTTGGCTGTGTGTCTTAGATGTGTTTGGGTGGCTTGCTCTCACTTCAGACTCAGCACCCCAAATCACCCACTCTCCTACTGTGCCTGCCATGTTATATTTAACCTTCTCCTGGGTTCCTGGAGATCAGTCACCCAGGGCTGGCACTCTTCACCTGCCTTGTATTAGGGTTCCCTGTCCTGTCCCTCCTCCAACTCCCTCTAGGCCAGTGGCTGTCAACTTCCTAATGCTGCAACCCTTTAACACAGTTCCTCATTGTGAGGGCCCCCAACCATAAAGTTATTTTCATTGCTACTTCATAACTGTAATCTTGCTACTGTTATGAATTGTAATATAAATATCTGACATGCAGGTGGTCTTAAGCGACCCCAGTGAAAGGGTCATTCGACCCCCAGGTTGAGAACTGCTGATCTAGGCCTACTGAGCCCTGTCCTCATCTCCTCCTCAGCTACCCAAGCCTTGTGCCCCAAGTTAACTTCCTTTCTGGCTGCCCTCCTGGCTGGAGTGATATGTCCCTTATCTCTATAGCAACCCGTTATCCCAAACTATATCAGATTGATCCACTTGAGTTCTGTTTTCTTCCCTCATTGTGGTTTATTTTTAATTTCTTATTTTGTTTTTTTTTCCTTTAAAACTTTCAGCAGTGCCTGTTCCTATAACTTAACTGCTGCCTGGCTTTTAGGGGCCCTGTTGGGAAACTCTACCCAACCCATCCAGTTCTCAGTACAAGTACGACCTTTCTCACAGTCTCCGCTCAGATAAGGACTTGTAAGAGCAGATCTGAGGCCTCACACAAAGAACTGACTGATCCTTTATGTGAGTGTGTGTAGAGGAGAAGCGCAGGGTCCGCTGTCAGCACCTCACCTTGATCGCCATACTGATGTCACTCCTCTGCAGTAGCTCCAGGGCACAGTTGTTTACCTCCTGATCACATCATCCTGAATTCATCCTCCCTCTACTCCAGATCTGCATTATTTCTGAGCACTCCCGCATTATATATCAGGCATTTAATCACAGATCTTAAGTTAAAAAATTAATGTGCTGGGCGGTGGCGTCACAAGGTCTCTGTGAGTTCGAACCAGCCTGGTCTACAGAGTGAGTTCCAGGACAACCAGATTTATAACAGAGAAACCCTGTCTCGAAAAAAAACATTTAAAAAAAAAATCAATGCATACAAAAGATGTAAATGTTACTCTCAATAAATACACATGGGCTATACTTGGTGGTGTATGCCTATGATTCCAGAATTCCAGGATCTGAAGCAGGCCTGTGAGTTCAAGGCCAGCCAGGAATATGTAGTAACAAGGCCTTGTCTCAAAAGCAACAAAATTAGGTAGATGTGATAGCACATGACTATAATCAGACATTGGCACACAGGAAGGTAGGGGGCAGAGACAGGAAGATCATTGCAAGTTTGAAGCCTTTATGGTTAACACAGCAAGCTCTAGACTGGCCAGGGCTATACAGCAAAACCCTGTGTCAAAACGGAAAAATATCTAAAACAACAATAAATAGTGCTTGTCACAGCCTACTATAATTGTAATTATTGTCAGCAATTATTTGAACAAGTAACATTTCTCTTTTGGCTTTTGGAGACAAGGTCTAATAATGTTCTGTATAACCAGGAATGGTGGCATATGCCTAAAATGCCAGTACCATGGAAGAATCAGTTCCAAGTTTAAGGTCATTATCAGTTACATGAGACTCTGTCCACACCATAGGAAGGTTTCTGTGGAGTTAAGCTCACATATGACACCCATTAAAAGTCACACATGGCCATGACTTGTCAAAGCTCAGGCACAATTCCTGTTCCTTGGTGGTCCTGAATTGGTTGGTGTTTTCATTGTGATTCCTCTGAAATGCTTGTAGCGGGCTGAGTTGAATGGAACCCACTGTTACTTCAAGTGTACATTTTATATTGATTCTTCCACATTGTTACACCACACTGGTGGCCTTGGGGACCATGGAAGCTGGCTTGCTTCACACTGCTGTGCCTGGCTGTTGCCTGTCTTCCCTAAGGGCTGCTCCCGCTGCCTTGCTTGCCTCTGCCTTGAATGTTTCTCCCCACTTTCTGATTTCTTCCATGGTCTTATATGTAATTCCTGCTTTTCATTCTTTATGGGAACCAGCAGAACTTAACTTTCGTAAATATCACATTTCTAAATACTTTTTTTTTTCTTCTTTCTACTGAAATAGCAAATAACAGACCCATAGCTCCTGGACTCTAGGACCTTTGGCCCTTTGTAAACACCTTTATCACTCTGCAGGGGTTGCTTGTAACTCTTGTAGATAACCTAGGGTTAAAACCTAAGCTGCTGCTAAGTTGGGTGCTGATATACAACAGAATTTGGCTGAAACTTTAACTCCAGACATTATCTTCCAAGTACGCTGTGGGTGGCTGGAGGGATGGCTCAGTGGTTTAGAGTACTTGTTGCTCTAGCAGGGTTCTCAACCCCCCTAATGCTGTGACCTTTTAAAACAGTTCCTCATGTTGTAGTTTCCCACAAACATAAAATTATTTTTGTTGCTACTTCATAACTGTAATCTTGCTACTAAGTGGTGTCTCAGTTACTATGACCATCGGAAAGATGTGTTTTCCTATGGTCTTGACCCACAGGTTGAGAACCTCTACTCTAGCAGAAGACTCAGGTTCAATTACCAGAACCCACATGGTGGCTTAAAAACACCCATTACTCTAGTTCCAGGGGATCCAATGTTCTCCTCTGGCCTCTGTGGGCACCAGGCACACACATGGTACACAGACATACATGCAGACAAAGCACTCGTGCACATAACATAAATAAATCTAAAAAAACAAAAGCACACAGGCTGTGGAGTCAGTTGCTAGAACACACAGTAAGTGGTCTCGATGCAGGTGATTCCCGTGCTGTCGATGGGGAAATCCCTTGGGCTGTTTAACCAGTGTTGCTGTCTCTTCTCTTTAAGTCAAGAAGTATTACCAAAGATCCATGAAGACAAGCACTACCCTTGCGCCTTGGTGGGGACGTGGAACACATGGTATGGCGAGCAGGATCAAGCCGGTAGGAAGCTGAAGTCTTTGGGATAAATACCTTTTCCTCATGCTGCTTTTCAGTCATTTAAATTATTTTGTAATTTAATGTTTTTAACGATCCTCTTCAACTCTTACTCTGGTTTCATAGATCAGGCGGTTTCTTCAGTAACTTAGTTTAGGAAAAAGAGTTACTTTTTTTTTAAATGTTTGAACCTGTTATGGAAACTTTGTAATATTAACTCGGTGGATAAGAGAGAGGCACACTATAGTGTTGTACTCTGTACACGTGATTGATACAAGGCACACTGCATGCACATATATTGTTGAGGTAAAAGTGCCTTGATACTAAATGCCTTTTAAAATGCATTTCAGTCCACCTCTGGAGGTATGAAGGAGGCTATCCAGCCCTGACGGAGGTCATGAATAAACTCAGAGAGAACCAGGTAACGATTCTGAAAACAAATGTGCTTGTGCAGTCTAAAGATACGGGGTCTGTTCCCACAGAACTGTGGTATGATACTGTTTCTGTTAGTAAACCATTCCGTCTTCATAGGAGAAAGTTCGTCATACGAACTCTCGAAGTTGTATGCAAGCATGAAATCACTGGTTTTAACACTATCAAAATCACAGTTCCTCCATGACACCACATTGAAACTGATGATACTTTTATCGCTGGCCAAGCTGCATAGTAGATCCAGCCCTGGATTACAATTAGGAAGTGTCACCCACGTGTGTACTGTATTTTGTTTTCTTTTGTTTTGTTTGTTTGCTTGTTTGCTTGAGACAGGGTCTCATGTAGCTCCTGCGAACCTCACACTCCTTATGTAGCCAGGGATGGTCTTGAGCTCTTGATTCTCCTGTCTTCCCACATTCTGGGATCACAGGTGTGGGCTACCGCACCTGGTTTATGTGGTCCTGGGAATCGAACCCCAGCTCAGTGGTTTGGAGCACTTACTGTTCTTGTAGAAGACCGAGGTTTGATACCCACACCCACGTGGTAGCTCACAGCCATCTGTAACTCCAAGTCCAGGGGATCTGATGCCCTTTTCAGACCACCGTGGGCACCAGGCACACACATGGTGCATATATATGCATATAGGCAAAACACTCATACACATGAAATAGAATAAATAAATCTTAAAAAAACAAAACCTGATACTTTAGGAAGTGAGAGGAGATGCCGTTATTCATTATTTCGATGGAATACATTAAAAACTAAGATGGCCCTATTTATAACCATATCCTGGAAATGAAGTTGTTAATAAGTATATTTATATGTTAGTATCCAAGATTTCATGAACGTATTTTTTTTTTCACCCAAAGGAATTTGTAAATTTCCGTAAGGCCAGAAGCGACATGCTTCTCTCCAGGAAGAATCAGCTGCTGTTGGAGTTCAGTTTCTGGAATGAGCCAGTGCCGAGATCAGGACCCAACATATACGAACTCAGGTCCTACCAGCTCCGAGTAAGTAGCAAGTGCAGCCCAGCTGTCCTTCCACTGCTCCCTGGTGCCGGCAGGAAAGCAAGGGTGAGCATTTTGTTATGTGTGTTTAGCACCTTGCATGTATTTCTCAGGAGTCGTGGTGATTGGAAACAGGGTCTCCCGTAGCCCAGGCTGGCCTTGAACTTGAGCTCCTTCTGCTGGAGTCTCCCGGGTGCTGGGATTTCAGACATCCACCACCACATCTGGCTTACATTTTGATTTGACTTGTTTTCTCTTTCTCCCTGTCTAATCTTTTTCATGTTACTTTTTTTCCCTTCCTCATCTGTTCTCTTCTGCTAAGCTCTTTTGTATTTATGGTATTATATATGTTTATTACTAGACTTTTTCATCTTTTTCTTTTTTTTGAGGCTGCCTTCAAACTTGGTATGTAACCAGGGATAGCCCTGAACTCTTGATCTTCCTGGTCCACCTGCCAAGCACTGA
Source organism: Cricetomys ansorgei (assembly GCA_026225945.1). Lineage (NCBI taxonomy): Eukaryota > Metazoa > Chordata > Mammalia > Rodentia > Nesomyidae > Cricetomys > Cricetomys ansorgei. The sequence continues at coordinate 5,304,828 of JAMJFZ010001012.1, read as the reverse complement.
GATTACACACCACACCCAATATATATGGGGTGAGGATCAAACCAGGGCTTTGACATCAGGCAAACTCTATTAACTGAGCTGTGTTCATCTCTAACCCCAAGTAGCATTTTGTCTTTGAGAGGAAATACCTCGAGTGTGCAGGCCCAGGCACAATACACAGCAACTACACTTGTTGAGCCAAGAGTGACTAATAATAAACACTTAATGTTGTGCAGATTTTACAGCACTGCATGAGTGAGACTGAAAGTGAGCCAGGTGTGGTGGCGCACGCCTTTTAATTCCAGCACTGGGGAGGCAGAAGTAGGCAAATCTCTGTGAGTTCGAAGCCAGCCTGGTCTATAGAGCAAGTTCCAGGATAGCCATGGCTACAAAGAGAAATCCTGTCTCAAAAATAACAACAGAAAGAACTGAATAAAAAAATTAAAAATGAGAGGGTTTTTTTTTTTACAACTTTCTAGATGTTTCCCCTTCGATGTATAAAAAGAAAGACCTAGATATAGCCTCATTTTAATTGATGCACTCTTAATTGTACATACAATAGAACATATAGTTAATTGTATCTGCTAACCATCTTTCTGTATACATCCTTCACCCTTCCCAGCCTCCAGGGGCAGCAGCGTTAAAGGGTGCACATCTCAGTGGTCTAATGATCACCTTTATACTGGGAAAGATGGAGAGAGGCCCCCCAGTGCATCAAAGGGTAGACTGACAATGGTTTGATCACCATTTGTGGCTGTCTTCTCGTGTGACACCATAAAATACTACAGGGATGGTATAGGAACACAGCAAATAGTCACGGTTTTGTTCCTAATTCTATATTTTTTCATACAACTAACCAACGTCTAAATTCCCTTTCAGCCAGGAACAATGATTGAATGGGGAAATTACTGGTAAGTATATTATTGATGCTGGGTCTGTAAGTTTCATTAACAGATTATTTTAAGCCATGCTGTGAATTCTTTTTGTTTTTCTTTTCTTTTCTTTTTTTTGAGACAATCTCATATCCCAGCCTACCTTCAAATTCACTACGTAACCAAAGCAGGCCTTGAACTCCTGATCCACCTCCCAGGTTCCTGCACTTACAGGTGTGAGCCACCACGCCTGGTTCATACTGTATGTTCTTAAGTGAAAAAAGGTTTAAATGCCTTGACTGATGCTGGACTTTTTAACAGTCTTTCACTATGTTGCCAGGATAGTCTTGAATGTCTGGGCTCAAATGCTCCTCCTGCCTCCACCTCCAAAGTAACTAGGACTAAAACACACACTACATATCCTTGTTTTAACATTTATTTTTGTCTTCTGTGTCAGGGTACTTTGCATGAATGTCGATTCACTGTGTTTGTGTAGTGTTCACAGAGTCCAAAAGAGGGTGTTGGATCCTCTGGAACTGGAGTTATAAATGTTTGTTACCTACCGTGTGGGTGCTGGGAACCAAACCTGGGTCCTCCAGAAGAACAGCAAGTGCTCTTAACTACAGCGCTGTCTCTCCTGCCTCTACTCGGCTTGTTTTCCTTACTTTGCTTTTTACTACATTTTTGTTGGTTTATTGGTAGAACGTGGTGTCTGTGGTCAGAGGACAACTCCCAGGCATTGGCTGTCTCCTTCACCACATGGATCCTAAGGGTGGAACTCAGGTCATTGGGTTTGGCAGCAAGTACCTTTAACCCCTGAGCCATCTTGCTGGCCCCTGGTTTAGATTGCTTGATGTTTTTAATGAAAATTTTCAAACATGTACAAAACTAGAGAGAGCAATGTAGTGGATTCCCCATTCTGTACTTAACTCCCAAGCATCCATAATTAGTAACACAAGCCAAATGTTACTTATAATCCCACCACTTAGGAGGCGAAAGTAGGGGAATCACAAGAGTTAGTAAGACCCTGTCTCAAGAACCACCACCAACAACAAAAACATCATACACAAAAATAAGTTACCAGCACATGGCCAATCTTGCTTAGGTCTAACTCTTCAGACTCTTGGGAATTAACAAGACCATGTGCTATTTATTCTATTACCATTTTGGCATATATCTCCTCAAAAGAAGGACTTCAAACAAAGTCTTGGTACTCTGTGAAACTATCCTGTACATGTCTCGGGGAGTACCTTCTTCGGAATCTGGGTTTTTAACAGAGCAATTGGGATTGATGGCACAGCCCTCTTTCTTTCTGTAGTTCGGCCGAGTACCAATACACGCTCCAAGGGACAAAGTAGGAAGAGTGATAGCTCTCTCTGGAAGCTGCTGTTGTAAGCTTTATGTTGTAGATTATGCCTATAGTCCTAGCACTCAGGAAGCTAAAGCAGGAAGAGTTCCACAGGTTAATGTCAGCCTGGGATACAATGTAAGATGTTGCCTAAAAAAAGAAAAGAAAAGAAAAAAAGTAGTCTTGGTGCATGGACAAGCACATAGATCAGTGGTACAGAACTGAAGGGCTAGAAATTAACACTTGATTGCATTTATGAGCAGGTTCTTTTTGACAAATATGCCAAGATAAATCTTCCTTCAGTGAGGGAAGACAGTTATTTCATTAAAAGGTGCCGGAAAAACTGGGTATATGGGGGAAGAAAAATAAAAGTTTACACCCCCGCCTCACATTACTTAAAAATCTGAATGAACTCAAGGGGCTAGAGAGATGGCTCAGCAGTTAAGAGCATTTACTGTTCTTGTAGTATATTTAGGTTGGGTTCTTAGCAACCATGACAGCTCACTGACATCTGTAACTCCAGTTCCAGGGTATCTGTTGCCCTCTACTGGCCGCCAAGGGCACTGCATACACATGGTGCACACACATACACGCAGGTAAACACTCCTACACATAAAATAAAAATAAATATTTTCTTTATATGTAAGAACTGAAACATGAAGCTTCTAGAAGAAAAGCTTAGGGAAAGTTTGTGAGTCTGAACTAGACAAAAGTTCTCTGGTTTGGTACAAAAGCTCAATCAAGCTAGGTGTGGTAGTGCACACTGTGTTCCCAGCACTCGGGAGGTGGAGGCATGAGGATCAGGAAATCAAGGCCATCCTCAGCTACATAGCAAGTTTGAGGCCAGCCTGGGCTATTGAGACCCTACCTCAAACAAACAGAAAAGAAGTACATAATTGGTTTTATACTATGATAGGCACCATTTTATGAAGGGATTTTTGTTCATGTTTTTGAGCTGTTCATCTCATGTTATAACAGCTCATACAACTACAATGCTACTAATTTATATTTTTTCACAGGGCATCCATAGGACATATTGAGGCTATTCAGTTATTTTAAACTTTCTATATAGCCAGTTCAGCATTTGATTTATATTTTGGCACGTAGGTAACTATTAAGATGGTGGTCTCCTCCGCAGCACACACTTCTGATTATTACCAGGCTACGGCAAGTATATTTTCTTTGCCTTCTATGACTGAATTAGAAAACTTCAGAATGAAATAAATAATCCAGAATATTTTATCACTGTCAATGAAAAACGATCTTTTTCCTGCTTGAGCAGTTACAGTGCACACAGGTCAATTGATTTCCTTAATTTGAAGTAATTGATCACATTTGTAATTTTGTAATGATATCTGTATAATTCATGAATAATCCATGGGGGATTCATAATGGAGGAACCTAGACACCTTGGTGGGTCAGGCTTGGCGTTCTGAGTCCACGTGAGAGAGGAGTTGTACAAAGTGGTCTTCAGCAGGCTGGTTCATCACTAACAGGACAGGTCACTCCTGTGGTTCTTAGCCCTGGTAAGGTGTTGGAATTCAGCCTGTAAAGTTTCCTACCAGTAAGAGAACACACTGGTCAGGCCAGCCGGAGGTTCATGTTCCTCCTTGGTCATGGTGATACATATCTGTAGTCCCAACATTTGGTAAGAGATGACAAGATCATGATTTCAGGGCCAGCCTGAGCTAACACTGAGACCCTATCTCAAAAAAGAAAATGAAAGTATCCTGTCCCTTAAGGGTTATTTCCCTGACTTAGACGTTAGTAGCTTATTTTTCAGGTTCTGGTCATTTAAATAAATGAGGATGAGTCTATCTTCCCAAATTCCACCAGTGCTAGGACCTTCATGTGCCTGAAACCAGGCCAAGCATGGTTAGTATTTACTGGTAATCCATGCTGAGGATACACTTGCTAGACCCCAGCTTTCCTCTCCTGGTGGGATGGAATCCCTCCATCATTTGAAACTCCTGCCTTCATTTATATCTGAGATGCTAGAAAATTGATCTGGGAAAAAATACATTTCTTAACATTTTCAAGGTTTCAGTTGACATCACTGAGTGTGAAAGCAGAGTGCCTGGCGCCAGTGGAAGATGTTTAAGTTTAAAAAAAAAAAAAGATGCTTTTATGCAGTGTTAAATCTTGAAAAGGAAGAAGGGTTTTGTGTTTGATTGGTTGGTTGGAGGACTTATTTTTTTAATGAATTGATTTTATCGATTTTAAATGTACATATGTGTATGTGCGCACACACACACATGTACCTGAGGAGGCCAGCAGAGGACATCAGATTCCTTGAAGCTGGGGTTACAGGTGGTCATGAGCTCCCTTGATGGGGGTACCGGGAATCGAAACTTGGGTCCTCTGGAAGACCAGCAAGTGTTCCTAACACTGAGCCATCTCTCCAGACCCCAGATGTCCATTTTAAACCGATCCAACCATCACTCTGTGCTGTGTGCATCGGTAGCACATGTGTACACACTTCCCCCATACACAGCACACAGTTTTCTCCGAAAAAAGACGTTACAGGCAGCTTCATTTGCGTTAGAGCACTAACGATAGCAAAGACATGGTGCCAGGAAGGGGACCTCCTTATAGTACCCCGCGTGCTATCCAGAAGGCCACAGAGTCCTTCTGTGAAAGAACATCCCTTATGTCTATTTCAACTCACAGGAATGGGCCCCCCATAAATATGATGCCCTCTGGCATCTTGGGTGTTGTGTATCCAGGGTTCCTCCCTTTCTCCTAATGAAGCAATTCTTTTAAAATAGTATTTTTTATTAATTCTTTGGGAATTTCATACAATGTATTTTAATGATATCCATTCCCCCTCCCCCACCTCCCTACTCAACCATTTCATGCTCTCTCTCTCCATCTTTCTCCTCATAAACCGTGGAGTCCAGTTGTGTTGGCTGACTGCTCCTGGGTGCAGGGCCGCCCTGGAGTGTGGTCGATAACAGCAGGTGTCATACCACCAAAGAATCTGACTTTCCCTCCCTCAGCAGCAATTAAATGCCAATAGCTCCTCAGCCAGGAGTGGGACTCCGTGCCCACCTGTGCTTCTCCATTCTGGGATTTTGTCTGGCTTGAGCTTTTGCAGGTTTTGTGCATGCTTTACAATCACCGTAAGTTCATACATACACCTTCCATGTTGTGATTAGAACACCATTTCCTTGAAGTCATCCACAACCTGTAGCTCTCACAATCTTTCTGCCCTCTCTTCTGCATAGATCCCTGAGTCTTTTATGTATCTAGCTGTCCCATAGGACTGAACACTCCGTAGTCCCTTATTCTCTGCATGTTGACCAGCTGTGGCTCTCTGTGTTAATTGCCATCGACAAGAACAGCTCTGATGAGGGTTGAAAGACGCACCGATCAATGGCTATGGCAATAATCCGTTAGGAGTCATCGCTGTGTCCATTTAGCAGAATAGCAGCAGGCTGTCCCCTAGGACCTATGATAGATCTGTTCTCGCTCCTGGGCCTCACCAGCAGTGTCAAGTATGGGTTCCAGCTCATGGAATCGGCCGTAATTCCAACCAAAAAGTACTTGATTGCCCCCATAATGTTAATGCCACCATTACACCAGTGGGCAGATCTTGTGAGGAAAGTTATTGTAGATTGCAAAGTTGGCAGCCATGAAGCAGTTCCTTTTAACAGGTCTCCTCCCCTTCCAGTTTATATCAAGAATTAGAAGTCTATATTTAAAATTAACAATAAGCAAGGCAAGGCTAGAAAGGCCGAGACAAGAAAATCACTGAGTTTAAGGTCATTTGTGCTACATAGTAAGTTCTAAGCTAGCCTGGGCTACAGAATGAGGTCCTAATTCCTCCCAAAATGAAAAATAAAAACTTGATTGTATTTAATAATTTGATACTCGTTAAAAGAAAACAGGCTTCATTCCCAACAGCTGTCTCTGAGTGGAAGAAATACAATCTGATTCTTTGTCAAGAAAGGGTAGCACTACAGAGCATGGGCTGGCCTGGACTCACTGTGTAGCCCAGGCTGGTCTCTAACTTACTGCAGATGCTCCTGCCTTTGCCTTCCCAGTGCTGGGATCCAGGTGTACAGCAGCACACTTGAGCACCTCCTGACTCTCCTTAACTATCGGAACACTGCTTTTCTCTCATAGGGCCCGTGCCATTCGCTTTAGACAGGACAGTAATGAGGCAGTTGGGGGATTCTTCTCTCAAATTGGGCAGCTATATATGGTGCATCATCTTTGGGGTATGTTATTTTTTTCCTTCTTTTGTGACTTACTGGGATTGAAGAACTCATTACTAATTAAGTTGTGATCGGCAGTGGGTAAACCTGGACTCAGTATAGCAAGCACAAGCATCGCAGGTGGACGGTAAGTGCTGGGCTATCTAGAACAAAAGGCCAATAGAAAGGGGTCAGTAGATCAGTGGCATATGCGCTGGTAATAAGTCGGGCTAAAGTCAGATATGGTGGCACATGGCTGTAATCCCAGCACTCAGGAGGCTGAGATAGGAGGATTAAGAGTTCACTACCACCATGGGCTGCATGGCAGGTTCCAGACCAGCCTGAGCTACAAAGCAAGACAGGGTCAGAGAAGCAGAGGCTGTTGGGGAGGGTATGGAGCATGGGGAGGGGAAATAGGGGGTGGATATAACTATGTTCCATTATATGCATGTATGTAAATAAAGTTAAAACTGGAACGACAGCCACCAGAGTCAGGAGAGATGGCGCAGCAATCTCCCAGAGAACCTGAGTTCAGTAACTCCAGCTCTGGGGGATCTGATGCTCTCTTCCGGCCTCTGCAGGTACCTGCACTCACGTGGCATACATTCACACAAACATATGTATGTCCACATACATAAATTAAAAATAAGTGCTTGGCCCAATGGTAGGATAGCCGCCAAGAGGCTAAGCCTCAGTGGATACATTGTGGCAACAAAAAAAAAAAAAAAAAGGTAACTTCTATATTTTTCATTTCTCACCCTCAGTCTGAGGACAATACAGTCACTCCCAGAATCCCCTGCTTCCGCCAGGGCTCTTCTGGTATACTGAGCTTCCCGAGCATTTAAGAAACTGAAGCCCTGCACTAAATAATAGATTATACCAGTAGCTTTTCATCTTCATAGCACCCTGGGGCAACCTGCCCTGAGCAGTGCATTGCTGGTGAGCCAAGATTCGGCTCACAAAGCATCCGAGTTTTCAAATGTTCTGAGTTTACAAACAGATGTTTAAAACCAACAACAAACAACAAAACAATATCAAAAGATGTGTTCTAGAGGGAGAGATATGACTCACTGGTTAAGAGCACTGGCTGTTCTTGCAGAGGACCAGGTTCGGTTCCCAGCACCCACGTGGTGACTCACAACCATCTGTAACTCCAGTTCCAGATGCTCTATGGCTTTCTTCTGGCCTCCATGGCATGTACAGAGTGCACATATATACACACAAACATACATGCAGGCAAGACACCCCTACATATAAGATGAAGAATAAATTTTAAAAACAAAACAAAAACATGTGTTCTACCCAGACCGTGTTGCACATGCCTGTAATCCCAGCACTTGGGAGGCAAAGGCAGAGGCTTGTCAGTCTGAGGCCATTGTTTATCTGATCTGAAAGGTTTTATTTATTTATGTATTTATTTATTTATTCTTATGTGCATTGGTGTTTTGCCTGCATGAATGTCTGTGTAAGGGTGTCAGATCCCCTGGAACTGGAGTTACATACAGACAGTTGTGAGCTGCCTTGTGGGTACTAAGAATTGAACCCCAATCCTCTGAAAGAGCAGCCAGTGCTCTTGACCACTGAGCCATTTCCCCAGCCCTGATCTGAAAGTTTCTAGTGGTAAATTCAATGTGTTATTGAAGAAGCTTCCTTACTTTGTTAAGACATCTTCTGCTTACTGGAGCGTAAAACAGCAAGAGCAGATAGCTTTGCTCCTCCCCGAGGCCTAACAATGGTCTCTCTCAGTCCGTGCTTGCAGTTATCCAAGTCAGTTACTGAGTGACCACAATAGTGTCAGAGAAAATGAGATGGCTAGCTGAATGATTGTCGTGTCTGACTTGGGTCTGTCTTCCCTGTGGTTGTGTTTAAGCTTATAAAGATCTTCAGACCAGGGAAGACATACGGAACGCCGCATGGCACAAGCATGGCTGGGAGGAGCTGGTGTACTACACCGGTAAGCTGTTAATGCCTCCTTACATCTTCCCGCTTTAAGTGTGCTTTCCCCCTGAAGCTAATATGTGTGTTTTTTAAAATGCAGATATGATGTTATAGGATACGAAGATAAAATTAACAAGATATGAGATAGAACAATTTTTCTTTAAATACTAACTTGACTTGGTTTCAAATTAAGAATCTTGATTCTTGAGCCAAGTGGTGGTGGCGCAGGCCTTTAATCCCAGCTCTCAGGAGGCAGAGGTAGGTGGATCTCTGTGAGTTCGAGGCCAACATGGTCTGCATAGTGAGTTTCAGGACAGCCAGAGTTACAACAGAGAAACCCTGTCTCAAAAAAACAAAAAAAAAAAAAAAAAGGAAAGAAAGAAAGAAAGAAAGAAAGAAAAAGAATCTCTTTGAGAAGCCAAGCCAAGGTAGGAGGATTAAAGCCAGCCTAGGCTACAGAGTTAGACTGAAGCAGAAAGGGGGCTGCTGGGAAGATAGCCTAGCAGATTAGAGCACTGGCTGCTCTTTCAGAGGACCTGGGTCCAATTCCTAGCACCCTCATGGTGGCTCACAACAACCTGTAACTCCAGGTCTAGGGAATCCAAGACCTTTTTCTGGCCTCCGTGGGCATAAGGCATGCAACTGAAAGAGAACATTCTCTTGTTCTCTTGCCCTGCATTGGAGTGCCACTTGTAACTGAACTCTGAAGCCTGTGTTCTTGTGTTTTTGCCCCAACTGCTTCTGTGACAGATTCCTACTTGTAACAGATCTCACTGTGCCTTTTTTACCCTCTAGCTCTAAAAAGAGACAGGAAAGATAGAATTCTTTACCACTCTTGCAGGTGGTCTTTAAAGATAGGAAAGAACAAAAAACCTATTTACTGCCCTTTTTGGCTGTCTGGAGCTTGGAGAACAGGAGCTCACAGGGAACTGAACTGTCATCTCTTAAACCATCCCACCAACTGCCAACTGCCACTGCCTCCTTTGTATCCTATGCTGTTCCCAGAAGTCCAAGCGGCATCCAATCGTAAGGAAGGCTGCACAGGACAGAAAACTTCTCGGCAAAGTGTCCTGCTACAGGGCATTTAGTCTTATGTGCAGACAAAACACCCATTCACATATAATTAATCATCTTTTTAAAGAAGATAGACAAAATACGAATATTGATTCTTTAGACTATTATGTTGCCTAGTAGAATTTTCAAATGTGGATAGCTTAATATTTTTTTTTAATTTATTTGTTTTATTCCCTGGCTGTCCTGGAACTCACTACGTAAACCAGGCTGACTTCTAACTCACAGAGATCTGCATAAAGTTAAATTTGATGGCATTTAAGCTGAATTCTTACTAAGCTGATAAGACAGCAGCCTAGGGAGTAGAAGTTGCTTATCCTTTGGTTTTTAAAAATCATACAGTTGAACCAGGCCTGGCACAGGACTGCAATCTCAGGGCTCCACAAGTGCAGGCGGGAAGGGTCACATCCCAAGGTCTTCCTTGGCTACATAGGGAGTGGAGGCTAGTCACAGAAGAAATAGAATCCTATAACTGTGTGTAATTTGGGTTTATTCTTCCATTGTTAGGATACAGAACTTCTCTCACTGTAAGTCAGACTGGCTTGCTGGTCTGAGCATGCTTCTTGGTAGCATGTCTTTATCCAGGTGTGTTTGGAAAGGCTAGCACAGTAACCTCTGGCCTTTTCAGTCCCACTCATTCAGGAAATGGAGTCCAGAATCATGATCCCACTCAAGACCTCGCCCCTCCAGTGAAGCATCTGTGTGCCTACAAAGATTTCCATGACGAGTCTATGTCATGAGTTCATTTCAACCATTCATCAAGTGAGAAAAGAAACCGAGGTGTAAACTGCTGTACATAGCTTGTAAGATCTCTCTTCTTTAAGATTCACATAATCACAGAAGGGCAGTTGAGAGGATTGAACTAATTGGAGCAGCGCTCTGAAACATCTCTGCTTACACAGCCTTCAGCCCTTCAGGAAAATGAAGATTTGAAGCCAGGTGTGGTAGCTTAGCACTCAGGGAGCTGAAGCAGGAGAATTACAATAAGTCCTAGGGCCAATCTGGGCTACATAGAGAGTTTCAGACCAGTGTGGACCACCAGGCTGCAGAGTGAGACCCTGTCTCAAAAACTGAAATAAAAATTAAAATCATCTCTGAGTAAAATTTTAGCTATGAAAAGGAATCCACTATTTCTTTCTAAATTGGAAATCTGTCTTATACTTACAGATTTCTGCAAATTTCCTTTTATCAGGAAGAAATACAAATCATGTAGTTTTTCCAAACAGGTTTTTTTTTTCTTTTCTTTTTTGTCTGAAACTAGGAACAAATTATGAGTGTACCCAGTGGCTGAAAATGTTGATTTTGTGACTGACTTTTGGTCAGTCAGCACGCTGAGCAGTAGTGCTTCACCCTGAGTTGGAAGGGTGGGCACGGTGCATCAAACCAGGAATGCAGTCTCCACCAGGGACTTTGTCATAAAGGGGGTCAGTGTGAACCAGTGCACCACATGCAATTTTGGAATAAACGCCTCAAATAGCACTAAGTTTATTTGTAATATTTTTCTACAAAACAAGTAGCTCTTGAAAAAGAGATTTTATTTTGTAAGCCACTGTCTGTGACCTCTGACCTCTGGTTCTATTTTGGTAAGCTCACAGCAGACACTTCCAAGATCTTGCATGAAGGGCAGCGCACACTGGGTCTAAGATGCATATTCTGTCTGTCTCTGGTTTTGTTTTTTAATATAGTGTGCCAATTTTGTGACTGTAATCATGTGAAAGAATTATGAACTGAAGAATTATGTCTGCCCTACAAATTGCTATGTGTAAAATAAAGTACGACTAAATCTCATATCAGATGTCTAATTTGTACGTGGGAATGGTTTTCTCCAAGAACATATAAAAGTAAATAAAATCCTCCTAATTTTCACGTTTTGCATGATTGAGACCTTTCTTGTTTACTTAGTAGGTTTGATCTTTTGGACCCAGGGTCTAAGCTTGTAGCCCAGGGCACACCCACATCGAGAGGTCAGGACAAGATGACAGCACAGGCCACACAAGCTCTTGATATTGTTCTGTTATTACATATCTGTTTATTTTGCATGGGGGGAGGGGTCACACGAGCCACCTTGTGCACGGAAATCAGCAGACAACTTGAAGTCAGTTTTCTCCTACCATGTGTATCTCTGGGACTGAACTCGGATTGTCAGGTTTGACCGCAAGTGCCTTTACCCACTCAGCCATTTTGCTGGCCCTTGAGGCCTTTTGCTATGAGCTTGTGCCTCAAAGAACTTGTACTGGAGCCATGAGCTCATGTTGAGGATATGACACAGGAGACACATGCCGTCTGTTTCGTTGGTTTGGTTTTTTAAGACAGTCTTACTCTGTAGCCCATGCCGGACCAGACGTTCAGAATCTCTCTAGCCTTTCCTTCCCCTGGGTGCTAAGATTACATACATGAACCACCACACCCTAAAAAAAAAAAAAAACTATTTTGCACCAGCAATTCTACTGATCCACCAATAAACTTAAAGCAATTACCAACCTCTATGACCCTCTCTTCAAAATGGGGAAAATCTGCTGTCTTCCTCTGCTTTTTTTGTGAACATTGCAATTTTGAAATTTTTTGTTACTGTTATTGTAGTTACATGAGTGTGTGCACACACGTGTGTGCATGTGTGTTTTCATGGGTTGCACACATATGACACAGTGCACGTGGAGGTCAGAAGACAACTTTTGGGGTTGGTTCTCTCCTGCTACCATGTGGGTCCCAGAGATTAAACTCAGGTCATAAGGCATGATGGTGGCTTCCATCTTTTTCCCCTGAGGCATCTCAGTAATCTGGTTGTTTTGAGACAGGGTCTTACTGTATCTCAGGTTGGCTTTAAGTCACAGCAATCCTCCTGCCTCAGACTCCTGAGTCTGGGATTACAAGTGTGTGCCAACAGGCCTAGCTATGTTTTTTGCTTTGAAGAAAATGAAGACCAGGGCTGAAGATATAGCTCCCTTGGTAGAGTGCTGTCTACCATGCACAGGCCCTAGGTTCAGTCAGTCCCCAGCACCACATGTAGACACACGTGTATATGCATACACATACATGCATACATACATACACGCATACACACACACAGAGTATGATGATACACCCTGTAATCCCAGCATTTGTGAGGTGGAGGCAGGAGGATCGGGGTTCAAGGTCCTCTTCAGCTACAGAATCATTTGAGGCCATCTTGAGCTACATGAAACCTTGCCTCCAAAAGAGGCAAAATAAAAAGCATGACATTATGCCTGTCACGCTCCACTCCTACCCATTCTCCAATTAAACTGCCATTTTAATGAATCTTCTGTATAGTCTCCTCCCCAGGCAAGTTTTTCTCCATGACAGGGAGGGAGACTCCCGGGATACCATTTCCCAAGAGCAGCAGTGGCAGTGCATGAGAGGCAGAGATTTCTGGAAGCTGCCTAAGTGGCGACAGAGATATGATAGCTTTTGCCTTTCCAGCCCTCAGAATCTTAATGGTCAGATTCATTCAAATCAGTGAGTGACCTGTCCACAGATCACATGACTTCTGTTCACATGCTCCAAAGTGTTCTCGTGTCTTTCCTCGTGCAGTTCCTACAACCCTGAGCTCAGCAGTACAAGAATGGCTATCTTCAACAGATAGGAGACAGACTCACTAGTTACTGACTGACACCAGGTCTTGTCCAGAGCTGAACCGATTTCCACCACATTCTTCATCTAATGCATTACTAGAGTTAACAATTTACCTAAGCCAGGAGTATCCACCCCGACCTAATACTTATTAACACAACAGATGCAATCTTACTCCCTAGGGTTCTAAGACCTATTTTGTGGAAAACAGTGGTGGGGTTACAGGCCTGTGCAACCATACCTGGTCTTTTGTGGTGCTGGGAAGGATCCCCAGGGCCTGGTGCATGCTAGGCAAGCACTACCAACTGAGCTGCTTCAACTCTTCACCCTTTTTAAAAAAAAAAAAAATTTGTGTGTGTGTGTTTGCGAGTGCATGCTATGGAGTATGTGTTTGTTGGTGGAGGTCAGAAGACAATCTTGCAGAGTGGGTCTCTCCACCTTTATGTGGATTCTGGGAATCGTATCCGGCTTGTGTGACAAACACCTTTACCCACTGAGTGACCCCCATGGCCATGTTGTTTTGAGATGGGGTCTCATGCAGCCCAGTCAGGCTGGCCTCAGTCTCCCTCTGTACCCAAAGCTGGCCTTGAAATCCTCATCCTCCCACTTTGCCAGGATCACAGGCATGCACCACCCTGCTCACTGGCTTTTTTCTTTTCTTTTCTTTTTTGCGACAGTATCTTGGCGTGGAGCCCATTCTTGCCTGGAGCTCCAGATCCTCCTGCCTCAGGCCCCCAGAGTGCTAGGATTACAAGTGTATGCCACTAGACACACAAGGGCTTGTATTGCTTCAACTTAATACCAGGACAAACTTCAATCCCTTAACTTTCTGGTTATAGAAAGTTTTCATAGCATGAAAAATGGCACCCCACACAGGCGTCATATCACGCTGCTACCGCTCTGGGAACCCACCGTACTCTATCTACTGCCCGTGGGTGTCACTGGGAGAAGTACCCTTGGCTGCTTCCAGCCAGACTACAATTCAAAAAGCATGAAAGAGTACAGTTCTTGCCTCATTCACTCCCCTCTCCCCACCAACACAACAAAGAGGAGATTGTACTGCTGTGGGGTGGTGAGCCCAGAGCCGGTGGCCTAAGGCCCACAGAACTAATGGTAGAATTGTAAACTGTTCTGTATCAGAGTCTCAATCACACCCTTATCAGATTCAGTGCGTGTTCACCTGTGTAGGCCATTGTCCAGAAGCAGGCTCTTGTAGCCAACTCGGTGGCGGCCGCCTCCTCCACCCCTGCTGTGGCTTGTGTGCTCCAGGTGGTGGCGAAAACCGAGACCCTTTGTAGCAGCACTCCGCGGAGACCCAGCATGCCGGGTCCTGTCCATTCTGCTCTGCTGAGAAGTGCAAATCCACAAGGCAACATCTAGGAGAACTGCCAGGAAGCGTTTACAACTGGGGAACAACAGCCGCCTTGTTTGGGAGCCTGTGTGACTGCTGCCAGGCGTCCTCCTACTCTTCCATGCCTCTCCTACAAAACCTGAGGGGTTTGTTTTGCTTTGTGTTTATTTTTTAATTTTTAATGACTTCATTTTATTTTATGTGCATTGGTGTTTTGCCTGCACGGGTGTCTGCGTGGAGGTGTCGGATCCCCTGGAATCAGAGTTATAGTTTGTGAGCTGCCATGTGGGTGCTGGGAATTGAACCTGGGTACTGTGGAAGAGCAGCCAGTGCTCTTAACCTCTGAGCCATCTCTCCAACCGCCATGCTTTATGTTTTTAATCCAGGGTCTCACTATAACCCAGGCTGGCCTGGCCTGGGAATTATGGTCCTCCTGCCTCAGCCTCTTGAGTGCTTAAGTTTTCAGGCATGTGCCAACATAGCCTCAACTGATTGTGAAACTGAACACATTTGATCTATTTGGCTGGGTTATAATCTTTTCAAATAATTTATACTAGTTAAACATCGGGCAGTGGAGGGGGGCGCTGGGCTGTTGGTAGGGTACTTGCCTAGCATGCACTCAGCCCTGTATTCAGTCCTCAGCACTGAATAATGCGGGCATGACGGTGCACACTTGGGATCCCAGCACTCAGGAGGCGGAGGCAGGAGGAACAGGAGTTCAAGGTCATCCTCAGGTGAGGATAACTGAGGAACATGAGACCCTATCATTAAAAATAAAATGGGGGGGGGGCAGTGGTGGTGCAAAGCTTTAATCCCAGCACTCAGGAGGCAGAGACAGGCAGATCTGAGTTTGAGACCAGCCTGGTCTACTGAGTGAGTTGCAGGATAACCATAGTTACAACAGAGAAACCCTGTCTCAAAAAAATAAATGAAACTAATGGATAAATATATAGATGGATAGATAGACTGACTGATAAATTGAAAATCCTTGGGGTAGAAAGAGTACTTACTTTGAATGTGCAAATCCCAAGGCTCCCATCACTTAGCACTACTCAAAAAAAAAAAAAAAAAAAGAATCCATGTCTTCCCTACTTAATAGTCCAGTAAGTGGCTACTAAGTGTATCCTCCTCACCCGCGCCCTTCCCTTCTGCCCATTTACTCAACAAGGAGGGTAAACAATCACATACTTTCAAAGCACTTTCTGAAATTTCCTGCTCTTAATATTGCTTCTAATAAACACAAACCTTCAGGTCTTTTGTGACATTTAACATAGAACACCTTCTCTTTTTATTCTTTTTCTAGAGACAGGCTCTTACTCTGGCTGGCCTGGAACTCTCCATCCTCCTGCCTCAGCCTTCCCAGTGCTGGGATTCCATGTATCACCATACGAAGTCACATAAAACTTAAAGTGTGAAAAAGATTTCCACTCCTTCGTGCTGGGGGCACTGCATTCGGTGCTATGAACAGAGATGCCTTAACCCTCTTCTTGGCATGGGGTAGCTGTACTTACGTACAGTTGCTGAAACACTAGACACAGGGATTCCTAAGAAGCGGAATTGAAAACTGAACAAATCAGCTGGCAGTGGTGATATGCACCTTTAATTCTAGCACTTGAGAGGCTGAGCCAAGAGGATCCCTGTGAGTTCACAGCCAGCCCAGGCTACATAATGAGACCCTGTTTCAAAAGAGGAAAGAAAACGTAACAAGCCTATTCTGATATATAAACATTCTTTATATACCAAAAAGAAACCCAATATTCACTTAAGGCTATTGACTCCATGTTGCCAAGAGTAAAAGTGTTTCATTTACTAGGCATCTCAGAAAGCTCCAGGTAAAATATAGGTAGGAATATACACAAAGAATTCAGAATATAAAACTCTCCAGGTAATTAGTAGTCATATTAATATTGGAACTACAGTAGAAAAAAAAATAGCTATCTCCTAGACTCTACCAGGAGCTTGTGTAGCTTTGAGAAATTGGAGTTGTTCTGAGTAAGCAGAAGTCTGGATTATTCTTCCAGTTCTCCCAACAGCTCAACAAAGTCAGTGATGTACCACTTGGCGTTGTCCTTGACTTGTTGCCTGATCACATTTCCTCCAAATCCAATGAAAGCATCCTAAGGAGGAAAGGGGTGATTAACATCTTTTAAAATGGCACAGCAGTAGCCCAAAAACATATATAAGAATAAAGATATTTAGTGAAAGTTTACCTATATACCTTAAAAACTATATATACACATATATACATGTGTGTATATATATATATAGTTTATAAAGTATGTTTTTATGTTAATAAATGTATAAAACATATATATGCATATATGTGTGTGTATGTGTATATGTATATATATGCCCAGCCTTGCTCTGCCTCCAATTTCCTGACAAGATGCAAGCTCTCAGCTACTACTCCAGCCCCATGCCTGCGTACCTGCCTGCAGCCATGCTCCCTGCCATGATGATAATGGACTCACCCTCTGAAACTGTAAGCAAGTCCCTGATGAAATGCTTTCTCTTATAAGTTGCCTTGGTCATGGTGTCTCTTGACAGCAACAGAGCAGCAACTAAGACACTTAGTCATAAATGTTCCTAGGCTGGTCGCTTTGTGATCTTGTCATGATATTTAAGTGTTCTTGTTTAGCTTCTGTTGTAGACTTCACATGGTTTTCAGCCAGACACAGAAAATAAAATTACCACCTTGAAAAAAAAAATAGCATCCTTGAATACGTACGGCAGGAGGACAGGCTTCCATGTCTGTAGCTCCATCTCCGATCATGATTATTTTCTTAAAGTGAAATTTTTCCTTTAAAAATCGGATAACCTTTCCTTTCCCACCAGACTCGGCTGTTGGCTGCAGCTCATCAAAGCCTGCATATTCACCTTAAGAGAACAGTGAGAAAATATTAGATCCAAGATGCATTTCACTCCAGCCAGCTTACTTATGATATCCAAACTTAAATACTAGGGTTAAGTCTAAAATAGCCCTGGGTACAGTCACACAGCAAGGGACCTGACCCGTACTCCTGAGGAGGTGGCTCTGGAGGGTCACCTACAGTTGAATTTGCTGCATCTCCCATGCTTCCGGTGTACTGATTCCAAACCTTGTTGAGATGGCGGAGCACCGTGAGATAGCAACACATTCATTTATCATATTAATATACTAATGTTACCTAAAGGAAATATTACCTTATTCTCACTTTTTTTCTTTTGAAACAGGAGCTCATGTAGACCAGGCTGTCTTTGAACTATGTATCCTCGGATGACCGTGAATGTCTCATCCTCCAGCTTCCACATCTGGAGCGCTGTGATCACAGGTGTGTGCCCTCGCTGGGGATGGAGCCCAGGGCTTCCTGTACCTCAGGCAAGCGCTCCACCAACTGAACAAACCCCATCCCCGGCCCCACATTTATTTCTACTCTTACGGAAATCAACACACTCATTAGTGGGGTTGGGACTTGGTTTGCTGTGTTTGAGACTGGGTGTCACGCTGTAACTCAGGCTGGTGTAGAATTCGAGGCAACCCTCCTGCCTCAGCCTCCCAGGTGTGCCGAGTGAGTCCCCAGACCTGGCTCACTCATTTGTCGTTTTTGTTGTTGTTTTGTTTGTTGGCTTAGTTCGTTTTGTTTTTATTTTTAAAGATGGAGTCTAAGTAGGCAAAGATGACCTTCAGTCCCTAATCCTCTTGTCTGTACTTCCCAAGTGCTGAGTTACATGGATATTCCCTTCCCCAGCTTGATACTTTTTTACTCAGTGGGGTGGGAACATGAACGCCCAGGCACCTGTGTGGAGGTCAGCTGACAACTTTGCGGAGTCAGTTCTCTGCTTCCACCTTTGTGCAGGTTCCAGGAACTGAATTCAAGTCAAGTTTCTTTGTATTTCCCTGCTGAGCCATCTCACTGGCCCTCACTTGTTTGTTTCTCGACAGGGTTTCTCTGTTGTTACTCTGGCTGTCCTAGAACTCACCAGGCTGGCCTCAAACTCAGAGATCTGCCTGCCTCTGCCTCCCAAGTCCTGGGATCAAGGGCATGCGCCACCACCGCCGCTCAGTCCTCTCACTTGATTTTAAGACTGACAGCCACCCTGTGACATAACTAGAGAGCTCTTTTGTTTGCTGTTTATTTCGTCTTTCATGCTTTATTTATTATGATTTATTTTTATTGTTTTGAGAGAGAGAGAGAGACAGAGAGAGAGAGAGAGAAGACGTGAGTGCGGGTATGTGGAGCCCAGGCTATTGTGAGCCGACAAACAATACTTTGTTGGGAAACAAACTCAGGTCCACCAGAAGAACAGCACTCTCAACCACTCAGCCATCTCTCAGCCCGTTTAGTTTTTAGAGACAAGGTTTTGTTCTGTAACCCAATCTGGAGTGAAACTGGAAATCCTCCTGCCTCAGCGTAACTGGAGCCCTCTTGAGATGATGTAAACTATAGCTGTGACCCCAGGTGTCCCAAGGGCAGTGATAATGCAGCAACTCACTAACAAAACTCTTGCTTGGGTCTAAATTACTCCAGATTAAAAAAAAGAAACAGAAAAAATCCCGAACTTCACAAAATAAGCCAGGCAATTTATATGTAGATGGGTGACAATATGCAGTCAAGCCAGGATGGAGGACCACCTCAGCCAGCCTCGCAGAGCTTTGCCAAGATCACTGAAGTGGAGAGGGTATCGGTCAGAGGAGCCAGTCACACGGGGCTGGAGAGGTGGCTCGGCAGTTCCGAGTGCAAACTGCTCTTGCAGAGGACCCGAGTTCAGTTCCCAGGTGTCTCACAACAGCCCGGAACTAACTCCAGCTGTAGGAGATCTGATACCTTCTTCAGCTTCCAAAGGCACTGCTGTCTCTCTCTCTCTCTCTCTCTCTCTCTCTCTCTCTCACACACACACACACACACACACACACACACACAAAAAAAATGATTTTAAAAGAAAAACTCATGTAACTCTTAACTCCTGGGCCACCACTGTTTAAGTTACATCCCAACAGACACTATCTAGAGTATTAAATAATAGGACAGATAAGAGAGCGAATACACTACCACTAAAATCTTACCATTAAAGTAGAATTTCAGCCTATTAGCAAATACATTGGTTGTTGGGATATTGAGCTTTGCAGCAACGTGCTCCACGATACTCCTGAAGCCGCCAGATATGAGGAAGACCTGAACATTTCGCTCCTGTAGGCGGCTTACGAGCTCCCTACCAAGATAAACACAAGATACCAAACATCAGTTAATTAGAAAAAAAGAAAATGAAAAAGATGCTATTTTTTTTCCTCCTGGATCCAGTGCTGAAGGTCCATCTATTAGGATAGTACCACTGGGATTAACATATTGTATGTTTTCCCTTTTTGTTTATTTGGGTGAGGAGGGTATTTATTTATGTTGGGTGTTTTTAAATAAAATCACTTTATTGCACTTCTACCAGTCAGTCCATTCTGAAGCCATAAACCTCTCTGCTTAGGGTTTTACACTTTCACCATCGATTATATTTTTTTATTCATCTTGCCACTTCTGTGTTCTTTCGTTGTGAGGTTGTTGCTGTTGTCTTTTTCATTGTTCTTTGGTTGTTTGCTGCTGTTGCTGTTGTAAGACAAACTCCTGCTAGGTAGCCAGGCTGGCCTTGAACTCACAACAGCAATCCTGCCTCAGCCTCCTCTGTGCTAGTACTTCAGATGGGAGCCACCACTCCTGGTCTTGGCTTTTTTTCTTATCTGTCTGTTTTGCTGGATGATTTTGAGATGGGATCTCATGTGTCTGTGGATTATTTTGAACTTCTAATCACCTGCCCCTGCCTCCCCTGTGCTAGGATTACAAGGATGTGCCACAGACACCCAGTGTGTGTGTGTGTGTGTGTGTGTGTGTGTGTGTGTGTGTGTGTGTGTGTTCTGAGACAAGGTCTCACTATGTAGCCCAGGTTGGCCTTGAACTCAAGACCCTCCTGTCTCAGCTTCCCAAGTACCAGGATTATAAATGTGCACCACCATTCCCGGTGTTGTATGTACTTTTCCAGATATACTTTAGAAATTAATGGGTAGAGCTTTTCTGTTCCAGAAAATCATTGCACCTGTGTTAAGATAAAAAACCCTAGAGAAGCCGGATTGAAAATGAGAGGACAGACATGAGCAAGCCCAGAAGTAAGATAAGAGCAGATAAAAGTACCAAGAGAGCCATGCAGAAGGGAGCCCAACAATAACGTGTTC
This sequence comes from Cricetomys ansorgei, assembly GCA_026225945.1. Classification (NCBI taxonomy): domain Eukaryota; kingdom Metazoa; phylum Chordata; class Mammalia; order Rodentia; family Nesomyidae; genus Cricetomys; species Cricetomys ansorgei. Next base: position 5,284,289 of record JAMJFZ010001012.1, on the reverse strand, counting down.
TTGGGAGGAAAGAGTGTCTGTCACAAATCCCCAGCTGATAGGAAGACAGTGTGCCAAGGGCCAAGCCTGTGCTTACCTTATACCTGGGGTCAGGTGTGGGGGGTGCTCAGCTAGGAGCCTTTGCACCTGCTCCCTGGAGGGCTGGATCAGTGCCAGGCGCTCAGTGAGAGCATCTTTGAAAGGCAATGCCCCTCCCATGGCTCTCCGTGTCCTAGGAGGAAAACCTAACAATCAGGCCAGCCATCATAGCAGTGCTTGAAGTCAACATGCATTCCTATGCCAGGACTTCATGATACCCATCAGGAAGAAGGGAGTACCACAAGCCCAACTCTACAGCAGACATACTGTGTGCTGCACTGCATGTAGGAGATCTGCTTGAGAATCACATAATACGCTGACTCCATGTACTGTGCATCCACAAACAAGCCAGAAATCCACACATCCCACACACAGGCACTTGCTTGCAAACCTTAGTTTTTATAACCTAGAAAGAAACCACAGGCCGACGGCTCCTGCATCAAATGCAGCTGATTGTGTGACAGCCACAGCTCAGGAAAGTGCCACGGATGCAGAGCCCAGAGGGCTAAAGGAAGGGACAGAAGGTCCTGGCCTGGGATTGCTTCCCACTGAAGCAGCAGGACTGCACTTTCAACCATGACAGGAGGCACTGAATGTTTAGAGCCCTGGGCTATCTTCTTGGATTAATGATTTTCCCAAGCCTGCCTAAGAATGTGTCTCATCTGCAGAGACAACCATGTTTTGCTTCCTTTGTTTTTGCTGGAATGTTTGCAGAGGGACAAATGAAGACAGCACTCTATCAAATTCAGTTCTAGGCAACGGGAGGAAATACCTCGTGCTTTTGTCTTAGCACTGGATCAAAAACAAAACCTACGAACTGAGGCCCTAACAGCCTTTCATCCAATTTTTGTTTGTTTGTTTGTTTTGTTTTGTTTTTCGTTTTTTTGAGACAGGGCTTCTCTGTGTAGCCCTGGCTATCCTGGAACTCTCACTCTAAAGACCAGGCTGGCCTCGAACTCACTGAGATCCGCCTGCCTCTGCCTCCTGAGTGCTGGATTAAAGCAGTGCTCCACCAAGGCCTGTTCAGTCATTCTTTTTTTTAATGTGGTGAATTCTTTACCATCTTGAAAAGCGAATGAAGAGGGTTCTTACATTTCTGACACAGCAGCCTCCACACCACAGAATTTGGCCAGCTCATCAATTCCTTCTTCTCTGATGACTGTGCTGTCAACGTCAAAGCACACTGCATCCGCTGAGCAGAAGAGCTTCCTCAGCTCTGAGTGGGAGACCATCCTGGGAAGAATTTTCCTCCTGTAAGAGAAAAAGAGAAATGTACTTAAAGATTTAGAATGTAACCACACGGGGCTGGGGATGTGGCTTGGTAGTACAGTGTTTGTCCAGCATGCATGAAACCCTGAGTTTCATCCCCAGTACCACCTACGTCAGGTGTCCTGGTGTGTGCCTGTGATCCCAGCTCTTAAGGGGTGGAGGCAGGAGGATCAAGTGCAGCAGTACACCTTCAGTGTGGCTCAGCAAGGAAGACAAGGAGGCATATTCATAGATGCAAACCCTGCCACTACATGGCCAGTGCCACACTGGACAGTGGAACCTCGAGCTTCTCATCCCAAGGTTGGTATTGATACCTAAGCTCCTCAGGTGTTCTATTGATAGAACGTGCAAGCATCTTTTACATAAAGCCAACAGCTGCACACAATACAAGACATCAAGACCTAGGCAGCCCTTCACCAACAGTGCACAAAACAACCATTTTAAACAACAGGGCTGAAGAGGTGGCTCAGTGGCTGAGAGTGCTTGTTGCTCTTCCAAAGGAATCAAGTTCAGTTCCTACCACCCTCATAAGGCAGCTCACCTATAACTCCAGTCCAGGGGCCCCAACACCCTCTCCTGGTCTCTGTGAGCACATGAACATGCACGCACGCACGCACGCGCGCACGCGCACACACACACACACACAAAAATAAAAACAACAATAATATCTTTTTAATATTTTTTTTTTTAAAGCGCTTAAGATCATTCTTAGCTGCATAGCAAGTTTGAGGCCAGCCTGGGCTGCGTAAGATCCTGTCTCAAACAAAAATGGTAGTGGGGAGATGGCTCAATAGGTAAACATGCCAGCTGCCAAACCTGTCCCCGGAAGAGACATGGTGGAAGAGAGGAATCCTGAAAAGTTGCCCCCGCCCGCCACTCACACTGTGCTACACACACATCACCACTCACACACAATCACACAGTTTTTCAAAAGAGAATCCACCGAGAGGACAATGAGGCACAGGTTGGGGGAAGCAAATCAGAAGGACAAGTTATGTAAGAGATGAGCTGAGACTGTGACTGAGAACAACTGGCAGGCACCAGGAGCCTCAAAACTAGTAAGAGGACAAAGCCAGGCACGGAACCTGAGAGTAAACAAAAATGTCCTTAAGAGACTCTCAGTATTTCAGAGGTGCTGGGCATGGTAGTGCAGGCTTGTGCTTGTAGCCTTAGCCCTGGGGATGGGAGGGGACTCAAGAGTCAAGGGCCACCCTTGGGTAGATAGTGATTTGAGTAATAAGGTCAGGCAAGCCTGGGCTAGAGATCCTATCTCTAAATAAATAAATAAAATAAAATAAAATAAAATAAATGGGTATTTATGGTGATGCACACCTGCACTTCCAGCACTAAGGAGACTGAGGCAGGAGGATCGTGGCTCAAAACTAGGCTGGTGCTACCTAGTGAGACTAGTCTTGGCTATAGGGAAAGCAACTCGTCTAGTTCGGTTGCTTCAAAGTAAATCGTGTACATTAGACTTTCACAGAGAGAAAGAAAAATCACTGCTGGGAAACGGACTCTGGAACCTTCACATCAGGCTTCTGGGGGAAGGGAAGCTCAGGACTGGGGGTTGTGGGTGGACAGCGTGCTGGTAGAAAGGTCTGTGTTCACACACAGGCCCAGGCCCACCCACTGCCTTCTGTGGCACAGACTGGGGTTTCAGCTTGGCAGCGACCCACCTGACTTTATTTTTAAAAAATTATGCTGACAAGCCTTCTAATCCCCAGCTCCAAAGTGAAAACACAGGTTTTCCTTCAAGGCTGGATTTAAGAGGCCTGAATTAGGGTAAGAGGGGGAAAAAAAATCTCCTTCCTTAAATAGTTCGCAGCTTTTCTGTCTTGCAAGCGGCACCTAAGTTACTGTGACTCTTTCACCGTTTGTCACACTGACCTCTTGTCTTCGCAGGGGCTTTCAAAGCAGATAAAAGCAGGCGTGGTGGTGCATGACCCTCAATCAGCCCAGCACATGAAAGATTAGTTCAGGGCCAATGGGGCTGCAAGAGACCCTGCCTCAATATAAAGGGCAGTTCAAGTCAGCATAGTGGGGCTGGAGAGGCAGCTCAGTGACAGAGAGCACTTGCTACTCTAGAGAACCCAGGTCAAGTTCCCAGCACCCACGTGGCAACTCTGCAACTATCTGTAACTCCAGTCCCAGGGCATCCAATGCCTTCTTCTGGCTTCTGCATGTGCTAGTACACATGTGGTACACATACTTAAAATAAAGCAATCTTTAATGCAGTCACAGAGGTTAAGCACATGGGACAGAATCAAGTTACTAGACTCTGGTAGTGGGTAGTACATAGTCAGGACAAACCCATTCAGGGCCCCTGAACAATGCAAAATAGATTCTGGGTAACTTCTAGATCCAAGTCAAAGGCCCTCTCTGAAGTAGGGGTAAAGTTATCAGCCAGCATATTTTGTTTTTATTTGTATGTTTTGTTTTGTTTTGTGAGACAGGGTTTCTTTGTGTAACCCTGACTGTCCTGGAACTAGCTCTGTAGACCAGGCTGGCCTCGAACTCACAGAGATCTACCTGTCTCTGCCTCCCGAGTGCTGGGATTAAAGGTATAGAACAACTCATGTAAGAGTTTGGCTGTGTCAAACCCAAGACCTTCATGCCTTAGCTAAAGTGCTAGGATTACAGGCATACAGCACTACCCTTGGCCACGTACATTTTATGATTAAAGAAACCGCTATTCTTGGTGAATGAGATGGCTCAGTGATGTACAGGAGTCTGCTGCCAAGCTTGATGACCTGGGTTTTGTCCCCAGGACACACATAGTAAAGGGACAGAATGACTCCCAAATGTCCTCTGACTTTCACACATATGCCATGGCACCTGTGCACCCACACACATGCACAACAAATAAGTTAATACATAAATAAATGAATGCAAATTTTGTGAATAAATTTTTTTTTTAAAAAACAGGGCTGGGAGACTGGGGACAGACGTGTCTCAGTGGTTAAAAGTTTGCACATATACTCACATACATACATACACACACACAAACACACACAATTTAAAAAACAGTAAATTAAAAAAAAAAAAAAAAGAAGAAGAAGGAGCTAGAAAGATGGCTCAGCAGTTAAGAGAACGTGTTGCTCTTCAGAGGACCAGGGTTTAGGTCCTGGGACGTACATGGTAGTTCATCAGCATCCATAACTCTACTTCCAGGGATGCCAACACCCTCTTCTGACCTCAGTGGGCACTACAGGCAAGTTGTGCACATACATACAGGCAGACAAAATATTCATGCACGTAAAATAAAATCAATTTTTTTGAGATAGGATCTCTCTCTCTGGCTGTCCTGGAACTAGATCAGGCAGGCCTCAAACTCACAGTTTCTTCTGCCTCTGCTTCCCAAGTGCTGGAATTAAAGGTATGCAACACCATGGCCCACAAAATAAATCTTTTTGAGAAAGAAAGCTAGCTATTCAAGTCAGACATAATAATGCATATCTGAAATGTCATGATTCAGGAGACTGTAGCAGGACAGTTACTGTGAATAACAGAGCAACCTGGGATACAAAAATGAGACCTTACCACAAAAAAAGAGGAGGGGCACTGGAGAGATGGATCACTGGTTAAAGGCACCGGCTTGCTCTTCCAAGGGATTGGATTTCAATTCTCAGCACCCATAGGCAGCTCACAACCTCCAGTTCCAAGGGATCTGATACCCTCATCTGGCTTCCTTGGCATCAGGCATGCAAATGGTACACAGATACACATGTGGGCAAAACACTCATACAGATACAACAAAAATTTAACTTTTTTTTAAAAAAGCAAAAAAGCCAGTGGTGGTGGCACATGCCTTTAACCCCAGCACTCGGGAGGCAGAGGCAGGCGGGTCTCTGTGAGTTCGAGGCCAGCTTGGTTTACAGAGTGAGTTCCAGGACAGCCAGAGTTACAACAGAGAAATCCTGTCTCAAAAAAAAAAAAAAAAAAAAAAAACAAAAAAAGCAAAAAAATAAATGAATGAATTTCTAGCAACCAGAAGTGGCATGCATATATCCTATGTTATAGCAAATATTTCCTCCTCTTCCTCTGTTTTTCTTTAAAGACAGAGTCTCCTTAGCCTCAAACCAGCCAAGGCTAACCTTGAACTCCTGATCCTCCAGTCTCCACTTCCAAAGCGCTGGGATGAAGGCATGAACACTGCACTTACTTTATGCAGGGAAGCCCACAGCTTTGGGCACACTAAGCACACATTCTAGCCATCTTCAAACCCAACAGACCCTACTTTTCACTCAGGTGAGGAGGTTAGCTGACAGGCAAGTCTAACAGTCAAATGGATGGAGATCAACTCACGATTCTCCAGTGCTGGATTCCTGGGTGCTGGTGCCTTTCTTGTCCCCTTCCTTTGTTGGTTAAAAATGCACTATATATTTCAGGTGAGAGGTGGGTTTTTTGTTTGTTTGTTTTTGCTTTTGTTTTTTTAATATCTGCGGGTTTTGCAATAGCCTAAAAAACAAAAAAATGAGAAATTAACAACCAGGAACAGACTCCTAACAAGAAAGAGATAGAAGGGACAGGGATTTGTGGCTCAATTGGTCAAGTGCTTGCCTGGCATGCAGCAAACTCAGGGGTTCCACACTCAACAGCCAGGGTTAATGACCTATACCTGTAATCCCAGTGCTCACGCTGCAGAATAAATTCAGAAGCAACTGTTCTCAACCTGTGGGTCACAGTCACTTTAGGGGTCAAAGGACCTTTTCACAGGGGTTGCCTAAGACTATCTGCATATCACAGATATTTACATTACGATCCATGTCACACAGACACATGTTCCCCTCCTCTCTCTCCCCTCCTCTTTCTCCCCCCACCCCCCCCCCTCACACACACACACACACACACACACACACACACACACATACACACCATGCAAATATAAGTATAGTAGATTAGGTGCTAAGTCTCAGAAGAAGAAAAAAAAAGATAAACAGGAACAGTTAAGAACTAGAGCAAAAAGTCAGCCCTAGTGGTGCTGACAGTAATCCTAGCACCTGGGATGCTGGGGCAAGAGAATCACCTGCCCCAGTTCAAACCAGCTGGGAAGAATTTTCAAGTTTCAGGCCAGCCTCAGTTATAGACTAACTCTGTCTTGAGAGAGAGAGGTTTGACTACATCCTACATAAATGAGTAAAGCTTGAGGACATAGCCCAGTCAGAACTTATGCACAGCTGGTTGGAAAGATTTCAGCAAATTTCTTGTAAGTCAAGCATAGATTTACAAACCCCAGCAACCCTGCTTTTAGAGATTCATCCAAGAAAAAGGAAGGCCAGTGGGAGAGAAACATTCTCATCCTGTATTTGTGTGATTGCCCAAATGTTCACCAAGAGACAAGCACTTGGGAAATGGAAGCACGCGGAAGCATGAGTACCAGGAGTTTAAAGGCATCCTGTGCTAATGCTAAAGCTAATACACACACACACACACACACACCCCGAGAGTAACTAGAATACGCAAGACTCATATAAAGAAAATATAATATAATCAAGGTTGGAGAGATGGCTCAGTGGTTAAGAGTGCTTGCTGCTCTTGCAGAGAGTAAGAATTTGGTTCCCAGCACCCACAGGGGTCATATGGGAGAGTTCACAACCTCTCCTAACTTCAGCTCCTGGGATCTGACACCTTTGGCCTCTGCAGGTACACACACACACATACACACAAAACACAGAATTAAAATTAAGAAAACAAACAATTTTAATGAATGATTTAACATCCAAATTAAAGTTACTACTTTATAATAGTATATGGTTATTTATTTCAAATTATACTCCCAATGGAAATGATGGCAAAGTCAAGGGACTTTAGCTCTCGGTTTGGAGAGTTTTCATATCTTCTACAGAAGACTCTCCTGCGCCGGATTGCATCATTCATTCATGCTGTTTGCCGTGAATGAAAAAAGTGAAGCTATCTAAGATATGAACTAACAAAAGGAAAGCCTTGTCTAAACCCCAAGAGATAATCTAACTAGCTCGGACACTTCACGGATTATGCTACAGCTGTGGGAAACTGGGGACTGGTGTGTCAGGAAGCCAGGCGCAGCGCAAGACTGGAGCTGGAGGGGAACTCACCGCGGTTCCTGGCTCCTGGGCCGCGCCGGTCTTCACGGTTCCGGTGCCCGTAACTTTCTGGCAGCAGCGGGGCCTGGAGCCGCTACAACGTGCGAGCGCAGCGTCCAGAGGGAGACGGCCGGTGCAGGCGATCACAGCTCTCACCCGAGGCTCCTCTGGGATCTCAGCGGCTTCAGAACAGTTTTGCATGTGCGTTTCCAACTGGAGACGCCAGATCTAAGCTCTGCAAAACCCGGTTGGAAGGCCGCCTTGGTCCAGCCCCCCAGGGGAGGGGCTACCCGATCCCGCCCCCCCACCCCTCCCCTCCCTAGGGGCTCTGAGCCTTCCGAGCCACTGTTGAGATCTCTGTAACCTCTAGTTTATTGAGTTGGCTCATAAAAGCTCCCCGACTTTCAGAAGCCGCTCCCCAATGCCTGATCCCGGCACTCGAGAGAAGCGAAGGACCTCTGCACTGATTTCGCAAAGCACAAAGCCCCTTGTGAGCCCTTTCTGAAACCTACATTTGCCACACTGCTACTGTAGGAATGCCAGTGTCAGGGGGATTACAAAAACTACATATATTCGCTGGAAAAGTAACTCAGTTGGCAGAGTGCTTGCCTAGCGTGCAAGAATTGGGTTCCATCCCTAGCACCACATAAAGCCTAAGTACGGCACATGCCTGTAATTCCAGCATTCAGGAAGTGGAGACAGAAGGATCAGATGTTCAAAGTCATCCTGACTACAATGAATTTAAGGCAAGCCTGAAACATAGGAGAGACCCTATCTAAAAATAAAAATACTTTGTTCACACCTAAATTGGAGAAACAAACAAAAGCCAAAAACCTTCGCTGGGCTGGAAAAAGGCCCAGCAGTTGGGAGTGCTGAATGCTTTTGTAGAAGATCCAGATTTGGGTCCCAGCACCCACATCAGGCGGTGTTCAACCATCTGTAACCCCAGTTCCAGGAGATCCAAAGCCTGCTGGTTTCTAACGGCTCCAGCACACATGTGGGGACACACACGCATACATTAATAAAAATAATAATTCTTTTTTATTTTTAAAACTTTGTTTAAAATGTATGGGTGTTTTGTCTCCATGTCTCTGCATCACATGCATGCTTGGTACCTGCGGAGGCCAGAAGGGGGCGTCTAATCCCCAGGAGCTGGAGTTACAGATGGTTGTGAGCTGCTGTGGAGGTGCTGGGAATCAAACCCAGGTCCTCTGGAAGAGTAGCCAGTGCTCTTAACCACTGAGCCATCTCTCCAACACCCCTCTTTTTTTTTTCAATCTTTGCAGTTGGGTTTTTTTTTTCTCATGTGTATACCTGTGTGGTGTGCATGCATGTTTTCACATGTGTGATGGATGCTTGTGTGTATGTGGAGGCCCAAGGTTGCTAACTCTGTCTTCCTCAATTACTTCCTGCCTTATTCATTAAGGCAGGATCTCTCCATTGAGCCCAGGGTTTGTGGATAAATTCTACTTAGCCAGCTTGCTTTGAGGATCACAATTCTGCCTTCCCAGTGCCGGAATTTCAGACAGGCCTCCATGCCCATCCCACATTGGTGTGGCTTCTATGACTCTAAACTCCCAATCTCAGGTTTGCATGGCCAGTACTTTAACCACTGAGTTATTTTTCTGAACCCTTGTACCTTGTTTGTTTTGTTTTGTTTTAACTGTCCATTTGGTTGTTGGGGGCAGGGTTCTTAGGATTTTTTTATATGTATACCTGAAATTGTGAACCTAGGGCTTTACGCATACTAGTCAAGTGTTCTACTAGTGAAAATTATAGCCTTAGCCCTTTTTTTACTTCATATTTCGTTTTTTGTTTGTTTCTTTGTTTGTTTGACAGGTTTCTCTGTTGTTAACTCTTTCTGTCCTGGAACTCACTCTGTAGACCAGGCTGGCCTCAAACTCACAGAGATCTGCCTGCTTCTGATTCCCGAGTGCTAGGATTAAAGGCATGTACCACCACTGCCAGGCTTACTTCATAATTTGAAAATAAGTCTAAGTTGCCCAAGCTGGCCTTCAACTCACTCTGTAGCCCTGTCGGTCCTTGAACTTGTGATCTTCCTGCCACGGCCTCTTGAGCACATGGAATGATAGGTCTGAAGCACCAGGTCCAGCATGCATCTGTTTTGTTCTGTCCTACCTTCCTCCTTCCAGATGTCACTTGCTCAGCTACTATTTTAACATAACAAATGAGGACCGTTGTTCCTATATATTTACGTTTCAGGCAGCTGGCTGCAATGAGACAATGAGGTTCACCCTAACACAACCTGAAGCCTCTAGAGCTGACCATCTGCTTCCCCAAGCAGAGAGGATGCCAAGGCTATGACAGGCCACTAGCCACAACCACCATGCCCTTAGCCACAGAAGCTCCCAGAATACACAATTTAGGCAGTGATACAAGTCTTTAATCACAGCACTAAGGAGGGAGGCAGAGACAAGTGGAGCTCTCTGAGTTCAAGGCCAGCCTGGTCTACAGCTACATAGTGAGACCCTGTCTCAAAAGAAACAAACAAAAAATTATGCAATTCAACCCACTAACAAAAGTCCCATGCTCTTTGATCAGACAAGCCTTTAATGTTCACAAGTCCCAGAATTCACTACTTGAAAAATGACTGTAAAGGCAGAGCACACTTAGTTTTCCCAGGTTCACTGGATACAGGATTCTTTTCCATTACATTTATTTAATTATGGGGAAGGGTGCCAGAGAGCATGTGGAAATCAGAGGACAACCTTATGGAGTCAGTTCTCTCTTTCCACCATGAGTGTCCTGGGGCTCAAACTCAGGTCATTAGGCTTAGCAGCAATGCCTTTACCAGCTGCACCATCTGGTCAGACTCAGAGATGGTTTTGTTGAGGTACAGTGCTAGGTTCAATCCCTAATACTAGACGAAAAAAAAAATAGGTGAATAAAGAGTTTTAACATAATGATCCAGTCAGTAACACATACGTATGTGGTGGTAACTTTAAAATAAGTATAATAAAGGATGCAAGACGTTAAACACTAAGCATATGTATCTAAGTATAGATAGCAATGGGAATTTTTACTTCAAAAGGAAAACTTTACTATAACTATGAATGACTACGAGAGTTCATTTGTGCTATTCTTCCTACTTTACATGTGTATTAAATAAACTTCAGATATTTAAATAAAACCTATCAGGGCTCATGTGGTCCTTGCCGCCCCTCATCTCATACCTATAAAACGTTTGGGCACAAGTTGTCAGTGTCGGTGTTTAGCCAGAGCACATGATACATCTAAAAAATGAGTCAGGGGCTGGAGAGGCTCAGAGGTTAAGAGCACAGACTGAGTTCAATTCCCTGAGCCTACATCAAGCAATTCATAATCTCCTGTAACTCCAGCTCCAGGGGAATCTGACACCACCAGCCTCTTCAAGCTCCTGCACTCCTGTACACAGACAAACATATAAATTTAAAAAATTGTTTTTAATGAGTCAGGAAACTGGGTGTAGTGGCTTCCATGTTTAATCCCAACACCTGGAAAGCAGAGGAGCAGAGGCAGGCAATCTTTAGAACAGGAAGCCAGACAGGACTACGCAGTGAAACGTAGTGAGACCATCTCAAACAACAAACTAACAAACATACAAAAATACACAAATAAGTGTCACAAAAACAGCAACAACCACCAAATGGTTGATAGATGCTAAAAGAAGTGTGAAGCATGGTGAAAAACAGGGTATTCATAGAACTCCTCACAAGAAAATGACTGAATACAATGAGCACATTTATTTTTATTATTTTTAAATTATGTATAGGAGTATGTGTCTACATGTGGGTATGTGCCCATGAGCGCCGGCCAGACGTGTCAGATTCTTCTAGAGCTGGAGTTACAGATGGCTGTGGCTGCCTGACGTAGGTGCTAGGAACCAAGCTCAGATCCTCTAGAAGAGCAGCATCAAGCTCTTAACCACTGAGTCATCTCTCCTCCAGCCCCAAAGAGAGAAGTTATGACTTTATAGTAATCTGGCAAACTTTCAAAGTTAACAGCATGGTAGCAATGGGATAAACTGGAATCACATGACTCTTCTTAAGCTCCAACAAGGACATATCGTTTCTGTAATATTGCTTGCCAAAAAGGAATTCAATCGTTAGGGAAAAAACTACACAAACTGAGTGTATAAAATGGCTGCTCGGTGCTCAGAAGGGCCAGGATCAAGCCACAGGAGAGTGGTCCGGGTCTGTTACGCCCAGCATGCTAGAACCTGAGGTGACAGGATTGCCAGTGTGAGGCCAGCCTAGGCTATACAAAGTTTCATGTCATCTTGGACTACGTAGTAAGCCTGTCTCAAAACAAAACCAGGTATGGTAGTGCACGACTATACTTATAGCAACCTGGAAATAGAGGCAGAAGAATCAGTTCAAGGTCATGCTGAGCCATATGTTAAGTTTGAGGCAAGCCTGGGTTACATGAGACTCTGTTAGTTTCTTGTTTTGTTTTAGATAAAATAAGGTCAGGGGTTGGGAATGTAATCCAGTGGTAGGGCATGTGTCTCTTCAGACAGGACCTGACACTAAATACACTCCTAGGTAAGATCCTGTCACAGAAGTAGGCCATTAGTTGCAAGACTAGAAAATCCAGGGCTGTGTGGTTATTAGTTAATTTGGGTTGGGTTTTGTTGTTGTGTTGTTGTGTGTGGTTGTGTTGTTGTGTTGTGTTGTGTTTACTTTTTAAATGTGTCTGAGTGTTTTGCCTCAAGGTACGTATGTGCATCGCATGTGTGCCTCGTGCCCTCACAGGTCAGAAGAGGAATTCGGGTCTCCTGGAACTAGAGTTACAGATGGTTGGGAGTCACCATCTGGGTGCTGGGAATCAAGCCTGAATCCTCTGCAAGAGTAGTGCATGCTTTTCCCTTCGGAGCCCCTTCTTCAGTCTTTCTTTTTTAATTTTTTAAAGATTTTAAAATAATTTTTAGCTATGTGTAAGAGAGGGCCCACAGAGGCCAGAAAAGGGCATTAGTAACTCAGTGCCAGGGGATTCCACACCCTGTCCTGACCTCTGAGGGCACCAGGCACACATGTGGTATACACACAGACAAGCAGGCAAACACTCATAACCATAAAAGAAGTCATTGCTGTTGTTGTTGTTGTTACTAGTGTTCTGAGACAGGGTTTCTGTGTAGCTCTGACTGTCCTGGAACTCACTTTGTGGATCAGGTTGGCCTGGAACTCAGAGATCTGCCTGCCTCTGTCTTCTAAAGTGCTGGGATTAAAAACATGGGCCACCACAACCAGTAAATCCCAGTACTGGAAGGTGAGGGCAGGAGGATTGGGACTTCAGGTCATCCTCAACTAGTGAGTTTGAGGCCAGCTTTGGCTACATGAGACCCTGTCTTGGGGCTAATGAGATGGCTCAGTGGGTAAAGATGCTTGCTGCCAAGCCTGGTGACCTGAATCTGATCCAGAGGACCCACATGGTAAAAGGAGAGAACCAACTCTTAATAGTCTTCTGGCCGGGTGGTGGTAGTACACGCCTTTAATCCTAGCACTCGGGAGGCAGAGGCAGGCAGATGTCTATGTGTTTGATGCCAGCCTGGTCTATAAATTGAGTTCCAGGACAGCCAAAGTTACAACAGAGAAACCCTGTCTTGAAAAACAAAAACAAAAAAACAAAAAAAGTTGTCCTCTGACCTCTATACACATATTCTGACATGGATGCAAACATCTATACACATACGTGTGTACATACTTACACATACATGTGTACATACTTACACACACAAATAAGCATAATAAAACCTTTTTGAGACTGTCTCAAATAACAACAAAACTCTTTCAAAAGACTGGAAACCAGAAGTACTATTAAATGCTGTTGTGGCAGTAGACCAAAGCACATGACAATCATATATCTCAAGTGTATCTTACAGACATCCTAGCATCTAAGTGAAATGTCACAGAGAGTTTTGGTAGCAAAATATCAGAATAAATCTGGCCCAACAGGGGGTTGGTGAGATAAATTGGAATGCCGTCACTCAATGAATTATGCCACTGTTCAAAAAAAAAATTAAGAAGCTTAGCCAGATGTGGTGATGCTGTGTGACATTCATTGTGAGAATCATACAGCTGCTGTGGATGTAGCTCAGAGGTAAAGCACATGCCTAGCATATGTACGCCAGCTGTAGTGGCTGCATGCCTATAATACCTGCATTAAAAGGTAGGTAAAGGCAGGAGGATCAGGAGCTCACAGCTAGCCTTGTCTGCATAGTGAGAACTTGTCTCAAAAAAATAAATAAATAAATAAACAAACCACACACAACAACAAAAAGAAACATCTAATATTTCTTCACTAATGTTTTAAGGAATATTGTATTAGGTATCACCGGTGTCAACACTGAGTTTTCCTATACGGTCTTTTAATTTTCCAACTCAATTCAAATTCTACCTGTCCCTTTCTCTGCCTCTGAAGCAGACACCTGACACTGGAGTCTCCCTCTACATCATTTCACCAGCAATTGTAATTAAACTGCATGCCCACCAAATGGTCTGCGTAAGTAAACATGTCTTCTGTGTGCCACTCATAAACACTTTCCTTGTGGTTTTCAAATCTACAAGCCTACTTGAAAACATTATACCCGCTGTATAAAAAACATTATACTTACTGAAGCCGGAAGAGCAGAGGTTGGGGAATAACTAAGATGTCAGCCAGATGACTTGTTGGTTGAAACTGTTTAAATTTCCTGTGCTGGGATCACATTCAAGGCCTTTGCACCTGCTAAGCCACCACTGAGCTACACTCTCCATAGTAGTTCTTCCTTCTTTTTCTTTTTTTCTTTTTTGAGACAGGGTCTTACTACGTAGCCATGGCTGGCCTGGAACTTGCTATGTAGACCAGGTTGCCCTTGAACTCAGAGATCCACCTGCCTCTACTTCTAGCGTGCTGGGATTAAAGGCATGCGCCAGTATGCCTGGCTTTGTATCATTCTTGCAATCTGTATCACCAGATGTTGAGTAGAATGAGAATTTCTTATTTCTATCAAAATGGCAAAACTTCCAGTATAGCTGAGTATAATACGTCCAACGGTATTATGAATTGTCATCTGTGTGGAGAGGTGATTCATCTTCATATACATATTTGTAAATTCAGATAACTGTTTAAAAATTCAGCATGTATTTATACCTAAGTGTTCAGACATATAGGCAGGGAAAACACCCATACACATAACATTCGTTTAAAAAAAGAAATGTTTAAAGGAGTCCTTTCAAAGGCTGGTCACCACAGTACAACCAAGTTTAAGCTCTTAGCAGGCATAGTACCTCACACCACTTTGGAAGTTTAAGGAGGAGGATTGCTACAAGTTAGATACCAGTCCAATCTACAGTGAGTAGTCTAGCCCGGGCCACAGATTGAGACTTTGTTTCATGTACATACATAATTAATTAATTAAACAAAAACTTGAGTCTTCAAATCTGCCTCAGTGACTTGGCCCTAAGATCAGACTGACTCTTGAGTCTCCAACGCTTATCGCCCCAATCTCGTTGCTCCTAAAGCCATCTAGTACTTTCTACCTAGCGTTATACTTTTTTACCCTGGTCTTAAACCACCAGGGTACTGGGGAAGGGTCATTTTTCTGTAACTCCACATTTACAAATAAAACAAGCAAGGAAAAATGAATCTGGGAAACCTCGCGAGAAGGTGAGGGGAGCCTTCCGGAACCCAGATTCCAGTAGCAAGAGACACTCCACATAGAGAAGCCGAGGTCTCTGCTTCCTGTCACGCCCAAACGAGTGCGGAGCCGAGCCGAAACCTCCCTCACACACGACCTGTAGGACTTTCCTGCACAGCAGGCCGCGCAACCGCCACGCTTCAGTCCTCAGGTCGCGGATCGGCAACACTTAGCTGCGACCGCAACGGAACCTTAAGACTCGGAGGGGCAATTGCCGGAGAACGGGTTTCTTGGATGCGCGATGACGCCGCAACTGGGCGTGATGGGCGGGGCCTCGGGAGACTAGCGGCCGATTGAGCCAATCAACGGGCAGCAGCAGAGCCGCAGCCCAATGGAAATGCCCTGTGCGTACGCTGGGGGCGGGCCAGGTGCGTAAGACTTTTCGAGAAGACCCGCATAGAGCACGTTGTTCTCGGCCTCTCTCTGAGCTAGGCCAGCTATGGCGGCGGTGAAGACCCTAAACCCTAAGGCCGAGGTGGCCCGGGCGCAGGCAGCGCTGGCGGTGAACATCAGCGCGGCGCGGGGCCTGCAGGATGTTCTGAGGACCAACTTGGGACCGAAGGGCACCATGAAGATGTAAGGCCAGGCTGGCGGGAGGGCGGGCCTGGCGGGCGTTTGGCTGCAGACTCGAGTCGCCCCCTCCAGGCCCTCGCTCCGGCATTTTTTACGATGTCTGTGCGGCCTCCCAACGAACCTCCTGAGTTCGCGCCTTTCGTTGTTGCCAGTCGCACCCATTTACTCAGGAGGAAGAGGGTGTCGTGTGCACTCTAACTCTACCCAGCCCCGTGCCCTGGGTTTACTAGAATTAGAATGTAGGATTAGGGTCCAAATTTCATGGGATTTATTTCTGTTTTATAGCTAGCAAAGTGATGAAGCTCACTAGGAAGTAGCTCTTTATTTTACTTTTTTTCACTCCCATGCCTTTCTTCCCTCTTGTACCCGTTTCCTCAGAAAGCTGCTTTCATATCACATACTCCATTGCCTGCTTTGTCCCCTTAACACAACTTTTTTCTTTTGTGTGGCTTTTCATTATGTATTTGTTTGAGATAGGGTCTGACTGATTTGTTCTGGCTGGCCTCGAACTTCCGGAAATTCACTTGTCTCAAAACAAAAAAAATAGAAAGAAAGAAATGAACACCCTACCCCCATGCTTCTTTATGGAATTCTTAGTTGGGTTTCCGCTGAAAAAAGTCACAATCTTGCTCATCAGTTTCTGCCCATTTGACAGGCTCGTTTCTGGTGCTGGAGACATTAAGCTTACTAAAGATGGCAATGTGCTGCTTCACGAAATGGTAAGAGCCGTGTTAGGCAAAAATATATGTGTATATGTATATTGATCTGTAGCTTTACAAGTGTTACCATGTTCATTCTCAAGATGGTTAAAATTCTGTTGACAACATACCTTTGGAACAGAAAAAGAGAAAGTAGGGTACTGGGTGAGGAACTCCAAGAGTCTTACCCATTTTTAGCCAGGTATGGTGGTAACACATACCTGTAATCCTGGTATTCAGCAAGATCTCCGAGTTCAAAGCTAGGCAGGGCTACAGAGTGAGAGAGGACCTATGTCAAAGTCGGGAACTGGGAGGGGGAGGGGGACATAGACATAAACCCTCATCTTCCTGCTCAGCTGCAGGAGAAATGGAAGTTTCCTTACTTTGATTTTTTGTCGTTGTTATAGTCAGAGTCTCATTATATCGCCCTGACTAGCCTTGAATTCTCAGAAATCGCCTGCTTGTGCCACAGGGCTGGGTTTAAAGTTGTCCTCCTTCACACCTGGGTAATTGTATATAATTTTAGTTACTACTTTTGTCCCAGGTATCGGATTAAGTTGAGCACCCTTTTGTTCACCTGAACTTTCAGGTCCAGCAATTCAAATACCAGAAAGGAAAAGGAAATGACTTGAAAGTCGAAGCAAAATGTAGTTGATTTTGATGGTTTAAGTAGATGGCTTTTTAAGAAGTCTGTCTTGGGGCTGGAGAGATGGCTAAGCAGTTGAGAGCACTGACTGCTCTTCCAGAGGACCAGGGTTCAATTCCCAGCACCCACATGACATCTCACGGCTGTCTGTGACTCCTGTTTCAGAGGATCTGACACATTGCTGTTGGATATATCTCACATAGATAACATACAACAGCAATATACATAAAATAAATGAAATATTTTTTTAAAAAAAGAAGCTTGTTCTTATATTTCGCTTTAGATATGTTTTAAGTTATTTAAATATTCTTTTTCTGCTTTCAGCAAATTCAACACCCAACAGCCTCTTTAATAGCAAAAGTAGCTACAGCACAGGATGACATAACCGGTGATGGTACTACATCCAATGTCCTCATCATTGGGGAGCTGCTCAAACAAGCAGACCTATACATTTCTGAGGTACACGTGATTCTTGTTCTGTTGTTTGGGCTCTTGGTTCAAATTGATATGATACTAGCTGAGGGCACACTATAGAATGTAAGGTCAAACAATATGATTATATATTTAATTTGACAGGCTAGCCTGAAACTCAGATCGGCCTGCTTCTGCCCATGTACCTGGCCTAGTCTCTGCTATTATTATTATCGTTATCATTATCATCATTATTACTTCTAAATGATGTGAATTAGTTTCAGATTAACTATAGACAAGATAAGAAGCTTTTACTGACAGCAAAACTACAGGAACCAGTTTTGAGTTTAGTATTCTTGGTGGTTTGCACAGTGAACACCCAAGTGTGCTTTGTAGTTCCCTTGGCCTTGACTCTGTGCTAGAGCAAAGTCTGTTCTTTTCCTCTGCATTGAAAGGAGCACTGTGTCCTTTTAAATGTATTCAAAAAATCAGCACATGGTACCTTAATTGTATTAAGTATGAGTGATCCAGGGTGTCTCTTCAAATGTTACTTAGCTTAGTGAATTATGGTTGTGTCTAATTGGAGATGCAAATGTTGGCAGGGGTTTGTAACTGTTTGGATTATAGGGTCTTCACCCCAGAATAATAACTGAAGGTTTTGAAGCTGCAAAGGAAAAGGCACTCCAGTTTTTGGAACAAGTCAAAGTAATCAAAGAGATGGACAGAGAAACACTCGTTGATGTGGCCAGAACATCTCTGCGGACCAAAGTTCACACTGAACTTGCAGATGTCTTAACAGAGGTGTGTATTTAGCATTGTGTACATACTATACAGTGCACAGAGTGAATCTTAAGTAAAACTCAGTGTTCTTAGCATTGTATATACAGGGTCTTCACAGGAATGGTAAAGTAAGGGATTTGTGTTTTTTTCCCTAGGCAATAACAAACTAATCTGTCTTCAAAGTGGGGAGATTAAATTATTACCAGGCCAGGTTTGGGGAGAATAATTGAACCTTTCATAGGATTATAAAGTGGATACTTAGTTTTTAGAAGCTTTTTAGTCATAGTGGTTTTCCTTTGTTGTTACTAATTATTTTCTACACATTTATGGGAACTGAGAGTGATATGGTCAGATCAGTCTAATTAGGATTTCTAATCCTTTGATTTGGGGACTTTGTCCAGGCAGTTGCAGGTTGAGGGTTTAGAGGCATAAATTATTTCATCCTTACATCTGTCTAAAGAACAGCTAGTGTGTCAGCCTCTGCAAATTAAATTTATTTAACGGTTCCCTCATAGGCTGTAGTGGACTCAATTTTGGCCATTAAGAAAAAAGATGAGCCCATTGACCTCTTCATGGTTGAGATCATGGAGATGAAGCATAAATCTGAAACTGATACAAGGTAGGTGACAGAATGCTTTGAGCTGCTCCCCGGCCCTGAAATAGGTTCATACTGGATAAGTTACTGGGTGTGACATTTGCTCCAAGTAGCATGTGCTGTTGCAATTAGGGGGAGCTATTCTGTGTGGCTGGTATAATGAAATGCGAATATCAGTGAACATTTATTCAGTGACCAATTATTGATTGCTTGAGTACCAAGCATAACAGGAAGACTGCTGGTTAATTAAAACTTCGTTAAAAGAGTCTATTTTGAAAACATTTCTAGTCTGCTGGTTAGGGACTACAGAGGCTTTCATAAGATAAAAGGTTGTTATTTTTGTTTGGTTGGCCTGTCTTATATCTTAGAACATCCCTTTTTCTTAAGTTTAACTGGAAAATATTCAAATAGTTTTAGAATTTAGTAGGCTTATATGAAAATATCACTACAGCAGGTAATTGTTCTTATTTTATTAGTATGTGTCACTCTCCAATCGGGTATATGTAAGTAGTGGTGAAAGTTCTCCTGTCCTATAGTTTAATCAAAGGGCTTGTTTTGGATCACGGAGCACGGCATCCTGATATGAAGAAAAGAGTAGAAAATGCCTACATCCTCACATGCAATGTGTCCTTGGAATATGAGAAAACGTGAGTTGATGGCCCCTACATTCCCACACTGTGAGGACAGTGATACAAACATAGTGGCTGGGGGTGTGTAGCTCAGTGGTAGAACACTTGCTTAGAACGTGCTGAGCCTAATTCAGTCCCCTCAGTCTCATTAAAACCAAACTGAATATGGAAATCTCTCCTTTTCTCTTAAATAGAGAAGTGAATTCTGGGTTTTTTTACAAGAGTGCAGAAGAGAGAGAGAAACTAGTAAAGGCTGAAAGAAAATTCATTGAAGATAGAGTTAAAAAAATAATAGAACTGAAAAAGAAAGTGTGCGGTGATTCAGATAAAGGATTTGTCGTTATTAATCAAAAGGTAAGAACTTAGAGTTATGAATTACTTTTGCTTGTTTCTAAGGTGAGGACTATTGAAAGGTTTTTGTCTTTATTCAGGGGATTGACCCCTTTTCCTTAGATGCTCTTGCAAAAGAAGGGATCGTAGCTCTGCGCAGAGCCAAGAGGAGAAACATGGAGCGGTGAGTACAGTCCGCTTGCGCTTTGAGAGGGGGTTGGGATTGTTTCTTTTGCATTTCTGCTTGGTTTTGCTTTTTCTTTTTTATTAGTGTGTATTAATTGAACATAATCTCATTATGATACAAGCATGTGCTTAGAGCATCTTCAATACATTTCTCCCATCACTATAGTTCCCTTTCTCCCCTACTACGGGTTGCTCCTCTTTACAGGTAGTCTATTTTTTTCCTTTATTTATTTGGTTTTTCGAGACAGAGTTTCTCTGTTTTAACTTCGGCTGTCCTGGAACTCACTTTGTAGACCAGGCTGGTCTTGAACTCACAGTGATCCGCCTGGCTCCTTTAACTTTTTTTTAAACTTAGGTTATACATATACCCTTATTTTTATTCTGGACTATAAATTTTAAAAATCTACCTTTTTTAAAAAAAAATTCTGTGTGTATAAGTACAGGCTTGTGCATACCATAACACAGACTTATACCTAAGTCTGAAGACAGCTGACAGAAGTCAGTTCTCTCCTCCTACCATTGGACTCATAGTGAACTCAGGTTGTCAGGCTTAGTCTTTAGCTGCAAAGCCCTGTCACAGGCCCCACATTTACCATTTAACTTCACTGTATAGCCGGAGCTTGGCAGTCCTCAGCCTCCCAAGTACATGGTTATGGATTTGCACCACCATTGCCAGCCATTATTTTCACCATTTTAAAGATGCAGGGGTCTGGAGAGAGATGGCTCAGTTATTAGAAGTACTTACTGTTCTTACAGAGGACCTGAGTTCAGTTGCCAGCACCCATGTGGTTGTTCACGCTCATGGTACATATAAGCTCAACTAGGGCTCATACATATACATATAAATCACTAAAAAATAGAACAACTCATTAGCATTAATTACAATCCATTATCACTGTCATCTTCATTCTCTCCCCCCGACCCCCAGCATTTGGTACCGTCTGAGTGGATTCGAGATACTTGTTTTTTCCACATCTTTGTAAATTTTTATTGAGATTTTAAGTCAGGCCCAGCTGACTTCACACTCTTAAGACATCTGTCTGCCTCTGCCATCCAAGTGCTGGGGGATTAAAGGTGTGTGCTATGATCCCACTTGTAATTTGCATATTTATGTATGTACCATGGGAATACAGCCCATGGAAGTCAATTTAGGTCACTGGAATGCCTGAACCTATTGGGGGATTACAGATGCTCAGTTAACAACATGCAGTGCTGTGGACTGAGCCTGAGTACTCTGCAAGAGGCACTAAGTACTAGCTGCTGTGCCATCTCTTTGGCCCTTTTTTAAAATTATTTTTAGAGAAAGCTGCTGAAAGTGAAAAGTATATATTTGGAGTGGAGGGCATAAGGACCCAGGAACAACAGCCTGTCATAGTTTATTTACTTGGCATATCTTGTAACGTGAATCAAACTCTAAAGCTCGCTAATAATCCATTGTGTGTATGTTGCCCTGTATTGCTGATTGATCTGCCAGTGGGTGTATATATTACTTTCACCTGACAATTAAACATATTTCAATGAACATTGCTTTGTGTATGATTTATTTTATTTTGAGATAGTGTCTCACTATCAAATTACTATTTAAACCAGGCTGACCTCAAATTTCTTGCCTCTGCCTTCTGAACACTGGGATTAAAGGCATACACCGTCATGCTCAGCCACATGGTTTATTTTTTCAACCATAACATAAAAACAAGACCTGTTTTCTTGGTCTAGAAGCAATATCAGGAGGATAGTGTGTTAGTTGTGTGTTTGCACACGAACCTTAATCCTGCCACTCGGGGAGTAAGGGAGCCTATTGGCCTGCATACATACCTCAGCCAAGCTCTCAAAATTGAAGAGAGAAGGAAGGTTCCTAGGAAATAATTCCCTCATGGAACCCTGTTCATATCATGGTTTCTTTGTGGTGTTTTGATGACCTTAAGAAAGATCGGCTATGGTGAATGGAAAGGGTTTAAAATACACTTTCATCATGTGATTCTGAAAATCCCCCTAAGGATTATTGGTCTTCTTATACATAACATGGCTTGCTGATGTTCTCTCACTGTGCTTCACTGTTGTAGGCTGACACTTGCTTGTGGTGGGGTAGCTCTGAATTCCTTTGATGACCTGAACCCTGAATGTTTGGGACATGCGGGGCTTGTCTATGAGTATACACTGGTAAGTATGTTTTCTTCCCAAAGAAAATAGTATTTTGTTTATCAGTGGTTGAGTAGAAAATTTCAAACTCAAAATCAGATTTTTCTTAACAATTTTATATATTTTGAGACAGGGTCTCACTATATAGCTAAGGCTGGCCTTGAACTCACTGTGTTAGGCTCTTTCACGGGGTTTGATTGAGGTTGTTGGCATGAGCATGGGTAGAGGGTTATTTACCAGATATGGGCAACTTAACAGTAGCTATACCATTTTAAAACTTGACTTTTCCTCATACATTTTGGTATTTTATATGTAATGTAAGTTGACTTACTTTGTGTGTGTGTGTGTGTGTGTCTGTCTGTCTGAAATTGTCATTGTCTCTCCTCCTGCCCACCCCCCCCCCTTTAAGTTTTCTTTAATAAGATGATGGCTCTTTCCTATAATACTATTTACTCTTCCATACATCCCTCCCTATTCTTTGTATGATACTCTTTGTATTTGTTGGGGTTTTTGTTGTATTAGGGTTTACTATGTAGCCCTGGATGTGCTGGAACTCACAGAGATGTGACTGCCTCTGCTTTCCAAGTATTGGGATTAAAGATATGCACCACCGTGCCAGTGGATAACCTGTTTGTGACAATAATTTCTCTTCTACACAGGGCGAAGAAAAGTTTACTTTTATTGAGAAGTGTAACAATCCACGTTCTGTCACGTTACTGATTAAAGGACCAAATAAGCACACACTGACTCAGATCAAGGATGCAATAAGAGATGGCTTGAGGGCTGTCAAAAATGCTATTGATGATGGTAAGAACCACACTATATTTGAGTCATGTTCTAATTGCTAGTCTAAAAGGCATGGCTGAATACTGTGTTCTTTATTCAGTAATTTACACAGCCAGACACCATGCAAAAGTAAAGTCTTCCTTTAAACTGATTGGTATGCTGTTTTTTATGGTATATCATTATTAAAAGTGAATACAAATAAGTGATTGCAATTGGTGGTGCTAAGCTACCGATTGCTAGTTAAGGTTAGGTTGGACCATTTTGCTGTTGGCTGATGACTGCCTATATTGTGGCTTAAGAAGCAAGTCTGTCCTGGTGGTATTATCTGTTGGTACAGCTTCTACCTGGCACACTTGAGACCAGCAGTTCCATCTCTAGTTCTGCGAAAACAGATTCTATATAACTAATCACAGGCATGGTGAATTCATAAGAAATTAAATGCTTAATATGTGTATTTCCCCTTATAATGACTTCTACTCTTTCTCCTTTTTTATTTTGTGTTGATTGGTGTTTTTCTCTGTAACTTAGCATTTCTCCTTTCCTTACCCAACAGGCTGTGTTGTCCCAGGTGCTGGTGCAGTAGAAGTAGCAATGGCAGAAGCTCTGATTAAGTACAAGCCCAGTGTGAAGGGCAGGGCTCAGCTTGGAGTCCAGGCGTTTGCAGACGCCTTGCTCATTATTCCCAAGGTTTGAATGTTTACTTAAATTTTAGTTTTGCTGATAGCTTTGGCTACAGGCAATTGTGAATGCTAGTTTTCTAAACTATGTCAAGCCAGCCATGGTGGCACATGCTTAATCCTAGCTCTCAGCCAGGCAGAAGCTGGCAGATCTCGTCCAGCCTCTTCTACATCTCAAATTTCAGGCCAGCCAGAGATGTTTTGTAGGAAGACAGTACTTTCTCAGCCTTGAGTGGGTAGAGATTAAAAGAACACCCACCCTACTCCACCCCAGGACAGGCAAGCTGGTAAATCTCTGCAGTTGTACTGAAGAGAATGGAGGAAGGGGGTGGGGGGCATCAGGCACAAATTGAGGGCTGGTAGCTATGTGGCAGGGAGTGAGCTGCCAGCCCAGTAAGCTGCTGCCTATGTGGATTTTTCAAGGATAAGCTTGCTTTTTGTTTGAATTAAACTAATGGACATACCAGTCTCTGTTAGGTACTCAATAAAGGTTGGGGTCTATGATCAATGCTTTGTTTTGCTAGATTTGGAGTGTATTTGAGAATTGGTCAGCAGTACCTCTGCCTGTTCTCTGGAAGAGAACATGAATAATGGTTCTTTCTTCATTCAATTCATGCAAGCCTCACAACCCACTCCCCAGCCCCGCACCCCCTGATAATTTGATAGGGGGCAGAGGGATGCTACAGAACATGAATGCAGAAGACTGCTTTCAGGAATTTTCTTTTTTTAATTGAAAATACTATTGACTTGTAGGCTTAACTCTCAATTCTCAGTTTGTCCTTTCAAGAATTAAATTTGTTCACTAGGTCCTTGCGCAGAACTCTGGTTTTGATCTTCAGGAAACATTAGTTAAAGTTCAAGCTGAACATTCAGAATCGGGACAACTTGTGGGTGTGGATTTGAACACAGGTGAGGACACATCTTATTTGTGGGGTGAGAACTAGGTGGGGTAAGCTGGGGAGAGTTAAATGACAGGAGGATCTTGATGTGCTTTCCTGTGCTTTGGTACCAGTGCTGTCCTTCTAGGCTGATGTGGCACATAACTGGACTAATTAGATGGCAGACTCAGGCATAGAGTGGTTTTTATATCCCTGCCCTTGTAACAAAAATGCACACATAAAACAAAAGGCCTGTTATTGATACTTATAGAGACTTCTGGAATGAGGGAAGTAAAAAACCCATTTTATTTAATTCGGATCAACAGGAATGTGTCTAGAATAGAGCAGTGTCCAAATGTTTGGTAAGTGATGAACACTTCGTGGCTACAAGACATTGATTGGTAAGAAGAGATCAGCTGCACATCAAGAATATTCTGAATAGGAGCATTGATTAGAGGACTCTCATGGTTACTAATGGATGAGTAGTCAGTGGCCAGCAATTCTGTTCCTTCATATTTTAAAGATTCTGCCATTGATGTGGTGGTGGTGATACAGCCTTTGATCCCAGCAGGACTTAGGCAGCAGGAACACAGCTTTGAGGCTATAACAAGACCCTATCTAAGAAAAAAGTCTCAGTTGGCCTTTGTTCTCTGTTCTAGAATTGGCAGGATTTGTTCATAAAAATAGAATGTGTTTTCTTTTTTTAAAAAAAAGCATTTGATACATGGTTTTAAGGTGTGGTTATTTGCAGGTGAACCAATGGTAGCAGCAGAAATGGGTGTATGGGATAACTACTGTGTGAAGAAACAGCTGCTTCACTCCTGGTAAGTTTTGAAACTCAAAAGATAGCTCTTGAGTCGTAGTTTAATTGGGTATGGCAGTTTGTGTTGAAATGTTTGTGTCTGAGCTATCTTGTTTTTCCTTTCAGTACTGTGATCGCCACCAACATTCTTCTGGTTGATGAGATCATGAGGGCTGGAATGTCCTCTCTGAAAGGTTGAAGAAGTCTGCCCCGTAACTGAATCTGTAATGCTACAGAATGATGCTACAGAAAAAAATGGTCATTTTTGTCCAAGCTTCAAGTAATTTGGAAAGGAATTTTCTCTTCCCTTATGAAGAAAAGGAACAGGACATTTGGCACCTATTCAAATTAAATTACTATAAAGGATTTTTTTGCACTGAGTGTCTGTATACACTCATAAAAGAGGACCATTTTACCTACTGAACAAGATATCTTAGCTGCAGTGTTACAAAATTACATATTAAGATAAGTGTGTTGTCTGTCTTGTTCCTTAAATGTTCTTTGAAAATTTGTAGTGGTTTAATAATTTCTCCTAAACAAGGCATGGTGGTGCATGCCTGGAAGCCTAGCACTTTGAAGTAAAGGCAGGAAGTTCTACACCAACTCAGGCTACAGGAGATCCCAGCTCAAAAGAAAAACGATTTTTTTTCTTCACGGATGTATTTTAAATTAACCAACTCCCTTTTAAACATGTAAACTTCTTGCCAATGTACAACACATCTGGATAATTTATGGTTCCATAGTGTCTCTAATAAATACTTACAAATAAAGCTACTGGGTTATTCACACTTCTGAAATAACTGCTAACATGCTTTCTTCAAAAGTAATAGGTTATTACTTAGAGGCTGAGGCAAGAGGATCACAAGTCTGAAGCACAAATACTCCAGAGAGTTTGAGATCAAAGGCAGAAACAGTTACAAGTGTAACAGCCAAAAAATGCCTGAAGAATAAGAACATGGCTGAAACAAATTGTAGGCCATTTAAAAACATTTAATTTTATGCTTTTGCATCATACCTCCTACAAACTATTGTGTTGCCTTCACCTAAATATTCCCTTGGTTTCCATTTTTTTGTTTGATAACATCTACAGTCACAAGTGGGATTTGGGGGGTGGGGTTCTCAGTATCCTACAGTGAATGGAATAAAAGGTTGAAACCTGTGGTCTTGTGTTACATAGTTAAACTTACTAGAAGGTGACATCTGGGTCTGGAGATGGCTCCATCATTTAGATGGGCTTGCTGCTCATGCAAAAGGGCAGGAGTTAAGTTCCCAGCGTCCACACTAGGCTGTTCCCAGCCAGCTGCAACTGCACCGTGGGCATGCACATGCTTGCTAATAACACGTACACAAACTTTCAAAACAGATAAAATCCATCACAATGTGAAACTGGTTTGGGCCACTGTTTAATTCATTGATGGGCAGTCCCTACAGGCGAACTCCCAAGTAACATCACTTGATTCTCCAAACCGCCCCGCCATTGGTGCTTTGGCGTCAAGCAAAGTGCGCAGGCGCGAGGAAGTCGCGCTGAACCAAGGCGCATGCGTGCCGGGCTCTGGATCCCACCCCACCCCAGCATGGGTTCCTGGCTCCCTCTCCTGTCGCTGCTGTGGTTCTTGTCCAGCTCCAGGCTTCAGCTAGGTCAGTGTGCAGCCCTGAACCTGTATCCCCCATCTCTGAACGCACAGAAAAGGGTTTCACCCAGCCTTTCAGATGCTGCCCCCGCCTCGGGAGGGTTTTTGCGGGCCCTCCGGCACTTGCTGTGCTTAGCCACTATGGAACTGCACTTTGGTTTTTGAAGCAGGGTCTCCGCCGGTAGGCAACCCTGCCTGGTCCTCTGAGTGCCTATACAGCATGCTGGTCTTCCTTGTCTCCGTATCTCACCCGTCTTGAGTTGGTGAGGTCATGTGTGACACACAACTTTTATTTGTAGAAAGTCAGCTTTGAAAACTCAAGATACACAAAAATCCGTTGCCGTTTTCCCACCTTCCAACTAGAAGTACTCGGTATTGTCGGTTTAAATGCGTCTTTTATCCCAAATTACTTCTTGAATTAAACTTTTTCCAGGCTATTTTACGTATATGATTGTATTGCTTCCTGGTGCACGGAGGTCAGAATAGTGGTGGGATCCTTGTACCTGAAGCAACATGGTTATAAGCCACTGAGTGGGTGCTGAGATCTGAAAAGGGGCGTCTGCAAGAGCAACGGGTGCTCTTAGATGCTGAACCATCTCTCTAGCACCCTATTATTTTATCTTTGAGGCAGGGTCTCAACTATGTCACCTTGTCTGGTCTGGAATTCTATGTAATCAGGCTGACCTCGAACTGAGATCCACACAGGCAACTACCCTCAGCTGAGCTACAGCTCAAGCTCCCTACTTAGGGAGTTTTTTATAGTAACGTCTTGGCTGTGTAGCCCAAGCTGTCTTGAACTTGTGATCTCTGCCACAGCTTCTTTAGAGTTGGGATTATAGACATAAAAAATGGCTTTAGGGTTTTGTTATTGTGTTTTAAGATAGGGATACATCCCAGCCCCCTAAAAAGAGCCAGGTGTGTTGGTATACACCTTAAGTCTAAGCGCTCAGGAGGTAGAAGCAGATGGAGTTCTCTGTATGTTTGAGGCCAGCCTGGTTTATATAGCAAGTTCCAGGTGAGCCGGGTCTACATAATGAGGCCCTGTCCAACAATAACATTTTAAAAAAGAAATATGAGGTAAGTGACATATGCACATATGTTTTTCGTGTTTTACTCTTAATTGTCCTGTTCTGCAGGAGATGCCCAGGCTCCTGCCATGGTGCAGCTGCCAGGTGGGCAGTTCCTGATGGGGACGGACAATCCAGATGGCAGAGATGGTGAAGGGCCTGCCCGGAAAGTGACAGTAAAACCTTTTGCCATTGACATATTTCCAGTCACCAATAAGGAGTTCAGGTATCTCAAGTGATTAGGGGCTGGGTAAGAGTTCTTTCTAATCTTTTCTAATTCTAATATTCATTCCTAATATTCCTGTCTTAAAATAAATAAATCTTGATAAGAGATAGCTATAAGAGAAGACCTTGATTTTTATTTTTATGATTTTTAATGCATTTATTTTATTGCTTTATGTACATGAGTGTTTTGCCAGCATGTTTGTATGTGCACCTACATGCACACCTGGTGTCTTCAGAGGTGAGAAGAGGGTACCTGAACCCCTGGAGCTGGAGTTACAAGAGGTTGTGAGCTGTCATGTGTGTGCTAGGAATTGAACCTAGGTCCTCTCTGAGAGCAACAAATGCTCTTAACTGCTGAGCCATCTCTCCAGCCCTGATCCCAATTTTTAAAAGTATGTCATGCATAAATCTAAAGATACAACATTGCATTAGTTGATGGGTTTTGAGCACACTTTTGTGGCTTCAAAATGAGCAAGCTAGACATGTCACTCAGTGCAGAGAGCTTGTCTGGCAGGCCTTTGGTTCAGTCGATAGCTTTGGGAAAAAGTAAAAGTACTTTATTTTATCAATCTATTTATCTATCTATCTATCTATCTATCTATCTATCTATCTATTCGTTTTGTTAGACAGGGTTTCTCTTTATAGCCCTGACCATCCTGGAACTTGTTCTGTAGACCAGGATGGCCTCGAACTCACAGAGATCCACCCGCCTATGCCTCCCAAGTGCTGGGATTAAAGTGTGTGCTACCGCCACCTGGCAAAAGTACCTTATTTAAACCTACTTTAACATCCTGAAGCTGGGTTCTGACCCCCACACAATCACTATGGCACACACACACACAAAAAATGTAGTACAATTTTAAAAAGAGCAGCTGGGCAGTGTTGGCACACGCCTCTAATCCCAGCAAAGAATGAGCTCAGGACAGCCAGGGCTACACAGAGAAACCCTACCTCGAAAATAGATAGATAAAATAGAAAAGGGAAAACTAGCAAAACACACTGATACTGATGATGGAAAAACAAAAACAAAAACGTAGTGTTAATTGAGAAAAGCCAGCCCCCAGACTCCATGCATCTTTGGAACAGTGAGTAATGCAAGTCTGTAATCCCAGCACCCTGGGAGGCTGAGGCAGAACTACAGGTTGTAGGTGAGATTTGCTAAAAAAAAAGTTGCAGGCCAGCCTCATCTACAGAGAATGCCTGTCTCAAAAAAAAAAAAAAAAAAAAAAAAAAAAAAGAATAAACAGAAACCATAAAGATGTTTTCTGAAAGACAATTCTAAAAAGACAAATGGTTGCAGGAGCAGTCCAGAGTTTTTGAAAGTGATTGATAAAGCTGTTTCTCGAATTATAGTATGGTGGCAATCTTACACATTTTTTGTTTGTTTTAGTGACTGTCTCACACTGTAGCTCAGGCTGGCCTGGAATTCATGATCCTTTCTTCCTCAGCCTCTTGAGTGCTGGGGGTACAGGTGTGTGCATGTGACTATATGCATCTACCTATTTATTTACTTATTTATCATGCAGGGAATTAAACCTAGGGCCTCACCCCTACTAAGCAACATTCTAGCAATGAGTTGTCATCGTCAGCCCAGTGTGCTGTATTAAAACTCACAGAACTGCAAGCTGGAGAGATGGCTCAGTGTTTTAAGAGCCATCTTAACCACTTAGCACTTCTTCCAGAAGACCAGGGTTCAATTCCCAGCCCCCATGTGGCAGCTCCCAACTGTCTGTAACTCCAGTTCCAGAGATCAGGTGCCCTCTTCTGGCTTCCTTGGACACAAGGCAAGAAAGTGGCACATATACACATGTGCAGGCCAGCTGCTCATACATGTTAATAAAAACTAATAGATCTTTAAAAAAAAAATCTCACAAAGCTAGAAGTAGAGAATCTGGGTGTGGTGGCCCACACCTTTAATTCCACCAGAGGCAGGAGGATTTCTGTGAGTTTGAGGCCAGCCTGGTCTACATAATGAGTTCCAGGCCAGCCAGAAATACATAGAGAAACCCTGTCATCAAAAAAAAAATGCCAAAAACAACAAAACTAGATATGGAGAGATACTTAAGCACAGTTAGAAGTGCTTGCTGCTCTTCTAGAGCCAAGTTCAGTTCCTGGCACTCAGAAAAAGGCAGCTCACAAC
This sequence comes from Cricetomys ansorgei, assembly GCA_026225945.1. Lineage (NCBI taxonomy): Eukaryota > Metazoa > Chordata > Mammalia > Rodentia > Nesomyidae > Cricetomys > Cricetomys ansorgei. The sequence goes on along the minus strand of JAMJFZ010001012.1, from coordinate 5,254,009 downwards.
CTCCTGTAACTTCAGCTCCAGGGGACCTGATGTCCTCTTCTGGCCTCTATGGTTACTGCATATGTATGGTGTACATGCTGCCTCTCCACATACACAGAAATAAAAAAAAGAAATGAAATATTTCTTTAAAACTTAAAAACAAAGGTCATGGGTGGTGATGCTTGCCTTTAATCCCAGCACTCAGGAGGCAGAGGCAGGCAGATCTCTGTGAGCTGGAGGCCAGCCTGGTCTACAGAGTGAGTTCCAGGACAGCCAGAGTTACAACAGAGAAACACTTTCTGGGGGGTGGGGGGGGGGGGGACGGCACAACTCACAGATTTAGCCAAGCATGGTGACTCATACCCTTAATCCTAGCACTTAAGAGACAGAGACAGATAGATCTCTGTGAGTTCAAGGCCAGCCTTGTCTACATAGTGAGTTCCAGTCCAGTCAGCAATACAAAATGAAACTCATTCTCAAAAAAATTAAACTCATAGAACTAGAGTTGGTTGTGGAGTCACAGCCCTGTAATCGCAGCACTCAGTGGGCTAAGGCAGGAGGATTGCGAGGAGTTGGAGACCATCATGGGCTATATAATGAAACCCTGTTTTAAATGGAGACACATATGAAACTTCCAGGAGTGATGGCATACACTTAAAATCCCGGCACTCTTGAGGCCAAGGCAGGAGGATGGAGAATTCAAGGCTATCTGGTCAGCCTGAGACCGTTAGCTCAAAAGAAGAGAAAGAAAGAAAGAAAGAGAGAGAGAGAGAGAGAGAGAGAGAGGGAGGGAGGGAGGGAGGGAGGGAGGGAGGGAGGAAGGAAGGAAGGAAGGAAGGAAGGAAGGAAGGAAGGAAGGAAGGAAGGAAGAAAGAAAAGAGATATATAGAGAGAACAAAAGTAAAACGCAGGATGAGTGAAGTAACACATGCTTATAACCCGAGGGAAGGCAGAGGCAAGTGGCTCTCTGCAAATTGGAGGCCAGCCTGGTCAGGATGTTCCAAGCCAGAAAAAGTTACACAGTGAGTCCCTATATAAACAAACAATAACAAAAACCCTCACTGAACTATATACTCAAAAGGGTGAATTTTACTAATGTATATTCTAATTGTACAGAAAATCTGGTCAAGTGTGTCAGGAACAAAGAATAATCTGTGTTGCAAAAATGAACACTCAAGTCGAAAGTAGCTTGGCAAGATAATTTTTTGTATAAAAAGGGGTACATCAAGCCTCAAACCAGCCTGGCAGGCAAGTACACTATGCTGGCTGGTTTTATCTCAACTCCACACAAGCTAGAGTTATCAGAGAGGAAGGAGCCTCAGTTGAGAAAATGCCTCCATAAGATCTGGCTCTGAGGCATTTTCTTAATTAGTGATCAATGGGGGAGACTCCAGTGCATCATGGGTGGGGTCACCTCTGGGCCGGTGGTCCTGGGTTCTATAAGAAAGCAGGCTGAGCAAGCCATGGGAGTGAGCCAGTAAGCAGCACCCCTCCATGGCCTCTACATCAGCCCCTGCCTTCAGGTCCCTGCCCTGTTTGATTCCTGTCCTGATTCCTTCAGGGATGAACAGTGATATGGAAGTGTAAGCCAAATAAACCCCTTCCTCCCCGACTTGCTTTTTGGTCATGTTTTGTTACAGCAATAGGAACCCTGACTGTGACACAACTTGGCCAAGATGGCTTCTTCTGTCTTTATCCCCGACATAGGTGGTGACTGCATCTCTCCCATTTTGTGGGAGCTGGACTTCACACGCTGACGGGATTGGCTCATCAGCTGGGGGACGATCCAGGAATTGAGTTCCTGCAGGTGTAACTGCTTTGATAGAGGAAAAAAACCCAAACAAACAAACCTAACTACCTTTCATAGAAAAAACAAAACAAAACTGTTTCTCTTGAGTGTCGGTTTAATTTCTTGAAGTTTGTGAATTTCTTATAGGACAAGAACTCACAAGGCTTCCTGGATGGGGCATGGGGTCCTAGCAACTGAGCCAAATGAACTCTCTCTTTCCAGGGAGTTTGTCAGGGAGAAAAAGTACCAGACTGAGGCCGAGGCATTTGGGTGGAGTTTCGTCTTTGAGGATTTTGTCTCCGCTGAGCTCAAAAAGCAAGAGACACAGATGCCGGTGAGAGAGCCTGCTCACAGAGGGGAGGGAAGTGGGACCTCGCTGTCTTCTGAGGGAGTGGGGGGGGTCTCCTAGGCACCATCATGGACTCCGAGGCAGAGTGGAAGCAAGAGAGAATATACACCGCCCAGTTAACCCACCAGCTAGGGTGGGAATAGCCAGGCCTGGTGATAAATACCTGTAAAGTCCAGTTACTTTGGGAGGCGGAGCCAGGGTAGCAAGGTCAATAGCAGCCTGAACAGTTTAGGGAGACCCTGTCTCAAAATGGAATTTTCAAAAAGGGGCTAGAGTTGTGACCCAGTGGCAGAGGGCTTGCCTACCATGTATAGAGCTCTGGGTTCAGTCTCCAGTACTGTGGGGAGGGGACAGTGAAGGACAGAAGGAGGAAAGAAAAGAGATATCCCTCTACTTTGACTTTGGTTTTGTTTTGGTTTGGTTTTTTGGGGGGTATTTGAGACAGGGTCTCACTATGTAGACCCTGGAGTTTGGCCTGGAGCTCACAATGTAGACCAGGTTGGCCTTGAACTCACAGAGATCCTCCTGCCTCTGCCTCCTAAGTGCTGAGATTACAGGTGTGTACTATTATACTGGGTGTGACACCTGCAGAGCTGGTGACTGAATCCAGGGCTTTACGTGTGCTAGGTGAGCACTCTGACAACTGAGCTACGTGCCCCATCTCAGAATATTACTTTATAAAGATTCCATCCGAAGCCAGGTGAAGTATACATTCAATCCCAAAACTAGAGAGGCAGAGGTAGGAGGAACTCTGAGTTCCAGGCTAGCCAGGGCTACCTAGTGACACCTGTCTCAAAAAAAAAAAAAAGATTGTTGCAGAACTTTATTTTTAGCTATATATAAAATAATTGTTTTATGCACTATTGGTGAAGGACTATCTAGGACGTTTTGTATTGTCTGCCAGTGTTGGATTTCTGTGGGGGTTGTTTAATTGCTAATGCTCTGCACGTGCTATCAGTAGACTACCTGAGGCATTCTGAATCAATAAAACACCTGAGCTCAGATGTTCAGGGTTCCACTGTCTAGTGGCCATGACGGTGGTTCCCTCTGCTGCGTTTTGGCAGAGTTTGCACCTATTAAAATGTCCCCTTGTCTTCTGTAGGTGTACAACTACAAAAGATTCCATCCACAGCCCACAGTCTGTGTTCCACTTCCAGTGGCTGGTCAGGAAGGTTTCTTGCTGGGTCAGATGGTCTTGCCCTCATGCTGTTTTTGTCTTTGCAGTCTGTTCTGTGGTGGCTGCCAGTACAAAAGGCATTTTGGAGACAGGTGAGTATTGGTTCCTCTGCCTCACTTTCTATCATTGCTGAGTATCATTTTGGAAATGTAGCTTCCCTAAACTCCTCACTTGTCCAGGAATACTGAGGTGCTTTTGTTCATTTTGTTTTTGAGACAGGGTCTCACTCTGTAGCCCTGACTGGCCAGCAATAGGCTATATAGACCCAGGCTGGCCTCCAACTCAGAGATTTGCCTGCCTCTTCCTCTGAGTGCTGGGAGTAAAGGTGTGTGCCACCTCGTCCAGCCAGGAATACTGAGTTTTAAGGAGTAACTAGGACATTTCAGGAGTAACCATTGCCTCTGCTCTGATTCTTTCCATGTCTCCCACTGCTCCCTGTACTGAAGAAATTTATTGTCTCCCTCCTCCCTCTCTCGTGGCACCTCTGTAGCCCAGGTTCTTCCTTCCTCAGCCTCCTGAGTGCTGGAACTACAGGTGTGCGCACTCTCATCGTCGCCTCTGTTTCTCATGTGCGGAGCCATCTTTCCCAGCTTCCTTCCTCTACCCAGTGTAAAAGCTGAACTCAGGTCACCCCAAGCCAAGCCCGTCAGCCTTCCTCTAGATCCCGGAAGCCTGTCTCACCTCACCCTGGCTGTCAGCCTGCAGGTCCCGGCTCTGGCATCAGGGAGAAACTGGAGCTTCCGGTGGTACACGTGAGCTGGAACGATGCCAGTGCTTACTGTGCGTGGCGGGGCAAACGGCTGCCCACAGAAGAGGAGTGGGAGTTTGCAGCCCGAGGGGGCTTGGAGGGTATGTGGGTGCCAAGGCCATTCTCTCACTCATCTTCCTGCCCCGCCCTGCCCTGCCATGGCCCTACCTTGCCCTGCCCAGCCCTGCCCTGCACTGAGGCTTGAAAGGGTGGAGAGGGTCTGAGTCCTCTAGTGTAGTGATTTTTAACACCGGTGAGGGGCCATTTGCTGTTCTGCTGTTTCATCTGTGATCCAGTTTAGATCAGTAATGTACCACATGCCTTAACAGCTAATAACTGGAAAAATGGACATTAAGGGGCTGGAGAGATAGCTCAGTAGTTAAGAGCCCTGGTTGCAACCTGCAAACTCTAGTTTCAGGAGATGAGACACCCTCTTCTGGCCTTCGTGGACACTGCACATATATGGGTCCAGACATGCAGACAAAACACTCCTACACATAAAACGATTTAAAAATCTTTAATTAAAAGAGACATTAAATATTTTATTTCTTTAATTTTTTTTTCATTTTTATTTGTGTGCATGTCACATGTGTGCAGGTGCCTTTAGAGGCCAGCAGAGGACACTGGATCCCCTGGAACTGAAGTTAAAGACTGTTGTGAGCTGCCAGATGTGTGTTCTGGGAACTGAACTCACATTATCTGGAAAAGCAGCAAGCATGCTTAAGTGCTCAGCCATCTTGAAGCCCTAAGAATACTCTTAGAAAGCCAAGGCACAGTGGCACAGCCCTTAAATCCCAGCACTTGGGAGCTGGAGGCAGGCAGATCTCTGTGAGTTCAGGGCCCAACCCTGGTTTACAGAGTAAGTTCCAGACAACCGAAGGTTTCCCTCATTAGCCCAGGCTAGCCTGGATTCACTCTGTAGCCTCAGCAGTGCTTCGGCCTTAGCCTCCCAAGTGCTATAACAACAGGTGTGGCCCAGGCCTTCAGACCCAGCACTTGGAAGGCAGAGGCAGGTGGAGCTTTGTGAGTGTGAGGCCAGCCTGATCTATACAGTGAGTTCCAGGACAGCCAGTGTTATAAAGTGAGACCCAGTCTCAAAAAGAAAATAATAGTAATAATAATAACAACAGCTGTGAGCCACCCCACCTAGGAAAATCACATTTGAATAAATACAATAATTAGAACAAAGTAGGTGAGGGGCAAAGAAGAATTACCAAAACTTCTCGCCTTTCCTACAGGGATTAAAGAGTCACTGTTGAGTCCTGTTAGCTCACGCCTGGAAATCCAGCACCCAGGAGGCTGAGGCAGGGAGAGCCCCACACGTGGGAGGGAGGGAGGGAACCTCTGACAGGTCATCACTGGTTTCGCCCATGAATCTGTCACCCTGCCGACCTGACTATGTAAACTGTCCGTAGAATGGGAAACAGTCTCTCACATTAAACACTTCTACCCTCTTCTTGAACACAAGGTTATATCAACAGCTGGTTTTAAAATATGGCAGATGAGGTTGCTTCCTACCTGTTCACAAACCCACCTTAGGTCCAACTCACAAGTTCCTCCTGCCTTCCCTCACTGTGTGCACCTCTGCCACACTTAGAATTACACTGCTGTGGTGTCCAGCTGTGTAAAGGTGTGATGTAATTCTGTCTGTTGCTTCCCAGGTTGGGAAGGGCTATAGTGGATGGAAAGGAAGTGATGTATGTCTCCTTTTCTCACCACCTCCTGACTTTTGTTTGCCCCCCCACACACACATACACTTTTTTTCTCTTTTGTTTCTTTGCTGTCCTGCAGGTCAGGTTTATCCATGGGGGAACCGGTTCCAGCCAAACCGCAGCAACCTGTGGCAGGTAAGACCTGCCTTCCTTGCTGGGTAGTGGTGGCACACACCTTTGATCCCAGCACTGGGGAGGCAGAGGCACGTGGATCCAGGGCTACACAAACCCTATCTCTGGAAATTTAAAAAAAAAAAAAAGATCTGCCTTCCTCCTTCCCCAAGCCTTGAGTCCTGCAGAGGCCCATTTCAGTTCCCAGTGGCGCACAGATAGAACTGCTGTTGCTAAGATGGGGATGATACTGCCTAGCAGAGCCTGGTCAGACAGTTTGCCCTCCCAACAGGAATCAGAAGTTCAGGACCTTCCTGAGCAGCTTGAGCTGCTGACTCAAATATTGAGCCTCTGACTCAAAATTTAAAAATGAGTATGCCGTAGCAAACCCTGTCTCAAAAAATAAAAGTCTAACATGTGCATGACATGGAACCAGAGGACAACTTACAAAAGTTGGTGATCTCCTATCACGGCAGTCAGGGGATCGAACTCGGGTCCTAGGCCTCAGCAGCGAACGCTTTCCTCTCGCTGACACCCTTACATTATTAAACACTCACTTAAAGGAGATAAGTGCAACAGGCTACCACACAGTGTTGAGCAGATCACAGCCCAGCCATCCCCTGTGTAGGAGCTTCTCTAGAGCAGTGGCAGCTGAGCTCCAGTTCATGTGTTGGGTGTGCGATGTGTTTATGCATACGCAAGTAGGTGTGCGTGGAAGCCAGCCGTTCTTGTATCTTCCTCAGTTGCTTCTCCTCTTATATTTTTATGATTAAAAAATTTTTTAATTATGAAGCTAGGTGTGTTGACACACGACTTTGATCTCAGCACTTGGAAGGCAGAGGCCAGCCTGGTCTACAGAGCAAATTCCAGGACAGCCAGGGCTACACAGAGAAACCCTGTTTCGAGAAAAAAAACTTTTAAAGATTGTGTGTGTGTGTGTGTGTACACATGAGTGTTAGAGTATTGGATCCCCAGGAGCTGGAGTTGCAGGCAGGTTTTAGCCATATGACATGGGTGCTGGGAATGGAACTCAGCCTCTTGCGTCCCCTGCAAGCACAGTACATGCTCTTTGACTGCAGAGTCATTGCTTTAACCACTCCACAATATTTTCCGAGACGAGATTTCTCAGTGGGAGATGGAGCTCACCATTTCAGCTATACTTGCTAGCCAACCAGCTCCTGACCGTACCCAGGATGTGTCAAATTGTGCCCTCCCCCCCAGCACTGGGGTTACAGATGCATGCCACTATGCCCAGCTTTCATATGAGTTCTGGGGATATGAATTCGGGTCCTCATGTTTACCCAGCACGTTACCCATTGAGCCACCTCCCTAGACCCTGGACCGCAGCTTTGATGAGAAGAAAAATGAGTAAGTTTGAATGAATCACACCAACAATAGGTGGTGTATTTAAGTAAAAGCAGGAGATATGAGAGAGTATGGGCTCCAGTGACCGGGCAGGGAGTGCAGGACATAGATGGGCAGAGACATGCTCTTTTCAAAGGAAACCTGAGGTCGCCGTCTCGCCCCCATGAAGCAGCATAGTGCAGTGAGTGACCCGGGGTTTCCTCTGGGCAGATAGGAGCCTTGGGACAGGCGGATAAATCTTTCATTGTTCTCATCAGGGAAAGTTCCCCAAAGGTGACAGAGCTGAAGACGGTTTTCATGGACTGTCGCCAGTGAATGCTTTCCCTCCACAGAACGACTATGGTAAGACTCCTGTCTACACAGGAGACAAGGTGACAGAGAAAATCTCCCCGTCTTCCCCAGGGCATCTGGTGGGTGGGAGAGAGGCCCCTACTTCCCCTTCTGATGGCCTACTGCTATTGTAGGGCTTTATGACCTCGTGGGCAACGTGTGGGAGTGGACAGCATCCACATACCAAACCGCTGGCCAGGACATGCGTGTCCTCCGGGGAGCATCATGGATCGACACAGCAGATGGCTCTGCCAATCACCGGGCTCGGGTCACCACCAGGTAAGGATCTCAGGTCGGGACCACCACCCTCTGTGGCCATGGCTGAGGGTCTGGATGCTGGGCTCCTGGGCCCAAGTGGCCCAGAGCCGGCCCAGGTGCTGCTTCTGCGCCCCAACCCTTTTTTGCACTCCAGGCCCTTCCTCACCCACCTCTTTCCATGTCCGGTTCTTACTCCTCACTCTTCCTCTCGTAACCTACCTCCCCTGAAAGTTGTAAGCAAGCTAGCACTGCTGACCGTGGGAAGGAAAAGGGCCTGAGACAGCCTGGGACTGAGACCTTTCCTGAGACTCAGCAGCTGTCTGGCAGCCTCACTCTAGCAGTGGTTCTCAACCTTCCTAATGCTGTGACCCTTAAATACAGTTCCTCGTGTTGTGGTGCTCTCCCCCCAACCATAAAGTTGTTTTCGTTGCTACTTCATAACTGTAATTTTCCCACTGTTATGAATCATAATGTAAATATCTGACACGCAGATGGTCGTAGGTGACTCCTATGAAAGGGTCATTCAACAACCCCCACCCCCAAACCCACAGGTCGAGAACCTCTGCTCTGTAGACTCCCCTCTCCCACCTAGCAGACCAGAGGGAAGGAAATGGAATCGCACATCAGTGGGTCACAGCCAGAAGACAAGAGTTAACTCACCGAGCTGCTGGATGCACAAAAAGCAGTTTGTAGTTATTGTGTCAGGGAGGTGCTGGGACTGCTCATCTCACACTGATCAGTGGCGGCTCCCTCACCACTGAACCGGTCTTTGGGACTTCTGCTTTGCTCACTGTAGATCTGACTTGGTCGGCCTTGGCCAAGACTCCTCAGTCTTTGTAGTTTCAGAGCGTAGGTTTGGAGGATGTTGAGGTCCTGCCTGTCAAGTCAGACTAACTGATGTGTATTTGGGTTCTCTAGAGTAACAGAATTTATAGAGTGAATCTCTCTCTCTGTCTCTCTCTCTTTCTCTCTCTCTACACACACACACACACACACACACACACACACAGGGAATTTATTAGAATGACTTACAGGCTGTGGTTCAGCTAGTCCAGCAAGAGCTGCCTATGTACGGAATGTCCAAGAATCCAGTAATTGTTCAGTCCCCAAAACTGGATGTTTCAGCTGATCTTCAGTATACACTGGAATCCCAAGAAGTAGGCTCTAATGCCAGTGAAGGAATGGATTTTCTAGTGAGTCAAAAGCAAGCAAGCAAAGAACAAAAGCTTCCTTCTTCCATTCCTTTATATTATGCTTCCAGCAGAAGGTGTGGCCCAGAATAGAGTTGGGCTTCCCACCTCAGATAATCTGGATTAAAGGTGGTGTCTTCCCATCTCAAAGATCTGGATTAGAAGTGAATCTTCCCAAGCCAGAGGCTGGGCAGTGGTGGCACGCTCCTTAAATCCCAGCAATCAGGACGGAGAGGCAGGCGGATCTCTGTGAGTTTAAGGCCAGCTTGTTCTACAGAATGAGTTCCAGGACAGCTAGAGCTACACAGAGAAACCTCTTAATTTGGCTTCAAATTAAGCCAAAAATCCCTCACAGATGTGCCCCTCCATTTTTGAGTTTTAGTTAATTCCAGGTGTAGTTGAGTTGACAACCAAGAATAGCCATCACATGCGATGAAACTCTCACATCTCACCCGGAGGGGTGTTGAGCTGTTATCCTAAACAAGTGGGCGCTACTCATCAGTAGTAGCTCCATTGCAGTCCTTCGTGGCCACCCGTTTTCCCACTCTGTCCCATTATCCCTAGTGGCACACTAGCTAGACTTGCCCTCAGACCAACTGTCTTAGTTATACTATTTGGTTGCTGTGAAGAGACATCATGACCAAGACAGCTCAAAACAAAAGAAAGCATTTAATTGAGGCTTGCTTACATTTTACTGGGTTAGTCCATGATCATCATGGCCAGAAGCAGACCAGCATGGAGCTAGTGCGGTAGCTAAGAGCTTTACATCCTGATCTGCAAGTAGCAGACAGAGAGAGAGAGATATTGCACCTATTATGGGCTTTTGAAATCTCAAAGGCAACACCTAGTGACATACTTCCTCCAAGAAAGCCACACCTTCCAATCCTTCTAATCCTTCTCCAAAAGTTCCACTCCATGGTGACTAAGTATTTAAATATATGAGCCTGTGGGGACCATTCTCATCCAAAGCACTACACCAACTCTTCTCAGCAGACCCCATCTCTAACAGTATGCACATTCTCTCCCTGCTCTGCTTACAGGATGGGCAACACTCCAGATTCAGCTTCAGACAACCTGGGCTTCCGCTGTGCTTCCAGTGCAGGCCAACTGAAGAAGGATCTGTGAGCAGCCAGGCAGAGATGGAGAAAGCCCCCCTCAGTCCTGTGTCTCCTGACCATATTCCAGAGGCAGCTGGATACCCAGCTCTTCATCAGCCTGGGGATGGCCTCTTGAGCCCCTTCCCTCTGGCAGACACCTCCTAAGGACAGAAGAGCACTCAACCTCAAGAGAGGACTACCATAGCCTGGAGGAGGAAGGCCTGGGTGACCAAGACTGAGAGCTGGGCGTTTCTCTGAAGTGCAGTATTAAGGAACCAACTAATCCAACATCTGAAGCAGTTCTCCAAAAGACAGTGTTTTAAAATCTCCCCCTTTCGCTTCCTCCCTGTCTGATTCAGACCTCTGACAGCTTTCACTTTTCCTTGGGGAATTCTGTAGAAGGAAAATGCTTCCTTCACATGATGGTGTCTAAAGCCCCTCTGAAGGAACCCTGCCTCCCTGTCTGTTGTTTGAAACAGGGTGCTTACCATGTAGAAAGGCTGGTCTCAAACTCTCAATCCTCATACCTCAGCTTCCTGGGTGCTGGATCCTACACAGTGCCCAGTCCAGTATTAAAACATTCTGGTAGAACAAATAATTTAGAAGGTGAAGCTGTGCATTGTGGGAGTAACAAAGTCTGTACTCCTCTAGGAAGACAAATGCAGAAACTTCTCCCTTGAGAGTTAATCACTTAGAGGCTTCTGTTCATCTTGGCATATGTGCCCCTGGAGAAGAACTGGATCCCCTGGTGTCACTGGCTCTCATGAGGTCGATGTACTCTGCATTTGTATATATCAGGGATTTTGCCTTGTTTTTTTGTTAATTGTTTTGAAACAGGGTCTCTTGTAGTTCAGGATAGTCTCAAACTCCTTGTATACCCGAGAATAACCTTCAACTCCTGATCATCCTGCCTCCACTTCCTCAATTATCAATAATCTCGGGCCTAATAAACTGAGACAGAGGCTGGAGAGACAGCTCAATAGTTAAGAGCACCTCTTGGCGGGGAGGGGAGTCAGTCAGGGGAGGGGGTCCAGTTAATACCACCCACATGGTGGTCCCCAACTATTCATAACTCAAATTCCAGGGGACCTGACGCCCTCTTCTGACCTACACAGGTACTACATGCACGTGGTGCATATAATGTATACGCAGACAGAACACACACATAAAATACATAAATCTAAAAAGAAAGAAACAGAGACAAAGGTGCACAGTGGAGAAACCAAAAGCTTATCGTTCCCAGAGCGCATGTACTTCTGGCCCTTCGATTCCCACCTGACCCGGCCTCAGTGTCATTGGATTTATTTATATGTTATCTATTTTTGCCGTATTAGGTGTTGAACTCGAGGCCTTCCACTCACCACGGAGTTACATTCCCTGCTCTACTTTTCTTTTGAAACCATCATCACTAAGCTGCCCAGGGCTTCAGCCTCCCTCCCACCGGGAACAGCAGGCACGCAACAGCACACACCCATCCCCAGCTGCAATTACTGCTGTTTAATGGAAACACCCTGCGCGTCTAGCAGCGAGCCTCTGAGAGCGCAGAGTAGGGCCACCTGCTCCTACACAGAGACCTGCTCGGGGCCTCCTCGCCTCGCAGTTCCGGGGTTGTCTCTGCTTGCCTTGCCCCACAGCCCCTCAGAAGTCCTCCTCAGCCAAGGAGAGGAGCACCGCCTTGGGTGTGTTCTCGAAGAGGGCAGCCCTATTCTGCTGCTGCCCCTTCTTCACCCAGTGGCCATAGACTTCGGAAAGCGTAGGCATCGATGAGCCTCCGCAGAGGCCGCAGGGCGTAGGGGTCTCGGATGACGATCTCCCTGGTAACCGGCTTCACCCGGCGGTACTGGTAGTAGATCCTTACTGAAGCCAGCACAGTTAGACAGATCACCTGCAGGAAGGCAGCACTGAGAACCCTCAGCCCGCAGTCAGGCTTGTCAGGACACCTCAGGTGGCTTTGGGGACGCCCTCCATGATGCCCCTATGCTCAGCCTACAAGCATCTACGGGGACTTAGATACTTGTATGTCAGCGTCAGTTAGCTGACATTGCCTGCAACCAGAAATTGGGTTGGAACAGTGGGCACAAGAGAAGGGAATTCAGGAATCCCTGATAATTCAAGGCTCCGGGAGCCTGGCCCCAGTAGGCCTAGAGTTTCTCAGGAGCCAAGCTAAGTCTCAGTACCTTGAACTTTCCTCGGGGGCTGAAGTGTCGCACCTCTTCCACCACGTACTGCTGGAAGAAAGGGTGCGCTAGGGCCTCCTCTGCTGAGCATCGGTCCTGGGGTTTCACCACCAAGAAGCGAGACACCTGTGAGTACAGAATGAATTGAGGATGCCAGGGCAGCGTTTTGGAAGACCCAGGGTGTGATGGTCAATCCTGATCGCTAACTAGATCGAATTTAGAACCACCATCGAAACACATCTCTGTGTTTGTCTGTGAAGGATTATTTAGATAGGTTAAGATTGGAAGTTCCACCCTATATGAGGTTGGTTCCGTTTCGTGGGCTGGGGTCCTGGACAGAAAGAAAAAAGTGAGCCGAGAGCCACCATCCATCTTTCTCTGCTTCCAGATTCAGATGTAGTGTGATCGGTCTCCTCAGTCACCTGTAGCCATCAGGCATGAACCAGAAGAGACCCCTCCTTCTTTAAGTTGCTTTTGCTAGGGGTTTTGTAGCAGCAACAAGACAAATACAGATGGGTCCCTCTTGAGGTAGTCTACCCACTCTGGGTAGACTCCCTCTATTGGGGTGTATACTCCTTTGACATGTGAGGAGCTGGTGGTCATGGCTTCTCACCAAGTCTTTCACTGTGTCTGAGTAGTCATCCCACTCTGGCGAGCCAAACTGGTATTTGCCATCCATGATCATCCGCAGCATCAGCATCTGCTTCCGGTGCCAGAAGGGTGGGGATCCAGCCAGCAGCGTGTACATGATGACCCCCGTGCTCCACCTGGAGAGTGGAAGGCCTCCTGCCACACTTGGCTTCATAGGTGGGGGAGGCATGCAGGAGTGCCCCCCCACACCCACCCAATTCACTCACATGTCCACTTCCTTCCCATAGCCAGGATGGCTGTCGTCCATGGAACACTGGATGATCTCAGGGGCCAGATAGATGGGAGTCCCGCAGACCTCTGTAGGAACAGTCACTATCAGGACAAGTCAGCAGGGGCCCCGGGAAGAAGTTACCCAAGGAAGCCAAGAGATGGCACAGGAACAGTGCTTAGTAGGACTCTCCTATTTCACATTCAAGGACAGCAGCAGGGTGCATAGGCTCATAGGGCCACCCTACGATTCCTAGGTCCTTTTGGGCACCCTGATGTGGAGCTCAGGTGGTGGGAACCTGGGTCATTGGGGTCCTCGGAAGAGGACTTGCCTCAAGAGACAGCTAGCCTCTGTGTAGGACTTTTTTAGATTTATTTTTATTTTTAATTATATGTGTGTGTTTATCTGTGTATGGGTATGTGCACATAGGTAAAAATGCCCACAGAGAGCAGAAGAGAAAGCCAGATCCCTAGAACTGGAGTTATAGGTGGCTTTGTGGGTGCTGGGAATTGAAACTTGGCTTTTCTATATGAGAAATACATGCTCTTTTTTTAAAAATTATTTTATTACTTTTCAAATGTATGGGTGTCTTGCTCACATTCACATCTGTGTACCATAGCTGGGACTTGAAGTTCTGTGGAAGACCAGCCCATGCTCTTAACTGCTGAATCATCTCTGGGGTGTGTGTGTGTGTGTGTGTGTGTGTGTGTGTGTGTGTGTGTGTGTTATGTGAAAGCCAGAGGTCAATGTCAGGCATCTTCCTTGGCTGCTCTCCATCTTGTTTTTGAGACAGGATCTCTCACCAGTCTGGAGCCAGCTGACTCAGGTAGACTGGCTACCTGACCAGTGCTGAAGTTACGTGGACTCTGGGGATTCAAACTCAGGTCCTCATGCTTTTGTATCCTATTTTACCCATGGAGCCATCTCCTCAGCCTATGGAGTGATAGGGTCTTTATTCTGGGGAGAAATGCAGGTAATTTCCATCCCTGAGGCCTCTCTCTGGGCCAAGGTCATGGTACCAGACCTCGGAGCTTCTCTCCCGGCCGCAGCTGGCAGGAGAACCCGAAGTCTGTAAGCTTGATGTTCATGTTGTCATCCAGGAGGATGTTCTCCGGCTTCAGGTCCCGATGAACGATGTCAAGACTGTGCAGGGTGCTGATCACCTCCAGCAGGGCCCGCATGATCTTTCTGAGGAGGTAGATGCATGGCATGGCTTTATTTTTATTGCATTTATTTTATTATTATTGTTGTTTGAGACAGGGTTTCTCTGTCTAGTCCCTGGCTGTCCTGGAACTCACTCTGTAGACCAGGCTGGCCTCAAACTCAGAGATCCACTTGCCTTTGCCTCCCTAATGCCGGGATTAAAGTCTTTCATCACCATGCCCAGGTACAAGGTCTCCTGTAGCCCACACTGGTGTCTAACCTATAGCTGAGGATGACCTTGAACTCCTGATCATCCTGTCTCCACCTCCCATATGCTAACATTAGAAGTATGTGCCACCATGGCCAGTTTATGAACCCAGGGCTTCCTGCATGCTAGACAAACACTCTACCAGCAGAACTATGGTCTAGCCCTATTTTCACTTTTCCAAACAGGTTATCACATGCAACTCAGATTGGCCTTGAACTTACTGATCCTCTGGCCTCAGCCTCCCTATTGTTGAGACTACAAATGTTCATCACTGTTGGGGGTTTATTTCTAGTCATGCTCATGTAACTTTAAAACAATTGTCTTGTACATTGTTGGGGGAAGGGATGCCTACTCCTTGGCAATCTGCTTTATCTGCGGGTATTGGCTTGATGTAAATTATGATTCAGATGTTTGCTTCCTCATGACCTACACCTGCTCATTGCTCTCTGCCAGAGCCATTGTGGCTCACTGAGATCTCCTTGTGAAAAGCGAAGTTGCTGGGAAGGAGTTCTTATAATCCCTCTCTCACAGTCTCAGGCAACAAGGAGAGAACACTCCCCTCAGGCTTTGAGCTCCCCTACTGAAAAGGTCACATAGTCTAGCTGCTAAAGGACTGTGGGATGAGACTAAGCTACAAGTTTCCTTCATTATGCAAATAGGCGTTTGGATGAGCGGGCAGAGTTTTGTATAAATAAAACACCTGAGGAGCTATTTATTAATAAAAACACCTGAGATCATATGAGTAGGGTGCCACTGTCCAAGATGGCTCTTGTCATGACAGGTAGTTTCCTCTGCTGAGTTCTGGCAGGTTTGTATCTAAAATGTCTCCTTGTCTTTCTTGCTGAGCTCACACAGTAGCTATTGGCTGTACATCACCATACCCCTTTTTTTGTTTTGTATTTTCCCCAGAAATTAGAGATGGAACCCAGAGCCTTAAACACACCGGACAAACACTATACTACTAGGGCACATATCCAGCCCATTGTTTTTTTTTTCTTTTCTTTTAAAAATATTTTATTTGTTTATTTACTGTCTGTGTATGCATATGGCCAAATGTGCATATATGTACCACATTCATATGGTACCCACATGGTCAGAAGAAGGCATCAGAGCTTTCAGCACCGGAGTCACAGACCTTTGTGAGGCACCAATATGGGTACTGGGTTCCAAACCGAGGTCCTCTGAAAGAATAGCAGGTGCACCAGGCATGGGGGTGCAAGCATTTAATGCTAACACTCTGAGGCAGAGAGGCAGGCAGATCTCTGTGAGCTGAAGACCAGCCAGGTCGTCATACCAAGCTCCAGGCCAGGCAGGGCTACATAGTGAGACCCTGTCTCAAAACACACAAACAAAAACAAGAGTAACACGTGTTCTTAACTGCTGAGCCATCTCTCCAGGCACACTGGCTTAATTTTTGATTCTAGAATTGGGCAAAACATTTCCATACAACATAATTGAGTGTTCCTCTACACATTAGTCTTCCACTCAACAGGGAGAGGTAAGATACAGGGAAACCAAAGCCCACATACCCAGCCACTGTATGCAAGGAAGGATCCAGGACAGGCTGGGGTGATTCAGATTGAGCCTAGGAGACTGAGAGATCCCAAAAGCCAGAATGACCTCATTTGGACATGCACACCAGGTCTCTGCCAGGCCACTGCTGCTAGTACTTGGAGAAGGGGTGAAGATGGGACACATCCATTACCTGGTTTCCTTCTCAGTCAAGGTTACCTTCTCAGTGAGGTAGTCAAAGAGTTCTCCTCTCTTCATCCTGTGGGAACAAAGTGTTTCCAAAACCACCAGTTCCTTACCTGTACCCAGAGCCATGTGCCCACCCTAATGCCACCAAAAGCAAGGTGCAATGTTCCTCTGAGGGAAGGGACCAGGGGAGGGAGTGGAGAAGTCTGGGAAGAATTGGAAGAAAAGAGGCTGGGAAAATGGGATTTCCCTGCCTATAGAAATGCATGGCACCTGGGATCTGCCAGGGCTGGGGAAGAAGATAGGCATCTGAGGCTCAGGACCCCAGAACCAGATCAAGAAGACTTTGGGAATTTTTGCCAAGAGGCAAATGCAAAGACTCAAAAGTGTTAAGTGTCTGGGAAACAAAATTTGCTCATTATAAGATTAAGAGCCAGCTGTGGTGGCATATACCTGTAATGTAACTTGGTAGATGACAGCAGGACAATCAGGAGTTCAAGGCCAGCCTCAGCTACATAGTGAGTCGGAGGCCAGCTTGAGCTCCATGAGTCTGCATCTTAGTTTGAGTTACTATTGCTGTGACCAAAGCAACTTGGGGAGGAAAGGGTTTATTGGCTTACATTTCCACATCACAGTTAATCATTAAAGGAAGTCGGGACAAGGAAGTCAAGCAGGGCTAAAACCTGGAGGCAGCAGCTGATGCTGAGGCCATGGAGGGGTGCTGCTTACTGGCCTGCTCCCATGGCTTGCTCAGCCTGCTTTCTTACAGAACTCAGGACCACCAGCCCAGGGACGGCACCATCACAAGTTGGGCCATTCCCAACAGTCACTAATTAAGAAAATGTCTTAGAGGTTTGCCTACAACCCAATCTATGGAGACATTTTCTTGAGGTCCCTCCTCTCAGATGACTTCAGCTTGTGTTAAGCTGACATAAAACTATTCAGCACATCCTGTCTCAAATGGAGGGGGTAGGGAGTAGGGATGGAGAGGTGGCTCAGCAGTTCAGAGCACTGACTGTTCCCAGAACCCTAGTCAGGCAGCTCAGTTGTCTACAGCTTAGGGGGATTCAATACAGCCTCTGGCCTCCACAGGCACCTACACTCACTTCCACATACCCACGTGCAGGCGCACACACCTACACACGACTAGAGATAATCAAAACGAATGTTTTAAATAACGGAAAAAGAGGTCAGTCATGGAGGTGCACGCCTTTAATCCCAGCACTCGGAAGTCAGAGACTGGTGGATCTCTGTGAGTTTGGGATCTGCCTGGTCTACACAGTGAGTTCCAGGCCAGCCAGGGTATATACAGAGACCCTGTCTCAATGGCAAGCAAGGAGGTGGGGGAAGAACAGGAGGGAAGAGGGGAAGAGAGTTGAGGATTGCACTTCAAAGCCTGGCTTTGTGGTACATATCTACAGTGTCAGCACTTGGGAAGCTGAGGGAAAAGGCTCAAAAGTTTGAAGCTAGCTTGTGCTACATGGCCACACCTTGTCCCGAAAACAAACGCCCCAAAACAGTCAATCTTTTTTACCTTTCTAATCTAGAATGTGGTCTCTGCTAGAATGATCTAGCTTTTACCCTAGAGGGCTCCTCATAGGACAGCAGTAAAAATAGCTTCTCCAAGCCACCTCTGTAAAGGTTAAAGTCATTTGAGCTACCCCTAAAGGTTACACAGGACAGAGCCCCAGAGCACAGCAGGGACGGCCTCAGCTGGGCAGGTCTGGAAAAGGCCAATTCCTATGGTTAAATAGGAAAAGATAAAGCTGGGCACGGTGGCACAGTCCTATAATCCTAGCATTCAGGATGATGAGGCTTTGCCATGACTTTGAGGCTAGACAACAGTGTAAGAAGTTGTCTCAAAAATTTTTTAATATAAATAATAAGAGAGGAAACAAACGACATTGAAGGCCTCAGCAGCTTCAATACGAAATGTTTCAACACTACATAATTTTCTCAAGGAAATCCTGCCTTAAATGAACTGTTACGTAGGTGAAGTCAAAATGCCTCTATAGCAATGACTCCTGTTATATAGCAAGGACTTAGGTTCTGTATCAAGAACGCAGGAACAGGAAGAACAAGGCTCTGGAGACAGGGTCTCCCTGTATAGACCATCCTGGAACTCTATGTAGACCAGACTGGTCTCAAACTCACAGAGGTCTACCTGCCTCTGCCTCTTGAGTGCTGGGATTAAAGGTGTGTACCATAATACTCTGATCATAAGTCTACAGTGAACAATTCGCATGTATTTGTGAAGTTTGCATTGTTCCCCTTTGGAGTTCTGAGACAGGGTCTTGTTATGTAGCCCAGGCTGGCCATGAACTTGCAGCAATTATCCTGGCTCAGTCTCTGAGTGCTGAGATTACAGGTGTGTGCCAGTGTGTCAGGTTTTGTGTTGTTTATATTTGGTGCTTAGTGACAAGGACCTCCTATCCCTCATCCTGTTGGTACAAAAGCAGTGATGATATTGGTCTTTGAACAACAACAACAAATGCTATCTCAACCCTGGCCTCTCCCTTCCATACCTCTGGCCTCCCTTTTCCACTCTTTCCTCCCTCAAGTCATCCCCAGATGTGATGTAATGCCTGTAATATTTCAGCATTCTGGAGGCTGAAGCAGGATCATGAGTTCAAGGCCAACCAGGGCTGAGAGCGAGTCTCAGAGCAGTCTGGCCTTCATAAAGAAAGAGGGCTAAAGGGAAAAGAGGGAAGAACTGGGAGAGGAGAGGAGAGGAGGGGAGGGGAGGGGAGGGGAGGGGAGGGGAGGGGAGAGGGAGAGGAGAGGAGAGGAGAGGAGAGGAGAGGAGAGGAGAGGAGAGGAGAGGAGAGGAGAGGAGAGGAAGGAATGATGGCACCTGGCTGTGATCTCAACACCTAGGAGATGGAGGAAGAATTACCAGGAATGCAAAACTATTATCAGGTACACAGCAGGTGCACCCTGTCTCAAAAGATTGAAAATACAAAAAAAATAAAAATAAAAACATAAGAAAAGAAAGTAAAATAGTGTCAGGCGTGGCAATCACACCTGCAAGCCCTGCACTCAGGAGTCTGAGGCAGGAGGATTACTAATATTATTAAGGCCAGCCTGAGCTACATAGCAAGAACCTGTTTCAAAAAAATATCAAATTCAAGCCAGGCATAGTGGTGAATGCCTTTAATCCCAGAATTTGGGAGGCAGATGCAGGTGGATCTCTGTGAATTCAAGGCCTGCTGGGTCTACATAGTACATAGCAAGTCCAGAGCTACCCAATAAGGCCATGTCTAAAAAAATTTTTTTATTAAAAAAAAATATATAATCCATCCATAAGTGGCATTCCAGGTTTCAAACCTGGAAGTATGACCCTAGATCAACGGTTGGTTTTACCTGGTGTTTCATCCTGTGTGGCTGATGCAGCCCACAGACAGCACTGGTGGGGATGGGTGGAGGGCTTCATAAGCCCCAGGGTAATAGTGGCTCCAGGGTTGGGTACTTACAGATCAAATACCAAGAAGAAGAAAGTGTTGGTCTCGTAAGTGTCCTTCAGCTGTACTGAAATGGAAAAGGTTAGCTGGTCTCATGGAGCAGAGGAGCCCTTGGCAAGGGCCACAGGGACCACTCAGGCCAGCTTCCAAGGCAGGGGTGGGAATGGGATGGGGTCCCAAGGCAATCACTGGGGTGTGGGAAGGACTAGGGACTCCATATTCCTCTTCCCCACCTGCATGCTCCCAGCCCTGCCTGCACTCGCTGCTTTTTCTGAGTACTGGATGGAAACTATGACCTGGAGCCTCAAAAACTATCAGGCAGAGCCACTGAGCACAAGGTGCAGATGGATGGGTATATAGCTGGCCTAGAGGTGGCTCTTATGCCCTGACTTGGGATATTAGGGCAGAATCACTCCAAAGCAGGCTAGCCATGGCTTGTGCCAGGGGTGGAGGAGTTGGGAGGGTCCACTCACTGATGTTGGGGTATCCTGAGACCTTCTGCAGAATATCCACTTCCTTCAGTGTGGCTTCCCGAAGCTCCTGTACCTCCTCAGAGCTGAAGCTGCCTCCTCCGGTGATGTCGATAATTTTTACTGCGTATTCCTGGCATGTAGGTTTGTGGATACAGCGCCTGACCACACTGCTGACTCCTCTTGGGGGCAGAGAACAGATGGCCTCGGAACCCCTCACTCCAGAGGAGTCCCTTACCAAAGACTAAGTACAAAGGCAAAGTACAGGGGCTGGAGAGAGAGAGAGCTCAGAGATTAAGAGTTCTTGCTGCTCTTTCAGAGAACCTGGGTTCAGTTCCCAGCATCCAAATGGTTACTAACAACTGTCTGCAACTCCAGGGGATCCAACACCCACTCTGACCTCCAAGGACATCAGGCATGCAGGTAGTGCACAAACATGCATATGGGTGAAACATTAATACTGAGAAAATAAAAATAAAGTCCATCAGGAAATCAAAGGCACAGATGTTCTGCCCTATAGTGTTACATTTCCCACCCCCAGGGTGGAGCTTAGGAGACAGAAATGGGGCTAATACTGAAGATGGAGTAATCTCTCAGACCTTGGTTCTAGATCCAAGGTCAGGACTTCCATACATGGTCTGGGTCTTACCTGCCCAGAATCTCCTTGGGCTCATAGTTCTCATAGAAGCCCTGTGCAGAATGGGAATCAGGGAGGGCCTCATCCCGGGTCATGCTCAGGCAGGTTTCAGAGGGATTCCAAGGGCCTCTGAAAGAAAAGGGGACAGAAAGAAGCTGTCAACTCCTCACCCCTCTCATCTCTGACCCAGGGGATATGTCTTGGAGGGCTGAAGCTGTTTCTTCTTTTTCTTTTTTAAAGATTTATTTTTAAGGTCGGGCAGTGGTGGCACACACCTTTAATCCCAGCACTCAGGAGGCAGAGGCAGGCAGATTTCTGTGAGTTAGAGGCCAGCCTGGTCTACAGAGTGAGTTCCAGGACAGCCAGAGCTACAGCAGAAAAACCCTGTCTCAAAAAACCAAAAAAAAAAAAAAAAAATTTTTTTTTTAAAGCATGCACACGTCTGTGTGCGGATATGTGCACATGGGTGCAGGTGCATGCAGAAGAGAGAAGAGAGCATTAGAGTCCAAGATGCTGGAGTTCTACACCGTTGTGAGCTACCACACAGGTGCTAGGAACCAAGCTCCGGTCCCTGCAAGAGCAGCAAGTGCTGTTAACTGCTGAGCCACCTCTGCAGCCCTTACTTTTCTTCCATGTTTTCTCTGCACTTGTGGCAAATACGGGAAGCGTCACAATTTCCTCACGGAAATTCCATTCCATCCCCGTGGCCTCTCTCCTTGTCCCGCTTCTCCTTCCAGAATTAACTTCCTTCATTCATCACTGTTCCTTACTCATCTGTCCATCAACAGGCCAGTCACAACTCCTCTTTATTAGTCCTTTCTTTTTAAAACATTTTATTTTTATTTCTATGTGCATTGGTGTTTTGCCTGCATGTATGTCTGTGTGATGGTGTTGGATCCCCTGGACCTGGGGTTACAGACAATTGTAAGCTGTTATGTGGGTGCTGAGAATCGAACTTGCATCCTCTGGAAATGCTCTCAACCACTGAGCCATCTCTCCAGCCCCTGTCCCTTCTTCCAGTCTGCCAACAATGATCACCCTTTTCCTTCTTCTTTTGGGTTAATGGTCTCATGCAGCCCAAGCTGACACTGAACTTCAATGTAGCAGAAACTGGTCTTGAACTCCTGATCTTCTACCTCCTGAGTGCTGGGTTCACAGGCCTGTGCCACCATGCCCACTTTTTATGTATTTTTTCAAAAGATAATAAACACAGTTTATTGAGAAAGAGAAAGACCCTTCTAAGAATAGGAGTGGACCGGAAAGCTGGGGTAGGATACACTGTAGTCAAAGAACTAGAAACTGAATTCCTGCTTCAGATGCAGGTTTTAAGGAAGGCAGGAAACCACCCAGCAATAGGAAGAGGCAAGCTGGTGACAGGCACATGTTTCTTGTCCATTCTGTGAGCTGGAGAAGTCCTGGTGTCCCAAGGGACCCAATTTGCTGACCAGCCAAGCAGCAATCCTGGCTGCCTCAGGCTGGCTGTTGCAGGAAGTCTGGTGTCTCAGCTATCGGGTGCCTGGTTACCAGAGGAGGTTTAGAATAACAACTGTCTCCTTTGCCAACAGCAGGAATCTGGCCAATGCACCACATCAATAGCCAACAGGACCCGAAGGTGTTAGCGTCTCTCAAAAACAGGCCTGTGTGCTGAAAGGTTGTTCTAAGATTCCAAAGTGGGCACGTGTGCCCCTCATCTATTACCACAGCCCCACCAGATCCCTTGCATGGGTATGGAGCATTTCTAGGCTCACACCAGAATGCCATCCTGAGCCAGGCTGGCCCCAAATTCTGGCTGTGCTTACCTTTTCTGATATGTGTGTGTCTATCTTCCCATCCTTAAGGCCTGACTGGAGCCAAAAACTGGTCTCCATTTACTGCATTTGTTCCTTACACTTATTCCAACCTTCCTTGGGGAGGAAGGGGGTCCTAAATAAGAGTAGGTGGTCTGATGTTTTGAAACCTAATATCCCTCCCAGAAAGCTAGTCAGAGAGCACAGCCAGTCACATGGTCTGTAGGTAACTGACAGGTGTTCTGAGAACCGGTGCTCTCCCAAGATCGAGGGGAAATCGGTCAAACAGATTTGGGGGTTTCTGTCCTTGCCTCCCAAACCCACTGCTCCCCGCCTGCTACCTGGCTACTCACCGTTAGGTCCTTGGATGAAAGTGACAAGAATTCCAAAGGTCCTGGAGCCCTTGGGAGACAGGGGACCACACAAAGGACTGAAGCTGTGTCCTGCGCGGACACTTGTGGTTGGAGCTATCTTGTTCTTCTGGGACTTGCTACTTGGGATGGAAGGCTGGCCTGCCAAAAATAAACCACAACTGCAAACCTGGGATGAAGGCCAAGGTCCAGTACGGATAGGCCTGGAGCAAAACTGCATCAGGGTGACCCCTGGTGGAAGTTGGGGAAAGCTCAAGTGACTTGGGATCAGTAAAATGGCTCAGAAAAAGCAAGGCCTGTTGTTTTTCTAAAAATAATTATGTATATGTGTGCACATCTGTGTGTAAGTACATGCACACGAGTGCAGGTGTCTGCAGAGGCCAGAGGTGTTGGATATTTTCCCTGGAGCTGGAGTTAGAGATGGGTGTTTGCTACGTGATGTGGGTTCTGGGAATCAAACTCTAGAATAGTATATGATCTTACAGGATGAGCCAGTTCTCTAGCCCTGTTTTGTTTCTCTGTGTAGCCCTGGCTGTCCTGGAACTCAACTCTGTAGACCAGGCTGCCTCAAACTCAGAGTCCCACCTGCCTCTGCCTCCCTCAAAGACATGCACCACCACTGCCTGTTTTTGTTTTTGTTTTTTTAAGAATTATTGCCTTGCAGTGGCAGCACATGCATTTAGGCCTGGTCTACAGAGTGAGTTCCAGGACAGCCAGAGCTACACAGAGAAACCCTGTCTCTAAAAAATGAAACAAAGCCAAAGATTTACGTGTATGGGTGTTTTGTTGGCACGTAAATATGTATACCACATGAATGCCTTATACCCTCTAAGGTCAGAAGAGGGCATTGGATCCCTTGGAACTGGAGTTACATGACTGTTGTGAGCCACTGTATGGGAATTGAACCTATGTCCCCTGAAAGAGCAAGGGCTCTTAACCCGAGCCATTTCTCCAGCCTGGCAACACCAGCTTTGAAAGGAACACACTGTTTTTAAAGACAAGAGTTTTGCTACACTGTCCTGGGTACCCAGAAACTACACAGACCAGCGGTCCTCAGCTTATACTCCTGCCTCTGCATTGAGCGTGTTGAGATTAAAGGTGTAATGGCCTGGCAATGACCTCATCTGATTCAGAGCTACATTTGACTCACTCTCACGTGAGACAGGCATGGTAGTTATATAACAGACTGGCTCAAACTTGTGGCAATCCTCTTGCCTGCTTCCCAAGTATTGGGATTTTAAGTGTGTGTTACCATGCCCATCTCTGTTTAAACCTGGAGCAATCCCTGAGGAATAAGGCTAGAGTTCAGGGCACTGCAACAAAGCATTCCCTAAGTGCTGGGTTCAATCCCAAGCATATGAGAGGGTGGGTTTAGTCTGGTTTTGCAGAAACTAGGAAAAAGGGGCTACAGGGAAACTACATGTATAGAGGATGGTTTTAAACTAGGTGTGGTGGTACCAGCCTGTATCCCAGCACCTGAGAGGCTGATACAGGATAACCAGTTTAGGTTGGACTACATAGGGAGACCCTGTATCAAAGGAAAAAAAGACTTCAGGCACCTTCAGGCACTTAGTGCAGTGACAAGTAGTATTCACATGGCCACAGAGGCCCATCCAACAATATGGCTCTTTCTGTTTCCTTATCACCTGGTTTGATGGCATGGCTGAAGATGGGACCCAGAGCCTGGTGAACACTGTACTAGTGTGCTACCAAGCATGTTACACCCATTCTCTAACACATATTAAGCCATGTGGTAAAGGTAAATAAAAATGTACTGTTAAATACAATAAAACTCGGGGGCAGTGATGGTGCGTCTTTAATCTGAGCACTCAAGATTCAGAGGCAGGTAGGTCTCGTGAGTTTGAGACCAGCCTGTTCTACACAGAGAAACCCTCAGTGGGGGGTGGGGATGTAGTCTTTTCTATAAGACTCCATATAAAAAAATGTAGGGGCTTCAGGGCTCAGTGGTCAGGAGCACTGGCTGATCTTGCTGGACTCAGGTTGAGTTTCTAGCACACACTCTGTTGCTCACAATGTAACTCCAGTTCCAGGGGATCTGATGTGTTTTTTTGTACTGAGGGCACTACACACACACACACACACAATTACAAAATAAGTCATTAAAAACTTGTTTAGGAAAGAAGCCATTTGGGGAGCTGGGGAGATGGCTCAGTGTTTAAGAGAATTGGCTGCTCTTCTAGAGGACCCAGGTTCAATTCTCAGTACCCACACGGTGGCTCAGATTGTTCTGAAACTCCAGTTCTAGGGGATCCAATACCCTCCTCAGACATACATGTAAGCAGAACATGAATGCACAAAAACTTTTAAAAAGTCATTTGGCAGAAATCCCTTAAGAATCAGTACTTTCTGAAATAAAATGTGCTCAAGGCTGCACTCTGCTCAAAAGTTGTGCTGTCCCAATTTGAGTTAGCCAACTGCTTAAGAGTGTGATGCCATGCTGTCCAACGGTGAGTTTTAGAGGTCCCCTTACCAGTTGTGCTTGTCTGCATGATCTCACACTGCTAGGCACCCTGCTGTAGAAGTATAACCTCAAATAAATAGTTGATGCTTAGTTTATGGGCCTAGAGCAAGATGGAACCATTTAAATAAGCAGCATGATTGACGATGAGCTTCACCTTAGGAAAACACTCAGGGAACTGTCAGATCTGTAGGGCGGGTGCTAATTAAGGACCCAAAGACTACAGACTAGATGAACTGAATGAAAGGCATGTTGATACAGCCGCATTCAGGAGACACACACAACTTACGACCTTACAATAAGAACACTAACCACACCAGTCAGAATACAATCACTTTAATTAACTCACAAAACAATACAATTGGTTCAGGGAGGCCAAATACTTGCAGAGCCCCCAACACTACACACCTCAGTGAACACCTACAACACAGAAATCTCTTCCATGGCTATTCTGAAGCAGCGGAACATTAGAAATAAGGTTTACTCAGGGCTCACACTCGCACTATCAATTATGTTTTTACACTAAGTGACTGACATCAGAGCCAATTTCCATTTCTTCAGTTTGAACTTCTTGATTAGAGTAAACCTGTTAAAAGAAAAGGTTTAGTTAGAAGACACCCAGCAATGCCCAAAGATATTGTTTTATTTTCCGAGCCATTTAAGGTTTACTTCAAACTTCAACTCTATCCTTGCCATAACCAAGAATGGGTACATGTACTTATAGAGCAGTGGTTCTCAATCTGTGGGTCACGATCCCATT
Source organism: Cricetomys ansorgei (assembly GCA_026225945.1). Lineage (NCBI taxonomy): Eukaryota > Metazoa > Chordata > Mammalia > Rodentia > Nesomyidae > Cricetomys > Cricetomys ansorgei. The sequence continues at coordinate 5,227,794 of JAMJFZ010001012.1, read as the reverse complement.
GGGGGTTAAATCATTCTTTCACAGGGGTCACCTAAGACCACCTGCATATCAGATACTTACATTATTATGATTCCTAACAGTAGCCAATTACAGTTATAAAGTAGCAAGGAAAATACTTTTTATGATTGGAGGTCACTGTAACATGAACTATACTAAAGGGTCACAGCATTAAGGTCAAGAACCACTGATCTGATGGTAGGCAAACAAAAAAACACGCATTGTAATAGACAATCAAATGCTGAAATTACAAGGCAAATGACAGAAACAGGGTGACTTTCTCCAAAACCCTATAGGGTTCAAGGCTGTCACTCTACAGATGGGCAGGTCACCTACCATTTGCAATTCTGCACTGCCGCAGGACCTCATTGAAGCCCTCACAGAGCTTGACGTCACTCTGGTTTTGAGCACACTCCAGAAACTGCTTGATCTCAAAATAGCAAGGCCCACCAGACTTCTGGTCCAACAGCTGGGCTCCCTGAGGCTCCTGCAAAGACATTAGGTACTTCTGAAAAAGTGTAGGGGCACCCAGAGAAGAGCAGCATTCACACTATTAGCTGGGAAACAACTAGAAAAAGGTGCAAAGTGAGTTTTCTACCCAGGAACATGGTAGTTGAAACCACTTAAAGGCAGAAAACAAACTTTAAGGTTTAAGAACAAAGATTCCCCTGGAAATGGTGGTGCATGTAACCCCAGTACTTGGGAGGCAGATCTCTGAATTCCAAGCTAGCCTGGTCTAACAAGCAAATTCCAAGACAGCCATGTGGGTTCAGGGGATCTGAACTCAGCTCCTCATGGTTTCAGAGTGCTGATTCAGTGAGCCACCCCCCCAAGCACCACTTAAAAAAACTGGGGAGGGGGACACCATTTTGTGTGCACTTAAACATACTGTGGATCCTAAAATTAAACACAGGCTCCCACATAAAAGCACTTACCTGGTAAGTGATGTCAGGCTTTGCGGGCTCAGCATTTCCTCCTCCACTGAAGCCCCCAGTGATGGCGTGACCCAGGGTGTGCCCCACCGCAGAGCCCACAGCCACACCGGCCGCAGTGGTTGCCATCTGGGCCATTAGGCCAGGCTGCCGGGGTGCAGCCGCAGGTGAGCCAACTGCAGACGGTGCAGCTGCTGCTGGAGGCTGAGCTGCAGGTGCTGGCCTGGGAGCAGCCCTCATCTGAGGGGCCCGGCTGCGAAAGAAAAGAACAAAATCTGTCAGTCCCCAGTCCCAGATGGCTTGGAAATTACTTCAGAAATAAAACAGGCCAGGTTCAGTGGACCACACCTGTAATCCCAGCACTCAGAAGAAGAGTCAGGAAGAATCAGTAGGTCAAAGTCATCCTCAGCTACATACTGTTTTTTCCCTTCTTATAGTGCTTTATTATAATTTTTTTGAGATTACAGCCTCCCCTAGTCTGTTACTTGTACATACACACCACACACACATATGGACTGACCAGTACTGGAAAACCAACTGAATGTGCTCGCTGGGAAGACTTTCTCCCACTGCCAGCATTCCTTTAGTGCCTTGTGGTTCTTTGTGTAGGGTCGAGGCCTTGCAGTCTTTTCACTACTTTGGCATATCTGTCATCCTTGTTCTACACAGTGAAAAACGACCCCCCATTTCAAAGACAAAAACAAAATAAAAAAAAAACAAAAACAAAAGAGAAACCAAAAACACTCCAACCAAAACAGTAACTAGCTTTGAACCTATGAATCTTCCTACGTTAGACTCATTCAGGGCTGGGATTAAAAGCATTTGTCACCCTGGCTAGCTTCATTTTACATCATTTTATTTTACTGTATTTCATTTGTATGATTGTTTGCCTGTATGTATGTCTGTGTACCACTTGCATGCCAGAAGAGGGCCTGGAAATGGAGTTATAGATGGTTTGAGCTGCCATGTGGTTGCTGGAAATCAAAACTGGGTCTTCTGGAAGAGTGGTCAGTGCTCTTAACGGTGGAGCCAACTTTCCAGCCTCATTTTATTTGTAAACATTTATTACTATGCAAGAAACTGTATCCAGGAACTGCTTATATAAACCCTATCTCGAGAAACCAAGAGGAAGGAAGGTAGAGAGATCCCTCAACAGTTAAGACTGCATATTGCTCTTCCAAGGGGCCCTAGTTCAGTTCCCAGCAAATACTAAACACCAACAAACTCAGCTCCAGGGCGTCTGACACCTCTGGTCTTCCAAGGCTCATTCATTCAGGTGCCCATACCCACTCACAGACACAATAAAAGTTAAAAAGTTTCCCAGAGGATTTATTTATTCAAACACTAAACAGCTACTACTTGCTGTGGGACGTGGTAGTGGTATAAGTAGACACCAAGATCTCTGCCTTCAAGGAGGGTAAATTCTTGCCTAACCCCCAGAAGCAACTACAAGCATTTATGTGGAAGAGTAATACCGTTGAAAGGTGACAGGATACGAAACTATCCAATGATTAATAAGAGGTCAGTAGGTACAGTAACATGATACTTCTATAACAAGGCAAATGATTCAATGAAAACATTCTCTAGAATAATGCCCACAAGCTACACTATAGACTATGGAAGATAAATGTACACCTCAAAACATGGCTTTATGTAAGTACACATTAGGTTTGGGGGGAGACTGAGATACAATTATTAATACATAGACCATGTAGGAAGGAGAGTTTTTCTCCCATAATCCCTTCTTTGCTTCTTCACTGTAAAGCAGAAAAGAGTGTGGCTGACTCTTGATGTTTATGGTTGGTGGCAGATGTCTTTAAGTCCATCACTGGGGAAGCAGAGGCAGGCTGATCTCTGTGAGCTCAAGGCCATCCTGGTCTACATAGTGAGCTCCAGGATGGCCAGAGCTACACAGTGAGTAAGCAAGTTTTATTACTATCAGCTATCAAATAGAATATCACATTAAAAAAGAAATAGTAAACAGGTAAACAGGTGTTGCTGTGGAGTACTAAAAATTTAGGATGATCAGTGAGTCTCCCTAACCTATTAACATTTGAATTACGATTTAGAGCTTGGGGAGCTGATGAAATAGCTAACAGAAGAAAGGTGCTTGGTGGCAGGACTGAAAGCCTGAGTTCATTCGGTCCCTGGAACCCACAGGGTGGAAGGAAACAACCAACTCACACAAGTTGCCCTGTGACCTTCACACAGGCACCGGGGCACACAGATATTCAGTGAGGGAGCAAGATCATTTAGCACATGAATTTTGGACTAGCGTAGACAATGGAGAAAGGCAGACAAAAGCCAACAAAATCAAGAAAGCCCTTATGGTTAAGAATGTAGCCCACTGGCCTTCATTTTACCAATTAAAAAAATTTAAGTCAGCTGAGTGTAGTGGACTACACCTTTAATCCCAGCACTCAGGAGGCAGAGGTTTGAGTTCCAGGCCAGCCAGGGTAGGGGGGATACTAGGCCTCAAAGAAAAACAAACCCACATCCCAAACCAAAAAGAAAAAGGGAAAATGACCTGTCTCAATTACAACTTTCACTAGTTTTTATCTTTTGTTTTTTGGAGACAGGGTCTCTCTATAGTAACCCTCTCTTGCCTTTGGAAAGACAGACGGATGGGGAACTATCTTGGTGGCAGAGGGGGACCCCTACTACGTGCACAGCCCCTAGGTTCACTTCCAGTACGGCCACAATTTTTAATTCTCTAAGACTGTATCCCCCAAGTGGGGCATCCGGAATCTGATTGCAATCAACGATTTCCTACTTATCTTCACGTGGGCCGGCGACATGTCTCAATAAGAGTGTGCCACTAAGTGGGCCCAAGTGGTGGAAGGAGAACTAATCAATTACCTACACAGAGGCACCTATATACTTAAACAAAATTTAAAAAAGGAAAAAAAAAACTAACGACCTCGAAGGCCTGTAATCCCAGCCCTAGGGAAGCGGAGTCAGGACACACCTGGCCGGTGTATATAAAGTTCAAGGCTAGCCTGAGGGCCTCAAAAACACAGAAAGACAAAACCACCCAAGAGCTTCACATGGATCATTCTTTCCCCGCGTCTTTATAGACTATGTCCTCTAAAGCCCTTCCCCGGAGAGTCTAGGTAAAAGGTCATGCTTTTGCTTCCTTTCCCTTAGGCGACAGCGCGCGCGCGTCGCCGTTCTCGGGAAGGCCTCCTCCCCAGGAGCCGATTCCTTCCCGACTGCTCGCACCGTCTCACCACCCGCCGCCTCCGCAGCCCTCCGGCCAAGAACGGAACCCTGGCCGCCCCCTCTCGGTCCACAGCCCCGAAAGGGGTCTCACCTGGCCGGTGGGGCCACCCTGGAAGTGCGGCTTCGGCTTCCACGCGGCATCTCCGCTGCTTGTAGACTCTGCGTCCAAAGACGACAACCTGTGAAACTCCCACAAGCGTCCAGCAACTTCTGCCAAGGAGAGAGGAAGTCGAGAGGCGGGGCCTCAGGACCAAGCCAATCAGCGCCCAGGAGAAACACGGACGCTGAAGGTCATTGGGAGACCAAGACTTCAGTAACGGGAAACGCAGACGTCACGAGCATGGCGACGAGGCTAACCGGAAGTTCCTAGGATTGCACTCTCAAATCTTGTCCTCTGAGTCTATGATGGGTGGTTAGGTTTTCGCGTCCGATGGCTAACTGGCTTCCTCCAAAGCCCAGGCTGGCTTTGATATTGAGATCCTCCTGCCTGAGCCTCTGAAGTAGACTGGATTGGGGGATTTCAGGCAGGTGCCGCCATGCCTATTGCGTTAACAAGGTTAAATGCAGTCTTGAATGAGTCATGTCTGGCTCGCCTATCAGGGGACCTTGAGCTGTTTACTTAACCTTGCTCATACATTGTTTTGACAAAGGATGCTGGCCTGAAATCGCTGTTCTTGTGCCTCAGCCTCCTAGGGCTGGTGATGCAGGAGAAACTCGAAGAAGTAAAATTGATGTTATAAAGGATTTACTAATAAGCATGCTAAGGAAATAGGTTTCACAAAGTAGAATTTAGCTAAAATTCTGCGCTGCCTCCAATATGACTGGAAGATAAAGTGTACTAGGTTTGTTAGAAACTGTGAGAAGGAAAATTCTTTCTACCGTAATTGAAGTTTAGGGTTGCTAAGAAAGCTTCTGTTGACAGGTGGTGGTAGTATACGCCTTTAATTCCAGCACTCAGGAGGCAGAGGCAGGTGGATGTCTGTGAGTTCGAGGCCAGCCTGGTCTACAGAGTGAGTTTCAGGACAGCCAGAGTTACAGCGGAGAAATCCTTTCTCGAAAAACCAAAAGCAAGCAAACAAACTAATTTAAGGCCAGTTCCTCCTTGAGCACTAGACACAGCTGAACAAGTTCTATTAATACAAAAAAAAAAATTTCTCTCAAATTGTGCTCAGTTGTTTCTCACTGGAAAGGTATATTTTATAACACTAGAACTACTAACGCGGACCGTCACACAGCTCAAAGCTGAGAGCTGTGATGGGTTCTGTTGGCAGTTCTGGGGCTTGAACTCAGGGCCTCACAAATGCTAGGCAAGTGCTCTGCAAGAGCTTGCTATCCCCAACTCCTGGGATATTTTTATTTTTATTCTCCCTGTTATGATGTGTTCGTTTATGTATGTATTGCACAAATGTAGAGAACACGAAGAGCATGAGGAGAACAGAGATGGAAGTCAGGTGTCTTTCTCAATACATCTGCGCCTCATGTATTAAGGAAGAGTCTCTCCCCTTAACCCAGAGCTCACTGATTACACTTCTCTAAGCTAGCCAGCTTGCTCAGGGACTCCCTTGGATCTGCCTCCCCTGCACTGGGATCAGAGACAGGCCACTTTGCCCTCTGAGCACTTACATGGGTACTGGGGATCAGAACTCCTGTTACCAGGCTTGCAGGGCAAGTGTTTGGGTATACATAAAAATACTTAGAAAGTATTTTTCTAAAAATACTATGGATGCTGTAAAATGAATTCACACAAGAAAGGACAGTTTTAGGTCTGAATTTAGAGTTCTATATGCATTTCTCATGTCTATTAATGCAGTTTTAAAGTTAAATTCTGTCAATTCCTTACATTTATCACTACCCATTTAGCTTCCCTTTTGTTGTTTGTTTCCAGAGATAGGGTTTCTCTGCATAACAGCCTAGCTATCCTGAACTTGCTTTGTAGACCAAGCTGGCCTTGAACTCACAGAGACCTGTTTGCCTCCACCCTCCCAAGTGCTGGGATTAAAGGTGTGCACCACCACTGCCCTGAAGCTCCTTTTAAATATAGGATTTGTGTTTCAGGTTTGGGTAGTATCCACTAATAATTTTAGAAGTTTATTAAAGCCAGGTGTGGTTGTGGTGCATACATGTAAATCCTAGCATGTGAAAGATAGATACAGTTCAAGGCCAGCCAAGGCTACATGGTGAGACCCTGTCTCAACAACAAAATTTTTACTGAATGACAGCTGTTATGTTTTGCAGATACAGCAGCAAATAAAACATGACTGTTTCTATAAAATTTACATTTCTTTTTCTTTTTTGTTTTGTTTTGTTTTTCTAGTCAGAGTTTCTTTGTATAGCCCTGGCTGTCTTGGAACTGGCTCTGTAGACCAGGCTAGCCTGGAACGCAGAGATCTACCTGCCTCTGCTTCCCAAGAGCTGGGGTCAAAGGTGTACACCACCATTGCTCAGTTATGAAATTTAAATTTCAAGGTGGGGTGTTGTGTGACTTTCCCTAGGAAGTCTATACATCCCAGGTAGAGAATATAACAACACCAGTTTGGTGCACTAAGAACTTTAATGGAGTCCCCTGTAGGAGCACAAGCGGGATACATGAGGAACTGACAAACTGTGTCACTAAAAAGCCCACTGCAATGTGAAGGGTGGCTTAGGAAAGCCATACCAGTGGGGTTCCATGAACAACTTGCAGTCAGTTCCTCCACCCAAGAACTGCACCACTATGTCTCTCCACCCCCAACTATTGACTTTTTGTTTTTAGATAGGGTCCCCCTACGTAGCCCAGGCTGGCCTCAAACTGCTATGCAATCAAACATAACCTTGAGCACCTGATCTCCCTGCCACCAGCTGAGCACTGGAATTAAGGGGACAAGATTAACCTCAGGAAGGGACCCGTTGAATCTTGTGAGTTTGGTGAACTGCCTGCCTGAGTCTCATGTGTGTGTGTGTTTCATGAGCCCTATAAACTTCCCTCCTTCTTCTAGGAGGGAATGTTTTAGTCCAGAGGAAACAGCTACCCAAGGGGAGACAAGAGTTGACATAAATCAGGTGATGATTATTTGGAGAAAGTGCAGCTGGCGGTGGAGAGTTAATAGAGTAGGCAGGTCAGGTGGTGGTGGCACACGCCTTTAATCCCAGAACTCAGGAGGTAGAGGCAGGTGGATCTCTGAGTTTGAACCAGCCTGGTCTACAGAGTGAGTTCCAGGACAGCTAGAGCTACATAAAGAAACCCTTTCTCAAGATTGGGGCGGGGGTGACAAGGCTCTTAAAAATGTTATTTATCTGTATCTGTGCCTGTACACTGATGTAAATGTGTATGTGTATGGGGTGCTTGTGGAAGTCAGAGGACAACTTTTGGGACTCCATTCTCCCCTTGAATCATATGGGTTCCGGGGATTGATCTCAGGTCATCAGGTTTGGGAGCAGGCACCTTTATCCACTGAGCTGTCTTTGCCGTCTCAGAGCAGGACTCTTGAACAGGAACATTTGAATAGAGCCCTTGGTGAATCAGGGAAGCAAACCGTGTCTTTATTAAGAATGTGAGCATTTCAGGAGGAGGGAACAACAGTTATTAAGACTCCCAAGGGTCCGTGCTTTAGTGACAACTGGGATGAAATGCTCTTGTCTGGTTTTGGTCTTATGGTGTTAGGGATTGAACACCAGGGTCTCAGCACAAACTATGCAGCAATGCAATGGGAACATTATTACAAATTAACGCCTATAGTACTAATGGCACTAAGAGCTTTACGTGCGTTGCTTTTATCAACACCTGTGCTGGCTAGTTTTATGTCGATTTGGCACAACTAGAGTCATCTGAAAGGAGGGAACCCAGTTGAAAATACTACCATTAGATCCAGCTGTAGGGTGAGTTTCTTAATTAGTGATTGAGCTGGGAGGGCCTAGGTCAGTGTGAGTGGGGGCACCCCTGGGGTGTGATCCTAGAAAAGCAGACTGAGCCAGCCATGAGGAGCAAGCCAGTAAGCAGCACCCCTCCATGGCCTCTGCATCAGCTCCTGCCTCCAGGTTCCTGCCCTGTTTGAATTCCTGGCCTGACTTCCTTCATTGATGAACAGTGATAAGAAAGTGTAAGCCAAATAAACCCTTTCCTCCCCAGCTTGTTTTTGGCCATGGTGTTTCATCACAGCAATAGTATCCCTGACTAAGACAACATCTTAGAATTCTTCATATAAACACTACAGCTAGGACCATTTTATACGTGGGAAAGATGTTTAGTAAAGTTAAATAACTCACCCACTTTTCTTTTAAGCAGTCTTGACATGTAGCCCAGGATGGTCTGGAACTTGATTCTTTCTGCTTCAGCTTCCCTAGTGCTGGGGTTACAGACACGTGCCACCGTGAGCATCTAATATGCCCAAGTCTATTCAGTTGTCTGATACCAAAGCCAGGACTTCGACCCTCCACACCGCTTGGATCTTGGGGACACTTTACAGAGGTGAAAGAATGTAAGACTTCATGACTAGAGAGTGAATAAAGGAGGTGTGGTATTCAGTAAATATGAAAACGATGCGTGTCTTCAATCCCAGTACTGGAAGGCAGAGGCGGGCAGAGCTGCAATCTCTTGAGTTCCAGGCCAACCTACAGAGCGAGTTCCAGGACTGCCAGGGCTACTCAGAGAAACCTGTCTTGAAAAGCAAAAAAAAAAAAAAAAAAAAAAAAAAAAAAAAAAGCCTCTCATTCATTGAGCCTCTGAAGGCTCTTAAATTCAGTACACATTTCCTCACAATTTGCCAAGGTTCCACTGTTATTACCACTTCACAAATGAGAAAAACAGCCTGGAAGAAGCACAGACCAGTTGTTGGATGCTGCGATGAGCAAGTCCCAAAGCCTAAGCTCAAATTGAGGTTGTTCCTTTAGGTAAAGCACCTTTGTCTCCTAGCCAAGGAGGAGAAATTAAAGCTAGCCTGCAACATTTTGCCCACTTGTATAACTTCACATTTGGCTTTAAATAGTTTGTGTGTGGTTCTGAAGTATACAACATTGTTCTACAAGGAGAGGAAGATTCTAGAGTGAATGCTTTTGACTCCCTTGCTGGTATGGATTGCCTAAAACACCTCTTTAAATTAATCTTGGAGACAGCTGGGTGGTGGTGGCACGTGCCTTTAATCCTAATACTTGGGAGGCAGGTGGATCTCTTAGTTACAGGGCAATCTGGTCTAAGTTCTAGAACTGCTAATGCTGTTACACAGAGAAACACTGTCTTGAAAAACCAAAAAGTCTTGGAGACATTTAAAAAAATACATCTGAAAAGATTTCAAAAACACTGGTAAGCCCAGCCTGATGGTACATTCCTTTAATCCTAGCATTCAGTAGAGGCAGGTGGATCTCTGTTTGAGGCCAGCTTGAAAAAGGAAAAAACCTAAAACAGAAAAGGTTAAAATACAGACTGTTTTGAGCATAATTCTTATCATACCTCAAAGATAGGTATGATTGAATGATGTAAAATCATATTTATTATGTATGTGGATGTTTGCCTACAGATATGTTTATGCACCATGGACATGCAGTGCCAGAAGAGAGTGTAGGAGCCCCTGGGACTGGAGTCACAATTGTTAGCTGCCACGTGTGTGCTGGGAACTGAACCCAGCAGCTGGTGTTCTTAACCACTGAGAGATCCAGCTCTCCCAACTCTTTCCTTTTTTGATTTATTTGTATTTATTTATATATTTGGAGGCTTTTGTTTTTTTGTTTTTGAGATGGGTTGTGTAGCCCTGGCTTTTCTGAAACATGCTCTGTAGATCAGGCTGGCCTAAAACTCAGAGATCCACCTACCTGCCTCTGCCCACTGAATGCTGGGATTAAAGGTGTGTACCACCATGCCCAGCTACTTTTATCTTATGTTTATAGTGTTTTGCCTGCATGTATGTCTGTGTAACACATGCATGCAGTGCCTGTGGAGCCCAGAAGATGGTGCCAGATACCCCAGGACTGGAGTTAAAGGGTTGTGAATGTGGATGCTGAGAAATGAACTCAGGTCCTCTGGAAGTGAAGCCAGTGCTGTTAACTGCTGAGACATCTCTCTAGGCCCAAGATTTATATTTATTTATGCATTTATTTGTTTATACACAAATGTGTATGTGTGTGTCTGGTTGAGTGTGTGAGGGTTCCTGTGGAAGTCAGAAGAGGACACTGGCTCCCCTGGAAGTAGAGTTACAGGCCATTATCAACAGCCCAATGTGGGTGCCAGGATTTGAACTCTGGTCCTCTGTAAGAGGAGCAAGCGCTGTTAACTGCTGGGTCCTCTTTCCAGCCCTCACACACGCTCTTGTGAAGACAGGGCTGAGTGGGGATGGTTAAGGAGCTTGGACTTCTTGCCTCTTGCTATTTAAATCAGGAGTGATAGGACCATAGTCATCATTCAGACTGTGCCCAAAAAGCATCAGGAACAGATGGCTCAGTGTGAGTGTGGGAAACCTACACAGGGGAACACATTGGGATTAGAGAAGACTTATTTAAAATCGAAGAAACACGAGTGGTTTAAATGCTGGCAAGAAATAACTCCGTAGAGTGGTGGTGGGGTTTAAAGATAGGGTGGAAGGAAAATTGGTGAGTATGCAGAGAAAGCAGGGAGAGAAGAGATCCCCTGGGGAGGAACTGCATCCCCCCCCACCCTTGGTGCTGGAACAGAACACAGAGTCCTGTGTATGTTAGGCCAGGTCTCTCCTGCTGAGCCACACCCCAGCTCCCGGCCTTTGGTTAGAACAGAAGGGAAGAGTGTGGTAGTACAAAAACTCAAGGCCCAGAAGTTCAAGAGGGAGTTGGGTGTGGTAGCAAATACCTGTTAATCCCAGAGCTTCAGAGGAGGAGGCAGGCAGATCAGGGTTTTTAGGTCATCCTCAGCTACATAACAAGATGGGGCCAGCCTAGGGCTACATGAAACACACAAACAAAAAAACGGCAAGAGACCTGCCATTTCCAGGGAGGCATCAATGGTCCACTGAAGGGTAGTGGTTATGAAGTTATTATACAATGGCTCCATGTAACTTTTTAAAATTTACTTTATTTGATTGTTTTGCCTGAATGTTATGTTTATGCATAAGTGGCAGTGCGTACAGAGGCCACAGAAGGGCATCCCCTGAACTAGAATGGTTGTAAGCCACCATGTGGATGCTGGGAATTGAACTCAAGTCCTCTGGAAGAGCAGCCCAGTGATCTCAACCACTGGACCAACGCTCCAGCTGCCCACCTCTGTATAATCTTACTGCTGCCCATCTCACACTGCCAGCAAACCTGAAGCTCCAGTCGCCCCTTCCTCCTCTCCCAGCATCTTCCCTCACATATTTCTCCTGCAGATGGTACCTCCTGTTAAACTTCATCTCCAGTGGATTCAGGAGACACACCTGAGAAGGGGACTTACCTTTCATACTTGGCCAGCCCTGCTGTGTGTAGGTTGATGGTACCAGCAGAGTTTTCTACAGCGTCAGCCCACGTTTCTGGTGGAGCACCTCAGAGACACATTCACTATGGACACAGAGTTTCAAATTTACGCAATCTAATCTAGCAGCTTTGGGAGCAGACTGGGTGGATTTTTAACATTCCCTCATAGTGACCCTTCTCTGACATTCAATCTTGGGACTGTGTCCTGCCTAAGAAGGCCGGGACCTCTCCTCGAAACGAATCCCTTCTTGGATATTCTTTCTCAGCCTAGGATCAGTAGCTGCTTCTCATGTTAGTATAGCGCTGGGGACTGAATCAGGGTCTCAAGCATGAGGGTTCCACCTCAGAGCACACCCCCAGCCAAACTTTCTATCCTCCTGCCTCAGTCTCCTGAGTGCTGAGATTATAAGCATGGGTTACCATGCCTACTCTAAGGTTATAATCTTTTCTTTTTAAAATGTTGTTTTTAAGGGGCTTACTGTGTAGCCCTGGCTCTGGCCTGGAGCTCAATATGTAGACCAGGTTAGCTTCAAACTTAGAGATTATCTGCCTCTGTCTCTTGAGAAGGCCATTTCTTGTTGTTGAGACAGGGTCTCACTCTGTAGTCTTGCCTGGTCTGGAACTCTCTTTGTAGACAAGGCTGGCCTTAAAACTCACAGAGATGCACTTGCCTCTGCTTCCTGAGCACTGGGATCCACAGGCACACCATAATGTATGTATCCCTCACACAAATAAGTAAGTGAAAACATAATTTACAAGAGCTGCTGTATCTGAGGAAGATCTAGTTGGGGATAGCTGAGAATCTATGTGACTCATGCCCCAGGGAGTTTCCAGAAGGTAAATATAATGGACACAGGACCAGTTGACATCCTTTTATGAGCATGACTGTGTCTTAAGTTAGGGTTTTATTGCTGTGAAGAGACACTGTGACCATGGCAACTCCTAGAACGAAAAACATTTAATTGGGGTTGACTTAACAGTTCAGAGGCTTAGTCTCAGTCCATGGTCATGTTGGTAACCATGGTGGCACACAGGCAAATGTGGTATTAGAGAGGTAGCTGAGAGTTCTACACTGGACCTGGCTGAAGTAACTAAATCACAAAGCCCACCTCCACTGACACAGTTCCTCCAAAAAGGCCACACCTCTAATAGTGCCACTCTCTATGGGACAATGGGGGTCATTTTCATTCAAACCACATTCCACTCCCTGGTCCCCACGGTCTATCACAGTATCAGCACTGTTAAAAGGCTAAAGGTCAAAGTCTGAGACTCACACAATCTCTTAACTGTAATCGGCTGTAAAATCAAAATGAAAAAGCAAATCACACACTTCCAACATATAATGGCCAGGATATACATTACTGTTCCAAAAGGGAGTAAACAGAGCACAATGAGAAAGTGCTAGACCAAAGCAAGACCTAGAACCAGCGAGGCAAACTCATGCCTGATGTCAAAGCACTCTTCAGATCTCCAGTTCCTTTCAGTTTTGTTGACTGCAACACACTTCTCCCTTCTTGGGCTGGTTGCACGCCTTGTCAGCAGCTTTCCTGGCAGGTATCCCACGGCTCTGGCATCTCCAACATCTTGGGGTCTCCAAGGCACTCCAGGTTTCACCTTCACAGGACTCTCTCACACAGGGGTCTCTCTGTGCCTCCATGCAGGAACACCCTTGACACACATTGGCTTGAGCGGCTTTCCTTAGCCCTGAAAGGAGAGTCCATAGCTCCTTTCTTCTATCCTTGACTCTAAAGCCAGAACCACCTGGCCATTGCTGTCAAGTTCTGGTGATTGCTGGGGCTAGAACATGGCCTCCTTTTTCAATTACATCTTCACCAGCTTTCTGTTTTTGATGGTTTGCTTTACTGCCTAAACTTGGGTGTCCCAGAACTTGTTCTGTAGAGCAGGCTGGCCTTGAACTCTGGAATCACCCTGCCCCTGTGCCTCCCCAACCCCTCCCAGCCCCTGCTTGGGATTAAAGGTGTGCACCACAGGCCTGGCTCTAAGCTTTTCTTTAATTCCTTTCACAAGGTGAAAGCTTAGCTAGGTGGGTCTTGCTCTGAGGTCACCACTCCCTTTATTCCAATTAGCATTAGGCTTTTCTTTAATCTGTTTACACTTCCTGGTGTTCCTTTCTCCTCAACTTGTACAATTTGTATTTTTTTCTTTCTCAGCTTGCTCCTTTTCATTATAGATCTGTGTAAGCATGGCCACTAATAACCAAGCAGTCAATAGCAGGCTGTCTGGAAAACAGACAAAAATAGCAGGTTGTCCTTGGAAAAAGCCATTATCCATAACTCTTCAGTTTAGCCTTAGCAGACTTTTTTGGGCAAGGGCAGAAAACAGCCATGTCCTTTGCCAAAATATCACAAGAATGGTCTCTAGGCCACATACTAATATTCTTTGAAATCTCTCAAGCGTGGCCCCTACAGTTCCAATCACACTCACCACCACTTGTCTTCCATGCTCCTACAAGTACGGTCTATTAAGTTCTGCTCAAAGCATTCATCTGTTTTTCAATCCAAAACCTCAATCCCAAAGTCTACACTCCTCAAAACAAAAGCATGGTCAGGGCTATCACAGCAATACCCCACTCCTGATACTAATTTCTGTCTTAGGGGTTTTTTTTTGCTGTGAAGAGACACCATGACTACAGCAACTCTTCAAAAAGGAAAACATTTCATTGGAACTGGCTTACAGTTCAGAGGTTTAGTCCATTGACATCGTGGGCACAGCACACGGGCACTGATAGTGCTGGAGAGGTAGCTGAGAGTTCTACATCCCAATCAGCAGGGGCCAGAATGAGTGCAAATGACACTGGGCCCAGCTTGAGCATCTAAGCCCACCCCCAGTGACATACTTCCTCCAACAAGACCACACCTACTCCACAAGGCCATTAAAAACATAAGTGTATCATTTCTCACTTCTGACCTATCATTGGCAACTCTGGGAGATAGGGGGTTACACCTTTACTGTCATTTGACTTTTGCAGACTATTGGAAGTTTAAGCTTTTATTAGAATAGAGCAATTATGTGTCTCTCTTTACCTCCTTTGCACCTGTAAACTCAAGAAAACATGAATCAAAAATAATCTGGAAAAAGATTAGAGCAGCAGTTCTCAACCATCCTAACGCTGTGACCCTTCAATACATTTCCTCATGTTGTGACCCCCAACCATAAAATTATTTTCATTGCTACTTTGTTACTGTAATTTTGCTACCATATGAATTGTAATGTAAGTATCTGATATGTGGGATGTATTTTCATGGTTACAAATTGAACATAATTAAAGCACAGTGATTAATCAGAAAAACAATATGTAAGAATATATTGTAAAATATTTCTAATTACAAATAAATGAAATTTTGTCTTGAGCATGATATGGTGTAGCATGGGTCTTTTTTTAAAAGATTCATTTATGGATTTTATGTATAACTGCTCTATCTGCATGTACACCTGCATGCCAGAAGAGGACATCATATCCTATTGCAGATGGTTTGTGAGCCACCATATGGGTGCTGGGAATTGAACTCAGGACCGCTAGAAGGGTAGCCAAGGCTCTTAACCTCTGAGCCATCTCTCTAACTCCCAAAGATGTATTTATTTATGTACTTTATCTATATGGGTGCTTTGTCTGCACATACATCTGCACACCAGAAGATGGCATCAGATAGATGTGAGCTGCCATGTGGGTGCTAGGAATTGAACTCTGGACTTCTGGAAGAGCAGTGAGTACTCCTAACTACTGAGCCATCTTTTCAGTCCCAGGTAACAGTCTTAATATAACAACATTAAACTACGCTGCTACATTCTGTGACCGTATGTGAAAAAAGCCAACATCAGTGGGAAGGTTGAGATTGCTTCTTTCTCACCAGATCAGAAATTCTCGGGACAGTCTTTGCAAGAGCACAGCGAAGATCATCTTCCACATCCACAACAAGCCTACTTCTGTATTTAGACTTGATAGCCAACAAGCTGGAAAACCCCATTTCACAAAGGTATGTTGTTGGAAATGGAAGAAGAAGGCGCAACACAATCTCAGACAGAACAGGATACGACTGCAAACACTTGATCCAGAATTTTGTAACTGGCATTGTAGAAAAATCAGTTCTGGCTGCATCGCTGTTAAGAAGTTCAACGAACTCCTCCTGTGCTATCTCAGGAACATCTTCAACTTTGACTGTAAATGGGCTTCTGACAAGTGCAAATGTGGCGTCAGACAGATTTGGAAAGTAGGATGAAATTTCATCTGCAAGCATGTACAAGTGTTTTTTCACAGAAATTATCATCGTAATTCTTTTGTCTGGTTCGATGTCATGTTCCTCAAAGAAAGCAGACAAGGTAGGCAACATATAAATTTTATTTTCATCCAACTTTTTTTGCCAAAGCTGAAGTTCCATTTGGAATGATTGAACCTTTTCAGACAAATCGAGGCATGTTGCATTTGGTTCTTGCAATGATAAATTTAACTCGTTCAAGATGGCAAAGATGTCAACCAAGTAAGCTATTTTCTGCAATTCACTTTTGTCGCTGAAAAGTGCTTCGAACTGAGGTCTTGCTTTCTGATTAAAAAACGTTTTGAGTTCATCTCGAAGCTCAAAAACACGCTTTAAAACTTTTCCTCTGGACAACCATCTCGCTTCAGTGTGAAACAGAAGAGCATTGTTCTGCACATCCAGCTCGTCGCAGAGTTGTGAAAGCAATCCACCATTTAAAGCGCTCGCCTTGACAAAACTGACGGAACTTATGACACTTTCCATTACTCGCTGCAACTCTAGTGGCAGTGTCTTCGCTGCTAATATGTGCCTATGAATCATACAGTGAGTCCCGAAGACTTGTGGTGACTCATTCAGTACCAAACGTTGAAATCTAGATTGACACCCTAATATATCTGGAGCCCCATCTGTGCAAACGCCACAAACCATTCCCCAAGAGATTTTATGCGCTTTCAGAAATGAACCAACGGTGTCAAACACATCGCATGTAGTAGCTGTCGTTTCAAGAGGTTTGCAAAAAAGAAACTCATCTTTAAAGTCACCATCATGAATATACCTCACGTAAACCAGTAACTGTGAACAGCTGGCAACGTCTGTGGATTCATCAAGCTGGATACTAAATACTGGAAGCGGAGCAGATTTAATTTCCTGGATTACCTGACCAAGAATATCAGCAGACATGTCATCTATTCTTCTGCGGACAGTGTCATTAGATAAGGAAATTGCATTCAATTTTGTGACAAATTCTTCTCCGATCATGACTCGAACAATGTCTTTGGCCGCTGGCAACAGCAAATCCTCAGCAATGGTGTGAGGTTTCATAGCTCTGGCGATTCTGAGGGCCACCAAATAGGAAGCTTCAACGGCGGCTACTTTTTGTCTGTCGTATTTGTCATCAGTGTCAAGCCTGGTTTTCTTGAGCCTGTCAGCTCTGCCTCTAAAATAGTCAGCACCCTTGTCCGCAAAGGCCGGATGCTTGCTGTCAAAATGGCGTTTTAGTTTGTTCGGCTTCATAGATTCGGCCGATAGAACATCACAACAAATAACACACTGTGGTTTCTCAATCCCCGCGGTAACTATTGAGGTAAAACCGTACTGTAGAAAACCCTCATTATATTTTCTTTTCTTTACGTTCTTCTCTACACGATCCACTGTGATGGGATGGTTTTCTAGTAAAAATAATATATAACAAGATAAATACATTGCTTTAATAATACATACAATATATACAATACAACATATAGCTCTAATAATACAAAAGATGATCTGTAGAAGTTTTTCACAGTACACGATTTTACATTTACCCAGTGATTACAATTCATCAATGCTGTTTCACCTCCTTTGCTGCTGCTTTCAGCACAGTAGCTGCTCTCTACACGCGTGTGACTGGTCCCAATAACTACATTACGGCACCAACTCTGTCATATACACCTGGCATCAGGGTGTGTGTGATGGGGTGGGTGTGATGACGTCATCATGCAGGGTAATTGTATATGAGCATGTGTGCATGTAGGCTGACCTGCCTGGAGATGGATAGAGTTGCCTCAGTTCCTAAGACCACTGGAAATATGTGAATAAATGGTTTTTAAAATGTATTTAAAATGTAACAGTTTCTCTTCTAAAGAGGGGGGTGTGGGTTTAGCTGTTTTTTGCCATTTGAGTCTGGGCTCTCAAAAGCTGCTGCTACTTTTCTTACTGGCAACTTGACTCTGCCCCTCTGTTCCCGACTGCTAGATTTTTAACTTGTAACATTTTTAAACCTCAGTTAACTCATAGGGTTAGGAAGAAAAGGAAAGGGAAAGAAAGAGAAACCTTTACAATCCTTTTCTGGCTGTCTTAATCTAAGTCTGGAGAACTGACTAACCCACTCTGGTTCAGCTTCTCCCAGCACGGCAATTACTGAGATCTAAATTGTAACTTTTCTAAAACCCCAGTTAGTCCATTTTATCTGAGCCTCATTTCTGCCTGCTTCTCCTGTCATCAGCTTTTGTGCTCCCTCTTTCCCTGTCCTGCAGCAACTGTGCTGTAACTCTGTTGTTTCAACCACCACTCTTCCTTTTATATACCTTTCTCCAAGCTGCTCCCAGAAGTCCAAGCGGCATGCAACCACAAGGGGGAGGGGCTTTTCCCTGGCAAAGCTTCACTCTACATATGTGTTTCTTGATGGTTTTAGGTGATCCCTATGGAAGGGTCTTTCTATCCCCAAAGGGGTTGCAACTCACAGATTGAGAGCCACTGATCTAACTGAAGGTGGGAAAATGAAAACAAGCCTTGTAATACACAGTCAACTGCTGGTATTACAAGGCAAAAGACAGAAACAAGGTGACTCCAAGGAGCCAATCAAGAGTTCTGCTAAGGGAAAGGTCTATATTCCAGGGATCTATGTGAAGGTATCAAATTTAGAGGCCTATGTGGTCCAGATGGAATGTAGAAAGAATGTTAAGAATGTTAGTACACACTTTTAATTCTAATACTCAGAGGGCAGTGGTGGTTCATGCTTTTACTCCCTTAGAAAAACAGAGTGTAGACACAGACACAGGAAGCAGAACTCAGAAGGAGTCAGTGTCACATTGGAAGTGATGTCTGACATGAATCAGGGTGAATGGCATGAATGACAGACAAAGTGAGTAATCAGAGGAAGAGTTAACAGAATGAGTCAGAGTAAGAATACGCCCAACTCTTATGATAGAGAAAACAGGCTCAGCTTACAGCAGAGTTCAGTTACAGAAGGGGTCAGTTACAGAGGAGTCAGTAACACAGGCAGTATGAGGCAAGAAGTCTGGAGCAGGCAGACAGGGGACAAGACACAGAGACAGTGAATAGGTCTGGCTGAGGAGCAGAGAGGCTGACTGAGGCAGTATGGAGCAATGAGAGCTTAAGGAAAGAGACAGAGACCTAGAGGCAGCTTTGCAGAAGAAATCAGTATCAGATGGAAAGAGTGAATCAGTTTTAAGCCAAGCAGAGCAATTCAGTCTGAGGCAGCCAGAGTTTGCCAAACCAGAAAGGTTGAGTCAGAAACAGTAAGCTGGCTCAAAGGGTCAGTTTCAACTAGGCAGCTTAGAAAAAAATTTGAGCCTGAACCAAAAGAATCAGAGTTCAGAAGGAGCTAGTCAGAGTAGTTCAGTCAGCAGTAGGTTTCAGGGGCTGAAGCCTTTTAGGTCCATGCTAGCAGTTTAAATGTTCTAGATTGTATGAAGGCTTCCAGTTCTAGGCTTAAGTATAGATTGTACAGAGGCTGAAACACTCTAGGGCTCCAGGACTAGAACTGGTGATTGAATCAAAGAATAAAAGCCTTCCCACCCAACCAACGTCTACATCTGGTGAATCTGTATCTACAACCTACCATTTGCAATTCTGTACTGCCGAAGGACCTCGATGAAGCCCTCACAGTGACTGAAGTCACTCTGGTTCTGTGCACACTCCAGAAATTGCTTGATCTGAAGAAAGCAAAGCCCACTAGACTGCTGCTCAGGCTCCTGCGAAGACATAACATTAGGTACTTCTGAGAAATGTAGGGGCACCCAGACAAGGGTAGCATTCAGACTGTTAGCTAGGGAGACAACTAGAAAAAGGTGCAAAGTGAGTTTTCCACACAGTAACATGGTAGTTAAAACCATTTGAAAACCTTAAATTTTAAGGTTCAAAAACAGATATTCTCTCCAACTCAAAACCAAAAACGAAACCAAACAATTGACAAAGCAGGTCACCTGGAGTTTAAATGGAAGTGCGGTTCTATGAAGTGTTTGCTCAGTACACACAGGCTCTGGGCTTGATCCTAACACCATAATCACAAAATCAACAATTTAAAAAGGATCAGGGATCCAATAGCAACAGTGTGTGCTTTGTCCTGGGTTTGATCCCTAGCACCACAAACATATATACAACAAAGTGAACCATTCTTACAAAAAAATAGGACTATTATGGGGAAGAGAGATGGATGAGAGTTTCAGTTACACCAGAAATTCAAGAGACTACATGCTCCTTAGAAGGGAAAAATCCACATTTTCAGAGAGAGGGTGAAAAATATCAAGTAAGGAGTCCATAAAGCCATGAAAGGGATTTGTGGCTATGTAACTAAGACAGAATTGAAAGGCCAGGCCTCATGGCTCATGCCTGTAACACCAACACTTGAGAGGCCAACCAAGAAGATTCCTACAAGTTTGAAGTCAGCTTGGGTCAGAGAGTGAGACTTTGCCTCAACACAAAACAATAGAAATACAGAATAAGTGTAGCCAAGATAAATATAAATATAAAAATAGGCAGGGCAGAAGTTGCCATGAGTTCAAGGCTAGCTTGAGTGAGACCCTCTCTCAAACGTCTGTGGATTCATCAAGCTGGATACTAAATACTGGAAGCGGAGCAGATTTAATTTCCTGGGTTACCTGACCAAGAGTATCAGCAGACATGTCATCTGTTCTTCCGCGGACAGTGTCATTAGATAAGGAAACTGCATTCAATTTTGTGACAAATTCTTCTCCGATCATGACTCGAACAATGTCTTTGGCCGCTGGCAACAGCAAATCCTCAGCAATGGTGTGAGGTTTCATAGCTCTGGCGATTCTGAGGGCCACCAAATAGGAAGCTTCAACGGCGGCTACTTTTTGTCTGTCGTATTTGTCATCAGTGTCAAGCCTGGTTTTCTTGAGCCTGTCAGCTCTGCCTCTAAAATAGTCAGCACCCTTGTCCGCAAAGGCCGGATGCTTGCTGTCAAAATGGCGTTTTAGTTTGTTCGGCTTCATAGATTCGGCCGATAGAACATCACAACAAATAACACACTGTGGTTTCTCAATCCCCGCGGTAACTATTGAGGTAAAACCGTACTGTAGAAAACCCTCACTGTACTTTCTCTTCTTAGCATTCTTTTCTACAGGATCCTCTGTCATGAGATGGTTTTCTGGTGAAAATAATATATAACAATAGGTTTAATAATACAAAAGATGACCCACAGCATAGTTCAGTCAATAGAGTTCATTAAAATTTCCTATGATCTATGATTTACCATTCTCCACGCTGTTTTCTTATATACCTGTTACTATCACAAGGGGGCAGTATTAACACCAACCGGGCTGGCTATAAAACGACCAATCAGCATTCAGACTGTTTCTGTGGTACAGATTTTTTTTTTTTTTTTGCAGTAGCTGATGATTTTACAGTACATGGTTTTACATTTACTCGGTAATTACAATTCATCAAGTGTTGTTTTACTGCTCTCTACACACGTGTGACTGGTCCAAATAACGGCACCAACTCCGTCACATGCACCTGATGCACAGGGTGTGTGTGATGGGGTGGGTGTGATGACGTCATCATGCAGGGTATTTGTATGTGAGCATATCTGCATGTGGGCAGACCTGCCTGGAGATGGATAGGGGAGCCATGTCTCAGTTCCTAAGACCATTGGAAATATGTGTTTTTCAGTGGTTTTAGTTGACCCCTATGAAAGGGTCTTTCTACCCCCAAAGGGGTTGCAACCACAGGTTGAGAAACACTGACCTAACTAAAGGTAGCAAAATGAAAACAAGCATTGTAATAGACAGTCAACTGCTGAAATTACAAGGCAAACGACAGAAACAAGTTTACTGCCAACACTGCAGAGAGCCTCATCAAGAGTTCTATGAGGGGACTTTCTCTAAAACCTTACAGGGTTCAGAGGTGTCACTCTACAGTAGTTGGAGAGGTTACCTACCACTTGTAATCCTGCATTGCTGAAGGACCTCAAAGAAGCCCTTAAAGAGCTTGATGTTATTCTGGGTCTGTGCACACTCCAGAAACTGCTTGATCTCAGGAAAGCAAGGCCCACCAGACTGCTGCTCCAGCAGCTGGGCTCCCTGAGGCTCCTGAGAAGACACAACATTAGGTACTTCTGAGAAGTGTAGGGGCACCCAGACAAGAGCAGCATTCCGACTGTTAGTTGGGCAGACAACTAGAAAAAGGTGCAAAGTGAATTTTCCACCCAGTAACATGGTAGTTAAAACCATTTAAAGGCAGAAAGCAAACACACTTTAAGGTTCAAGAACAAAGCAATCTCCTGGCAGTGTTGATACGCACATTTAACCCCAGCACTTGGGAAGCAGAGGCAGGTAGATCTCTGAATTCTAGTTCAGCCTGGTCTATAGAGAAAGTTCCAGGACAACCAGGGTACGCAGAGAAACCCTGTCTCTACCCATCACCTCCCCACCACACACACACAAAAGGAGAACAAAGATATCCTCTCCTCATCTCCAAACCAAATCCAAAAGAGAAAACAAACCAACAACTGACAAAGCAGGTCACCTGAAGTTTAAACGGGAGTGCGGTTCTATGAAGTGTTTGCTCAGTACACGCAGGCTCTGGGCTTGATCCTAACACCATAATCACAAAATCAACAATTTGAGAAGCAGAAGGGATTCGATAACAAGAGTGCGTGCTCTGTCCGGGAATTCATCCCCAGCAACACAAACACATATACAAAAAAGTGAACCATTTGTGAGAAAAAAAATTGGGCTATTACGAGGAAAAGACATGGATGAGCGTTTCAAATACATCAGAAACACAGAAACACAATACGTGCCCCTTAGAAGGGGAAACCCACATACCCAGAGGGTGAAAAATATCAGGTAAGTGTTGTAGAAGTTTATTTTTAAGTTGTGTTTAAAATAATTGCTTTATGCACTGTCGGGTGAGGGGCTCCCTACGTCTTGGTGTTTTGTATTGTCTGTGGGTGTTGGATTATGTGGGGGTGTTTGACTGCACACATCTACATGTGTTATCAGTAGAAACCTGAGTTCTGTGTCTCCTAACACGAGCCAACTCCGCGGCTTCTGCGTATGATGCTTCCACGCAACTGTGTGGGCTGGGTGTGCCACAGGCAGGCCAATCAAGATGTCAGGTGCCATTCCTCCACTGCTCTCCATCTCGCTGCCTTGAGACAGGGCCTCTTACTGAACCAGAAACTTGCCATTTCCCTAAGTACAGCCAAGATGTAGAGTCTGCTCGTCTCCCTTCCACAGTGCAGGAGTTACACATATGTATGGCTATGCATGACTTTTTATGTGGGTTCAGGGGATCTGAACTCAGCTCCTCATGGTTTCAGAGTGAGTGCTGATTCAGTGAGCCACCCTCCCCCAAGCACCACTTAAAAAAACTGGGGAGGGGGACACCATTTTGTGTGCACTTAAACATACTGTGGATCCTAAAATTAAACACAGGCTCCCACATAAAAGCACTTACCTGGTAAGTGATGTCAGGCTTTGTGGGCTCAGCATTTCCTCCTCCACTGAAGCCCCCAGTGATGGCATGACCCAGGGTGTGCCCCACCGCAGAGCCCACGGCCACACCGGCCGCAGTGGTTGCCATCTGAGCCATTAGGCCAGGCTGCCGGGGTGCAGCCGCAGGTGAGCCAACTGCAGACGGTGCAGCTGCTGCTGGAGGCTGAGCTGCAGGTGCTGGCCTGGGAGCAGCCCTCATCTGAGGGGCCCGGCTGCGAAAGAAAAGAACAAAATCTGTCAGTCCCCAGTCCCAGATGGCTTGGAAATTACTTCAGAAATAAAACAGGCCAGGCTCAGTGGACCACACCTGTAATCCCAGCATCAGAAGAAGAGTCAGGAAGAATCAGTAGGTCAAAGTCATCCTCAGCTACACGCTGTTTTTTTCCCTATTTCATATGCTTTATTATAATTTTTTGAGATTATAATTGAGACATTTCACCCTTCCCTTTCCTCCCTCCAAGCTCTCCCAAGTTCATGGCCTCTTTGTTCATTGTCATTGTATGCATATTTGTATATACATACACCTGCCTAAATATAACCTGCCCCGTCTGTATGTTATGTAACACACACACATATGTATATATACATACTTTAGGGCTGATCGTATTATATCGGATAACCAATTGATGTGCTCTCATTGGGAAGACTATTTCTCCCACTGTCAGCATTTCTTAGTGTCTTGTAGTTCTTTTTGTAGGGCCGAGGACTCCGGGTCTTTTCAAAGTATACTTTGGCATATCTACTGTCATGCTTATTGTACATAGTGATTTTAAGCCCAGCCCGAGAAAAGATATCCCCATTTCAAAATATAAAACGAAAAACCAAACATCCAAATGAAAAACAGAAACACCTGAAAACTATAGCTTGTTTTGAACCTATGGATCTTCTTACATCAGCCTCATCCAGTGCTGGGACTACAAGCTGGGACTACAAGCACTTGTCACCCTGCCTGGCTTCACTTTATACTTTTTATTATATTTCATGTATGACTGTTTGCCTACATGTATGTCTGTGTACCATGTCCATGCCAGAAGAGGGCATTGGGTCACTTGGAACTGGAGTTACAGAATGGCTTTGAGCCCACATGTGCTCTGGAAATGTAGTCAGTGCTATTAACTGTGGAGCCAACTTTCCATGCTCATTTTAAATCTTTAAATACCCATACCATATATCATGAAGAAGACTACAGAAACTGTTTCCATTAACTGATTTTATATATATATGTATATATATATATAAAACTGTATCTCTTTATTCTTTTGTTAAGGTTTTAACAAGAAGCATATTTGTCCTTTAAAAAAAAACTATTTTCATGTATCCACATGACCCACAGTATTTTAAAGAACAATTATTTCAATACTTCATAAAATCATAGAATATTAAAAGTTAGAAAGGAAGGTAGAGAGATGGCTCAACAGTTAAGATTGCATATTGTCCTTATGCAAGGCCCAAGTTCAGTTTTCAGCAGCCTTTTAAAAAAATTATTTTTGCTGGGCACTTTTAATAGCAGCACTTGGGAGGCAGAGATAGGCGACTCTGAGTTTGAGGCCAGCCTGGCCCGCAGAGCAAGTTCCAGGACAGCCAGGGCTACACAGAGAAACTCTGTCTCAAAAAAGCATTGGTGTTTTGCCTGCATGTTATGTTTGTGTGAAGGTGTCAGATCTTCTGGAACTGGAGTTACAGTTGTGAGCTGACATGTGGGTGCTGGGAATTGACCTCAGGTCCTCTGGAAGAACAGCCAGTGCTCTTAACTGCTCAGTTATTTCTTCAACCCTTCCCAGCAGCTATTAACCAGAGTGAAACTCTCAGCTCCAGGGCATCTGACACCTCTGGGTTTCCAAAGCTCACTCATTCCTGTGCCCATAACCATTCAGATATAATAAAAACTAGAAAGATCCCCAGAGGTTTATTCAAATATTAAAAAGCTACTACTTGTACAAGAGTACTTCAGAGGCAAGAAAGCAAATACATTCATAGCCATAGTCTTCGGAAGCAGCTACAGGCATTTATGTAACATGGAAAAGTGACAGGGATCTGAAATAGTATCTGATGATTAATAAAAGACAGATAATATGATGCTTCTATAACAAGGCAAATGATCCAATGAAGGCATAAAATAATGCCCATATGTTACACTATAGACTATAGAAGATGGATATATACATGTAATATTTCAAACCCTGGCTTTATGTAAGTACACATTAGGTTGGTAGAGAGTGAGGTACATTTATTAATACATAGATCTATGTGATAATGAGGTTGGTTTTTTTCCCCATATCTCCTCCTAAAGCAGGAAGGATAGTCAACAACTCTAATGTTTATGGTTGGTGGCATACATCTTAAATCCCAGCACTCGGCAGACAGACAGGCTGCTCTCTGTGAGTTCAAGGCCATTCGGGTCTACATAGTACTCAACAGCCAGAGCTGTAGAGTGAGCTGCCTCCAAAAACCAACAGAAAATAAGCAAGCAGCTTTCATTTTATTATTCTATAGGTATCAAATGTCATATTAAAGGAGGCCTGTCAGACAAGTGTTGCCATGGAATATTGAAATTTTAGGATAATCAAGGAGTCTCCCTAACCTAATTAACATTTGAATTAGGATTTAGAACTTGGGGAGGGGGGTGTTGATGAAATGGCTCACGGGAGAAAGGTGCTTGTTGCCAAGCCTGACAACCTGAGTTTGATCCCTGGAATCCACAAAGTGGAAGGAAAACAGACAGCTCCCACAAGTTGCCCTGTGACCTTCCCACAGGCACCAAAATCGAGCGTGTGCACACACATGCATACACACACACAGACAAAATCCAAGACAGTCCCGAGGACTAAGAATGCAAACCAATGACTTGGCTTATTAGAAAATGTGTGGTGGCCCACATCTTTAATGCCAAAAGATGGTGGATCCAGCCAGGGTCACGGTGATACACTGTGTCAAAGAAACAAAACAAACCGACACCCCAAACAAAAAAATCTGTCTCAACTGCAACTTTTATTAATCTTTTGGTTTTTGGAGACAATGTATCTCCACGACTAGCCCTGTTAGCCTTGAATTCGTGTCAACCCTCTCTTGCCTCTGGGAAGACAGAGGCATGGGGAACTATCTTGGTGGTAGAGGGGGCATCTCCCTACTACCGGTACAACTTTCTACGACTGTATTCCCCAAAACTGAGGCATCTGGAATCTAGATGCTGTTAACAATTTCTTACTTATCTTCAGGTGGCGACACGTCCCAATGAAGCGTTTGCCACTACGTGTTAGATCTCCTAGACCCAAGCGGTACACAGGCGGCTACTCAAAAACTAAATGTTGCAAAAAAAAAAAAAATTTGCTTAAAGACCTTTAAAGCGTGCACCCAGCCCTAGGGAAGCGGAGTCAGGAAAAATCAAGGAAGGCCAGCCTGATTATTATATATATATTTCAAGACAGAAAGACAAAACCTCCCAAGAGCTTCACATGGATCATTCTTTCCCCGCCTCTTTGTAGACTATGTCCCCTAAGGCCCTTCCCGAAGCAGTCTAGGCAAATGGTCATGCTTTAGCTTCCTTTCCGGTAGGGAACAGGGGGTGTCTCCTCCCCAGGAGCGGATTCCTTCCCGACTGCTCGCACCGTCTCACCACCCGCCGCCTTCGCAGCCCTCTGGCCACGGAACGGAACCCTGGCCGCCCCCGCTCGGTCCACAGCCCCGAGGTGGGGTTCACCTGGCCGGGGAGGCCACCCGGGAAGAGCGGCCTCGGCTTCCACGCGGCATCTTAGGTGCTTGTACACTCAACGCCTAGAGATGACAAAATTGTGAAACTCCCACGTGCGCCCGGGAGCTTCTGCCAAGAAAAAGGAGAATGGGAGGCGGGGCCTCATCTCGTAACCAATCAGCACTCAAGAGACGCACGGAAGCTAAAGGTCATTGGACTATCAAGACTTCAGTAATGGGCAACGCATCCGCGATGCTTCCTAAACCGAGACTTCAAGGACTTTGCAGCAAGGCGTTGCAGCTAACCGGAAGTTCCTGGGGTTGCACCCTAAAATCTTGTCCTCTGATTCTGTGATAGGTGGTTAGATTTTTGCTTCCGATGGCAAACTGACTTCCTCCGCAACCCACGCCGGTGTTGATTTTGAGATCCTCCTGCCTGAGCCTCAAGTAGACTGGATTGGGGGATTTCAGGCAGGTGCCGCCACGCCTACTGCGTTAACAAGGTTAAATGCAACCCTGAGAGAGTCTACCAGAGGACCTTGAGCTGTTTAACCCTTCTCATGTATTTTACAAAGCCTCAGGTAAAGGAAGCTGGCCTGGAATAGCTGTTCTTGTGCCTCAGCCTTCTAGGGCTGGTGATGCAGGAGAAACTCGAAGTAAAATTGATGTTATAAAAGATTTACTAATAAGCATGCTAAGGAAATGTTACACAAAATAGAATTTAGCTAAAACTCTGCGCTGCGTCCAATATGACTGGAATATTAAGTATACTTATACTTAGTAAAAGTATACTAACTAGGTTTGTTAGAAACTGTGAGAAAGAACATTCTACCATAATTGAAAATTAGGGTTGCTAAGAAAGCTCCTGCTAACGTTTATTCACCAAGAATGACATTCGGTTGGTTAAATGCCATTCCCATTACAAAAGGAGACCACCCTGACTTAAAACTAGTCCATCCCTTATTGACAAGGCTGGTTCCGTTTTGGGCTGCCTAGAGCCTCCTAGTTTCCACCTTAGGCCTGACCTGGGGCAGACCCTAAAAGGTCATCAATTCCAGAAACAGGCCATAAAAATCATCCCCCCCCCCCCCCCCCCCCCCCCCCCCCCCCCCCCCCCGCCAAGGGCAAGCACAGGATAGCCACAGAAATACAGAAGGCCTTATCTCAAGGCTGGACATCCTCACAAGCCAGGAGGTACATGAGTGCCTTATCTTAAGCAATTGGTGACCCCACATGCCAGGAGATATGTGTCTTACCCTGAGGTTAAACATTTGTGTCACAGGAATGTGTATTATTGGCCATCCAGATCCGAGCCCAAAAACCAACCTATGTAACAGTCTATCCACCAATTATGTTCCCAATTACCTCACCCTCGCTGAATTCCCTGCATGCTTTTGCCCTGGGTCGCCTTCTTGACAACTGACTGACCCCTACAGGTAGGGATTTTTGGTTTTTTTTCCCTCGAAATAATTGCACCCTTGCTGATTGCATACATGACTGGTGGTCTCTTGTGCGGCAATTTCGGACTTACCGTTTTGGTGTGTTGGCCTGGAATCACCCCTTGAGACCCTCATCACATTGGGTGCCAGATAATCGGCCTGTTAAGTGAGCGCTCTGTGTCCTTGTGTGTTTCTGTATGTCTGAATCTGTGGCTTGAGCCAAATTCCGAAAGCCCAGATGGCCCAGATGGACACAGTTTTGGGGCCCATACGAGGTGGGCTGAGAGACATCTCCAGCCCACAGAAGGGAACCCGGAAGTCCCGCTGGTGCTGGTGGTCCTGGTGGAATGTGGCAGGTTGCTCATGCTGAACAGAGCCCGCTGCTGTGGGGACAGGCCGTCATTCCTAGTTCTGTTTCTTTTTTCAGTACTGGTACATTTTTTGTTTGTGCTGTTCTCTCTTACGTCCTTGTGTTTGTTGTAGCAGCTGGATAGAGACTCCACGCGGTAAAGGGAAAGATGTCTGTCTTTTGCAGGAACCAATGGCCCACCTTTATGTGGGATGCTCTAAAGAGGGAACCTATCACCTCTCCACCATCTATAGAGTAAAGGATGTTGCTTATGGGAAACCAGGCCACCTGGACCAGGTTGCCTACATAACCACTTGGTAGGCCCTGGCGGAAACACCTCCTGACTAAAACCTTTTCTTCTTCCCCCAAGGGCCATCATTGCAGTGGCGACAGAAAAGGGGGAAAAGGAGGAAAAGGAAGAAAGGGAGAGGGCCCTTGGCAATCGGTTCTTCTTTACCATGTCCTGCCCCCCTCAGGAGATCTTGAGGAGGATCCTTTCATCACCCCCACCCTACCAGCCGCCTGGATATCCAGTGGCAGAGGAGGGAGCAGTGGGAGGGGAGGCTGTGGGGGGTTTGACAAGCCTACCCCACACACAGGCTCCTCCTGGAGGGAGGGACAGCCCACCTAGGCTGGGCCTACCATACTCCCATTATGAGCAGCCACTCCCCACCCCCAATGTGCAGAGCAGGCAGCAACTCGTCTACTGGCATTTTGCCATCAATGACCTTTACAATTGGAAGATGCAGAACCCCAAGTTCTCCGAGAAACCAAGGGGTCTCATTGACTTGTTAGACTGTTTTACTCACCAACCCACCTGGGATGATTGTTATCAGTTACTCCAGGTCCTCTTCACCCCAGAGGAAAGAGAAAGAATTGTCACCAATTGGTTCCAGGTCCAGATGGGAGACCAACCATAAACCCTGACCTCATCAACCTGGGGTTCCCCTTGACTTGGCCCGAGTGGGATTTCAACATGAAGGAAGGTAGGGAGAGATGGAAAGTTTACCTTCAGACTCTAATGGGGGTGGGGTGTTTCTGGGCAGCTGCAAAGGCAGCCCACAAATTTGTCCATGACAGGGTCAAGACAGGTCACCAGGAGTGATTCATGGAAGCCTATAGAACTTACACTCCCTTGGACCCAGAAGCACCAGCAAATCATTCACTCAGCTGTCAGCCTGGCATTCATGATTCAATCCACATCTGACAACCACCGTAAGTTGCAGAGACTGGAAGGTTTTGAAGATAAAAGATTGGCCAAACTCATGGCAGTGGCAGAAAAGGTATATAACAATAGAGACACCCTGGAAGACAGACAGACAAAAGGACTAGTCAAGATTCTCTTGGCAGCATTGGCAGAACCTAATGAAAGGAAGCAGCAATTGAGAAGAATGACAATCGGGAATGGGAGTAGAAGGGAAAGTAGGAATAGACCAGGATTACAGAAGGATCAGTGTGCTTACTGCAAGAAAACAGGACATTGGAAAAATGAAGGTCCTAAGCAGAAATCCCCTTCAAGGGTTTGGTGCTGGAACTGGAAGAGATGAGCGACTAGGGTGGACAGGGCTCGGCGCCCCTCCACGAGCCTTGGGTAACCCTAAAAGTGGAGGAGAGGCCCATTAAATTCCTGTGGACATGGGGGGTGCACAACACTCCATCCTGAAGCAACCTTTGGGGCTGTTGTCCCAAAGACAAACTTGGATGCAAGGGGCAACAGGGATGGACAGATACTCACGGACTACCCGAAGATCAGTTGACTTAGGAAAGGGCTGGGTATCCCACTCCTTCATGGTCATCCTTAAATACCCATACCCTCCATTGGGAAGAGACTTATTGACTAAAGTAGGAGCCCACATCCACTTCAGCCTAACGGGAGTCTCCTTGACTGACGGGGAAGGAAAAGCCATACATGTCCTCACTATGACCTTGGTAGATGAATACAAACCCTCCACCACCGGAGAAAGGAAAGGAATGAGGGAATTTACCGAAGAGACTGGGGGATCCGGACTGGCTAGGCACCGACCCCACTCCCCCATATTGGTACAGTTAAAGGCCAATGTAATGCCAATCTGTATCAGGCAGTACCCCATGCCCAGGGAAGCCAAGCTGGGGATTTCCCCTCCCCACCTAAGGTACCTAAGGGACTTAGGCATCCTCATCCCCTCTCCTGGAACACCCCTCTACTACTGATCAAAAAGCCCAACTCCACTGACTACAGGCCGGTGCAAGACCTTCAAGAGGTGAATAAGAAGGTTGAGGATATCTATCCAACTGTTTTTAACCCATACACCCTCAGCACCCTTTCCCTTTGAATGAGGAGTATACTATACTATCCTGGATCTCAGGGACATGTTTTTCAGCCTACCATTGGCAACTCACAGACAGCCCCTCTTTGCCTTTGAGTGGCTAGACCCAGATGAAGGGTTCAATGGGCAGCTAACCTGGACATGGCTACCCCAAGGATTCAAAAATCTTCCCACCATCTTCAATGAGGCTCTCCATGAGGACTTGGGTGAGTACAGACAAGCCCACCCAAATATCAATCTGTTCCCGTACGTGGATGACTTGCTGATTGCTACTGACACCTTGGAGGCCTGCGAAGTTGACAATGAGGAACTCCTCAGTACCTTGGGAAACCTGGGGTACCATGTGTCTGCCAAGAAAGCTCAGCTCTGCTAACTCTAGGTAACCAAGGTAATCAAGAGGGGAAGAAGATGGCTGTTGAAGGCAAGAAAAGACTATTTTAAGGATCCCCCAGCCCACTAACCCCTAGAAGCTAAAAGAGTGCCTAAGGTCGGCTAGATTCTGTAGACTCTGGATCCCTGGGTTTTCTGAACTGGCCTGCCCTCTGTATAAGGCGACCTGGGGAGGGAAGATCCAGAAGGGGCATTTAACAAGGTCAAAACTGCCTTGTTGGAGGCTCCAGTGCTAGCTTTGCCAGATGTCACCAACCCAGTCCACTTATATGTGGATGAGAGGAAAGGTGGCCAAAGGAGTTCTGACCTGCAAAAGACCAGTGGCCTATTTGTCAAAACAACTGGACCCGGTAGCTACTGGATGGCCTCCGTGTCTCCGAATAATAGCGGCCACCGTTCTACTGGTCAATGATTTTGACAAGCTAACTTTGGGCCAGACCCTTAAGGTGACCACACCCCATGCCATCAAGGGGGTCCTCAAGCACCGACCTCATAGATGGATGACCAATGCCAGGTTAACCCATTATCAGGCTCTTCTCTTGAACCCTCCCCGAGTCCAGTTTACCACCAGCATCGCCCTTAATCCGGCTCCCTGACCCGGACCTGGATGGCCCCCTGCATGATTGTTCAGAGATCCTAAGCCACCTGCAGGGACCACTCAAGGAAGTCCTCCCTAAAGGGACAGAACTAATGTGGTATACAGATGGCAGCAGTTTTGTCAAAGATGGTGCAGGGGCTTCGCTACCACTGAAGATGCAACCGTGTGGGCAGAAGCCTTGCCTCCAGGTACATCAGCCCAGAAAGCTGAACTGATGGCCCTGACTAAGGCCCTACAGCTAGGCCAAGGGACGAGACTTAATATCTACACCGACAGCCTGTATGCCTTTGCTACCATGCATGATCATGGGGCCATCTACGGGGAGAGGGAACTCCTCACTGCAGAAGGGAGAACTGTCAAAAACAGGAGATCCTAAACCTGCATGCTGTCCAAGAAAGTAGCAGTCATACACTGCCCTCGGCACCAAAAGGGAACTGGAGCTAACCCTAAAGGAACCCTCCAGATTGGGATACAGGGAGAGAGGAACTCGACCCGGAATAAATTGGGAAATTGCCTTTACAGAAATTAAACCTGGGTTATATGGATACAGGTGCTTCCTAGTTTGGGTAGATACCTTTTCTGGATGGATGAGTGCTTATCCCATCAAATGTGAGACCGCCACAGTAGTGGCCAAGAAGCTGTTGGAAGACATCATCCCGAGGTATGGCCTCCCTGTACTCCTGGGATCAGACAATGGACCTGCCTTCTCAGGTAACCCAAAAGTTACTCAAAGCTGTGGGGACTAATTAGAAACTCCATTGTGTCTACCGTCACCAAAGTTCAGGACAGGTAGGAAGGATGAATCGGACCTTAAAGGAGACTTTAACCAAATTAATTCTTGAGACTGGTGGTGTCTGGGTGTCTCTCCTTCCCTTGGTTCTCTTCTGAGTCCATAACTCCCCTTATACCTTAGGACTGACCCCTTTTGAGATTAGGTATGCCAGGCCTCTGACCCT
Source organism: Cricetomys ansorgei (assembly GCA_026225945.1). NCBI lineage: Eukaryota > Metazoa > Chordata > Mammalia > Rodentia > Nesomyidae > Cricetomys > Cricetomys ansorgei. The sequence goes on along the minus strand of JAMJFZ010001012.1, from coordinate 5,194,792 downwards.
GTTACCCAATATAAAAGCGGAGGTCCTAGCTGAGTTTGATGATCAAAAGTTTCTCTCCTCCCTGAAAGCTTTGTTCCAGGTACAGGAGCGCTTCTGGCCCCAGCTAAGCATCATTTGTGATAGAGCACTGCCTCCAACACCACATGGGTTCCGGCCTGGTGACCTGGTAATTATCAAACGACATCATAAGGAGACTCTGGAGCCCGGCTGGAAAGGGCCGCACACCATGATCCTGACTATGCCGACTGCAGTCAAGGTTGACGGAGTTTCGGCCTGGATACATCACTCCCTCGTGAAGCCCGTGGATCCACATGCAGACTCCGACTTTGTGCATGAGACCTGCCCAGAGAAAACCAGAGTGGAGGCATGGTGGACAATTACTCACTCCAAGAGACCTGCTCAAACTGAGAATTCAAAGACGCTCACCCTGATCTTGACTCTTCTGACTTGGGGACTTGGAGAAGCTACGTTGCCCCCCCCCCCACTCCCGTAAACACTACCTGGATCATGAGTGACCCAGTGTCAGGAGCATTGTCTATCAATACTCTCACCTTGCCCCTAAGAACACTTGGTGGTCATCCCTCACTTTTGACCTTTGCGACCTGTCAAAGGAACCTTGGGAGGTTAGGGGAAAAGGAATGAAGTACCCTTGGTGTATATTTAATTCCCAATGCAATGCTTTCAAGAATGCCCCCTTCTATGTGTGCCCAGGGACTGGGAGGATTGGGGAAAAGGTTTTAAATTGTAGGAGCCAGGCACATTTCTTCTGCTCAACCTGGGGCTGTGAGTCTTCGGCCACAGATTGGTCACCTCTAGTGAAGGGTGGCCTCATCCAAGTACAGTGAGGAATGGGTGACCCCTGTAAAATTGTCTGGCTGTATAACGACACCAGTGAACCCAGAAAATGCAATACTATAAGGGTAGACTTTACAGAGATGGGCAAACAGGACGCTGGGTGGGAAGTGGGAAAGACGTGGGGCTTAAGACTCTTATGTCTTGGGCTATAATCACAGGGTGATGTTCACCATCCAGAGACAAGGTGAGGTTGGACACAGACATCAGGGACAGCCCATTGGGCCTAATCCCATCCTCAATCCTATTCCATATTCCTCCACCCCTGAGCCAAGGGCGGGAACAACACCCCAAGTCAGGAAGTCTAACCGCCCCAGGGTCCTTGGCCACTGGTCCTGGCCACTTAATGAGGTTCTAAATGCCTCTAGACCAGACTTGACATCAACCTGTTGGTTGTGTCCAACAGCCTCCCTACCATATTCTGAAGGTATAACAATAATTGGCAATTACTCAACCACAACAGACCCAGCCCTCTACAGATGGTCACATTCCAAGCCATGGGGGCTCACGCTAGGAGAAGGAAGGATGTAAAGGTCTTTCCTTAGTCCCAACCAAAACGAAGGTCCCATTCCTATATAATGAACTCTATAATCTAACAATAGAAATATCACCAAATGAGACCAACCCTATGTACCTCCTCCACCCCTGACTCCAGCCCCCCACCCCACATGCATGGTGGGCCTGTATGTCCGGGCTCACCCCCTGTGAATATGAGTAAACTCTTACAACCAGCACTGACTTTTGTGTCCTGGTTCAGTTAGTTCCTCGAATGGTCTATTACAAAGAGGAACAGATGGACTTATGTTTTAACCCACTTCGACAGGAAAATCTATGCGGGCAGTACCAGTTCTCCTCACAGTGTTGCTTGGAGTAGGATTGGCGGGGGCCACGGGAATTGGCACCTCAGTGTTGGTACTCCAGGACCAAAACTATAAGATCCTTAGCTGAGCCATAGATGCTGACCTGTCCGAGTTAGAGAAATCCGTAACTAATCTAGAGAGGTCTCTCTCATTCTTAACTGAAGTAACCTTACAAAACAGGAGAGGCCTGGATCTCCTGTCCATAAAACAGATCCCATCTCAAAACAAAAATAAAAACAAAAACCCAAACCCCACAAACAAACAAAACTAAAAAACCCTTTCAGAGATGACATTTGGATAGAATTCTTTCTTGTACCATATCCTATCTTGGGTCTCCCTGGTTCACTGTTGTGGTGTGTGTCTCTCTCCTCTCTCTCCTGTGGTGTGTGTGTATGTGTGTGTACAAGTATATGAGTGTGCACATGTAGAGGCCAATATCAGATGTGTTCTTCAGGACACATCATTTTTTTTTCTTAAGACCTATTTTATGTGTGTAAATGTTTTGCCTGCATGTATGTATATGTGCCACATGCCCATGGAAGTCAGAAGAAGAACTGGAGTTACAGATGGTTTTGAGCTACCATGTGGGTGCTGGGAATTGAACTCAGGTCCTCTGCAAGAGAAGCCAGTGCCATCTCCCCAGCCCCCATCTTTTGTTTTTGTTTGTTCATTTGAGGCAGTGTTTCTCACTGGCCTGGAACAACATGAAGTAGGTTATGCTAGCTAGCTGGCCAGTGAACCTCAGGAATCTGTCTCTGCCTCCCAAACGCTGAGATTATAAGTGTGTGGGGGGGTGTCACTATGTCCAGCTTTTCAAAAACATGGCTTTTGAGGACTGAGCTCAGGTCCTCAGGCTTTTATTGCAGGCACATTAGCAAATGACTCATCTCCCAGGCTTCGTGAGCTCTTCTTTATACTTCAGAACCCAAATATTTGTTGAACTGGAAGCCAGTTACCACAATAACTGGGGGTTTGGTGGGGAGGGAGAAAAACCCAGAAGAGTTAACATGCATTCTTGCTGTTCTCTTTTAATTGGAAAACCCTAAAAAGGCATACCCACTTGCAAACTACTTACTTAATAATTAATTAGTAAGGAAAAGATTGAAGCTGTAAACTTAAACACTGTCAAAAAGTCCTGTTGACCAACACGGAGGACCACAGTTACAGTTGGAAAATACTTTTAACAGGTCCTTCAGGTTTCCTGTAGAAAATAAGAAAAAAAAGAAAAAGAAACAAAATTCAATTATTCTCCCAAGTCTTACAATGAGCACTAGAAGTTATTAGTTTTCTTTCCTTTGAGACAAGGTATCACTCTAGTCCACGCTGATCTGAAATTCACTCTAAAGCCCAGGCTGGACTCCAACTCATGATCCTCCTGCCTCAGATTCCCGAATGCAAGGATTACAGGTCAAAGCCACTAGTGGTTGTTTTTTATTTATTTATTTATTTTAACAGGGTCTCAAGTAGTCCATGCTGGCCTCAAACTATGTAGCCAAGGATAACCATGAACTTTTGATCCTCTTGCCTCTACCTCCCTAGTGCTATTATTATTAGTATGGGTCCCTTGTGCAGTGCTGGCAGTTGATGCCAGAGTCTGTGTACACTAGGTGAACAAGATCAACTGAGCTATATTCTCAAATTCCCTTTTTCTGTCTCATGTAACTTAGGCTGGCCTCAGACTATGTAGCCAATGACTTTGAACTTTTTTATGTCTTCTTAATTAAAAAAAAAAATCATGTGTGGGCTGGAGGGATAGCTCAGTGATTAAGTGCACTTGGCTGCTCTTCCAGAGGTCCTGAGTTCAATTCCCAGCAAACACATGGTGGCTCACAACCATCTATAATGGGGGTCTGATGCCCTCTTCTGGCATACAGGTGTACATGCAGATAGAGCACTCATAAACATAGATAAATCTTTAAAATAAAATCATGTGTAAAAGTATATGAATCCATGCCTGTGTATCATGTGCATGCAGTGCCCTTGGAGTCCAGAAGAGGGTGCTGGATCCTCTGGAACTGGAGCTACAGATGGTTAGAGGCACCCAACGTGAGTTCAGAGAACCAAACCTGGGTCCTCAGTGAATTCTCTTAACTGCTAAGTCATCTCGTTCGTTTGTCAGCTTGACACAAATTCTATCAGATTGGTCTATAGACAAGTCTGTGGGGATATTTTATCGATTCATGATTGATGTGGAGACCCCAGTCGACTGTAGGCAGTACCATCGTAGGTAGATGGTCCTAGGAAGTATAAGTTAAGTGAACATGAACCTCTGTGGACTGTGCTTCAGTTCCTACCTCTGGGTTCCTGCCCTGACTTCTGTTCATAATGGACAGTAAGCTTTAAGATGATATAAACTCTTCCCTGTCCAAGTTGCTTTTGGTCACAGTGTTTATCAACAGCAATAGAACGCAAACAAGGAGGAATTGTTTTGTTTTGAGACACCGCTTCACGCAGTACCCTGGTTGGCCTAAACTCAAGAGGTACACCAGTTTCAGCCTCCTGAGCATTGAGAATGATTATAGGTGTGAGCTGCCCTAACAGGGTGGATTTCTTGAGATTCTGCATTTACTAGACCTTTCTCACTGAACTGAAAATTTCCAAAAGGTAGAGTTTCACTTGCAGCCAGGAAACCCCTACTGGGGAAGGGGGTGAGTACAGTTATGGCTGGGAAATCTCAGAAGGGTGTGAGAGCTGTAATCTCAAGACTAGAGAGACTGAGGATTGCCACAAACACCATGTCATCCTGGGTCACGCTAGAAATATCAAAAAAACCCCCAAAAACCCCAATATGGTCCATGCTTGAAATTGCATTATTTGGAGGTGAACGCTGAAGGCCTAGGAGTTCGAGGCCAGCCTATAAGCCACATGAGAGAGTGGAAAGAAAAAAGAAAAAAAAAAAGTGAGCATTGTGGCGCATGCCTTATCCCAGCCGTTGGAAGTCCGAGGCAGGACGATCAAGGTCATCCTCAGCAACGCAGTGAGTTCGAGGCCAGCCTGAGATACAGGAGACTCTATTCCCTACCCACCACCAATGGGCTCCGCCTGCCCATACCCGCTCAGGAGAGGTGCGAGCGCGGCCGCGGTTGCAGCTGGCGCTGGCGCCGCTTGCGCTGCCCGTTGAACAGTATCTGCGCCACCTTGCGCTCGTGGCCGCCGGGCACCTGGCGGTTGGTGCGTAGCTGCTGCTCTCGCCGCGTCCGGCCCTTGCTGCGGCCAGCCCCGGAGGCCGGGAAGTCACGCAGGTAGTAGTAGTCCAGGCAGTCGTACAGCTCCTCGTCAAAGCCTGCAGCGGGCAGCGCCTCGGGCGGCGGCGGGCGGCCTCGTGCGCGTGGCCGGGAGACAGGAGGACGAGCTGGCTGGTCCATCGCGGACGGCCGGCGGCCTCGTGCGCGTGGCCGGGAGACAGGAGGACGAGCTGGCTGGTCCATCGCGGACGGCCAGCGGCCGCCGCCGCAGCCGCAGCCGGCTTTCCCAGCCGAGAGGCCCCGCCCAGTGCCCCTATTGGCTCCCGCTGTAGGGCGGGGCCCTCTGTGACCTCACAAGGGGCGTGGCCTCTAGGCGAGGCTTCTTTGTCCCAGATTGGGAATTTTGAGTGTTGCTTGGGGCCTGCATTGTTAACGACTATAAACCTAATGGTTCCTTCGGTCAAAAACCTGAAGGGACGGAACGAGGAAGTGTGGCTCAGTGGGTAGAGTGTTTACCTAGCTTGCACGGAGTCCTGGGTTCCATCGTCAGCGCTGTATAAATCGGGTGTGGTTGTGCACTTCTGTAATCCCAGCACAGGGGTAAATGATGGACCAAATGTGTTTGCTAGACCAGTTTGGGTTGAGTTTTTGCAAAAGAAAATTGGCTTGCTGAATGACTTTCGCTTTGTTCGTGTGTTTCTTCATGTGATGACATTATTCTTTTCCCAACATTACTTTTTCACTGCTATAACCAAATACTTGGCAAGAGTCAGTTTAGGAAAGGATGTATTCGGGTTTACAGTTTGAGGGTCATGCAGTCAGCCCGGAAGGCACGGTGGGCAGGATCATGAAGCTGCTTGCTCAATTGATCAATCAAGAAACGAAAAAGGGGGAATTCTACCACTTATTTGCTTGCTTTTTTTTTTTTTTTTTCCTCTCCATTTTCATTCAGCTCAAGCCCCCAACCCACTGGATAGTGCTGCCTACATTAATGGTGGGTTGTACCACAATCTGTAGTCTGTGGAAACTCCCTTAACAGATAATGAAACCAAACACTCGTTCATAAATTTAGATGGAAGACTAACCATTACAAGTCGAGCCAAGGGACTGGACACAGTTCTTAGCACCGACTGCTTCAAGAGGACCTGGGTTCTCTTCCCATCACCCACATGGCAGCTCACAACTGTTTATAATTCCAATCACAGAGGATCTGGAGCCCTCTTCTGGTCTCTGAGGCACCAGGCCTGCATGTGGCCCACAATTATACATGCAGACAAGACACTCAAACATACAAATAATAAATACATCTAATTTTTTAAAAAAGTGTGTGTGTGTGTGTACATGTGGAGGTCAGAGGACAGTACTCAGAAGTCCATTCTCTCCTCCCACCCTGTGGATCCTGTGATCTCACATTGTCAGGCTTGGCAGCACATACCTTTACCTGATGAATTATCTAGATGGCCTCCTGAGTGCTGGGATTAGAGACATGAGCCACTGTAATGAATTTGGGAGGTGATTCTTTTTAACAGAACTATTTTTCTCTCTCTTTTTTCTTTTTCTCTAGACAGAGTTTCCTATTGCACAGACTGGCCTCCAGATTACTGTGTAGCTGAGGATGTCCCTGAACTCTGGATCCTTCTGCTTACACCTGCAGAGTGCTGAGATTACAAGTGTGGACCCTCACAACCTATTCGTGCATGTGTCCTCCTCCCACATTTTGTATAACATTTTCTAGAATCTTTGTTTTGTTTTTGGAGACAGTTCTGGTTGCCCTGAAACTCACTCTGTAGACCAGGATGGCCTCAAACTATCAGAGATCCACCTGCCTCTGCCTGCCTAGTGCTGGGATTAAAGGAGTTTGCCACTGTTGGCAATAAACAGAGTCCATAGCAGGGTGGGGGCCCCTGCTTCTGGAGAGCCCCGCCCCCTACATAGTCCACAGAACAGGGCTCCCCCTTTGGGAGGGTTGTGCCCCCCACCCAGTCCACAGCGTGGGGCTCCCACTTCTGTGGAGAGCACCTCCCCCTGACATGCCCCTCCATATTTACAGAGCTGTTAGCATCCACAGCCATGTGGAGGTAGCTCTGCCTCAGCCCCGCCCGCTCCCTTGCCACCCTCCTCCAGGTGTCAAATTGTCAAGCTGCTTAGGCCAACTGCTTCATGGTGGGCGCTGCAGGAGGCCATGGCAGCAGGGGGAGTGAGTTGAGGACTGGGCTGCTGGCTGCCTGCTCCTGGCCCAATATGGCACTTCACAGCTATCTGTGTTTCTGCCGGGAAGCAAGTCAGACTTTCCCCAGCGAGCCTAGTCTCTCCAGCTGCCAACTTCTGTTCAGGGCTGCTGCTTGCCTCCCTTGCCAACCTGCTGGGGACACCAGGGACCCAGCCACCATCTCCTGTGCCCATCATGAACCCTAAATGGTGCTGAGGACCACTGGGGAGCCAGCATATTTCCCCTTTGGGGGTAGTCTGGCTCTGCAAGGCCAGGGAGCTCTGGGACTTGAGACCTCCCCATAAGAAAGCTCCTCCCCAGGACTATCAGGGACCCCACTCCTAGCTGGCTGTGGGGTTCCCAACCTGGCAGAACAGCACAGAAGTGATTCCAACTAACACAAATGGCGCTAAGCTGGACTTGCCAAATAAGGGCAAAAAATCCCCACCAATTACAGGCCACCCTGGGAGGCTCCGCCCCCTCAGGGACACTATATAAAGAGCAGCCTTCTGGAATCTACTGATGGAGGGGCACGGCTTCAGCTGCTGCCTTCCTCCCAAGTGGAGGCAGCCATCAAGAAGCATAAAGAACACCTCAGCTCAGTCAGGGATATTTCCCTTTAAGGCTGCAACATTGGGGACACCTTACCACCTTAAAGCTGTATGGTCCCTGAGCTCCAAACTGCCAGGGCACCTTCCTGTCAGAGCTGTGTGGTTCCTGGGCTCCTGAATGCCAGGCCACTTTTCCATCTCTGTTCCAACTGAATAAAAAATCCTTACAGCCACCATGCCTTGCTCACAGACTCTGTAGACCAGGCTGATCTTGAATTCACACAGTTCTTCTTGCCTCTTCTTCCCTCTCCCTCTTGAGTACTGGGATTAAAAATATGAGCCACCACCACCCAGCCATCCAGACTCTTATTTTTCATTTTATTTTATTTTTTGATTTTTCAAGACAGGGTTTCTCTGTTGTAACTCTAGCTGTCCTGGAACTCACTCTGTAGACCAGGCTGGCCTCGAACTCACAGTGATCCGCCTGCTCTGCCTCCCAAGTGCTGGGATTAGAGTTTGCCACCATGCCAGGCTTCCAGACTCTTTTTCCCCCCACTTCAAGACAGGGTTTCTTTGTGTAGCTCTGGCTGTCCTGGAACTAACTGTAGACCAGACTGATCTCAAATTCACAGAGATCCCCTTGCCTCTGCCTCTGCTGGTATCAAAGGCATGACCACCACCACTCAGCCAGATTATTTTTTAAAGGCTTATTTTTATTTTATGTGTCCGAGTGTTTTGCCTGCGTGTATATTTGTGCACCACATGCCTGGTTCCTTGGAGGCCAGAAGATGACCTTGAGGGTTAATCTTGGCCGTCAATTTCTCATACCCAGGAAGAAGGAACCTCAGTTGAGGAATTGCTTCTATCATATTGGCCTGTGGGTTTGTTCTTGACTGCTAATTAAAGCAGGAGGGTCCAGCCACTGCAGGCGGTACTATCCCTCGGCAGGTGGGCCTGGGCTATGTAAGAAATGCAGCAGTCTGTGAGCCTGGAACCAAGCCGGTAAGTAGCTAAGCATCAGTCCTCCATGGTTTTTGTTTCAAGTTCCTGCCTTGAGTTTCTACCATGGCTTCCCCAGATGAGGGGAAGCCAAAGAAGCCCCATCTCTCCCTCCCCTAAAGTTGCTTTTGGTCAGTGTTTTATCACAACAACAGAAAAACAAACTAGAACAAGGACATCAGATCCCCTGGAACTGGTGTAAACAGACAGTGTAAACCACCCTGTGGGTGCTGGGAACCTGGTCCTCTGCAAGAGCAGCAAGGGAGGGCTCTTAACTGCTGAGCTTCTCTTCAGCTCCCTTGCATATGGTTTGTTTTTGTTTTTGTTTTTTTAAATGATCAACTCTATTTAAGTTGACATATGCTGAAGGATTTAGATGAGTTATCATCAGACTGTTATCACAGGGAACCCACAGGAGAGTACTGCTTCAATAACAATGCTAAGCTGGCGTCTAATGCCACGTTCACACTCTCTTACAGAAAGTAAGTAGTAGGATTTTCTAGAGGCTACATAAAGTAGATAGAACACTCAATACCTTTTAAAATTGTTTTCTTTCCTTCCTTCCTTCCTTCCTTCCTTCCTTCCTTCCTTCCTTCCTTCCTTCCTCCCTCCCTTCCTTTAAATACAGGGTCTATGTAGCTCTGGCTGTCCTAGAACTCATCACGTAGGCCAGGCTACAAAGAGATCCTTCTGTCTCTGTCTCCTGAGTACTTAGATTAAAGGTGCACACTGCCACCTCCAGGCTAAAGTAGGTATAACAACAGACTGAATATTGGTAGGAAAATACATTTGCCTTAAAAAATTGTGTGTGTGCTGAAAAAGAGAAAGAGAGAGACAGACAGACAGACAGAGGTGTCAGTATGCATATAGATGTCAAGGGTCAACTTTCTGGAGTCCGTTATCTCTTTCCACTCCACTGAGGCTAGGGTCTCTCTCTTTTCTGTTGCTGTTCGTGTTCCAGACTAGTTGGCTGATTCACAGACTTCCTGCTGACTCTCTTGTCACCATCCACCCACCTCACCATAGAAGTACTGGATTACAGCTGTGCACTGTCACATCTGGCTTTTTATTGTGGATTCCTGGCCTCTCACACAGGTTGTCAAGCTTATACAGTAGGTGTTTTTATCCGCCAGGTCATCTCCCTTGCCAGACAGATGGGTCAATAACGTGATTGCCATGCAAACACAAGAACCTGAGCTTGATTCTCCAAAGCCTACATTAAAAAGCTGGGATTGGCAATTTGTGCCTGTAATCCCAGAGTCGGGAAAGCAGACAGGAGGATCCTTGCAGCTTGCTGGCCAGTGCGCCTAGGCAAATTGGTGAGCTACAGATTCAACGAGGAGACTACAAAGTATAAGATAAATGACACCTGGCATCGACTGCTGGCCTTCACATGCACATACAACTTCCCCAAACATACAAAGAAAAAGGTACACACACACACACGCACACACACACACACACACACACACACACACACACACACACTGAGCCATCTCACTGGCCCTTTAATTTTTTAAAATTTTAGTTATTATTCTTGCTGTGTGCATTTGTATGTATGATGTGTACGAGAGAACAGGAACATGTGTACCACAGTGTGCATGTGGAGGTCAGAGCACAGCTTTTGGGGATTGATTATCTCCTTCCACGTGAGTTCTGGGACTCAAACTCAGGTTGTCAGCAGTAAATACCTTCTACCCACTGAGACACCCTGAGAGAGCTGCCATCATTTTTTTTTTTTCAGACAAGGTTTCTCTGTGTACCCCTGACTGGCTTGTAACTTCTACCTCTTTCGAAACAAATCCCATCAGATAAGGTCTCATTTTGTAGCCCAGGCTGGCCTAGAACTCACCATCCTTCCACCTTAGCCTCCCAAGTGCTGGGGTGACAGCACTGTGTCTGCACTCTTTTTAAATTATTTATTTAATATTTATTTTATGTACATGGGTGTTTTGCCTACAGGTATGTTTATGCACTGTGGATATGCAGTACCTATAGAGGCCAGAAGAGGGGGTAGATCCCCGGGGACTGGAGTCACAGACAATTGTTAGCTAGTTGTCTGTGCTGGAAACTGAATCCTGGTCCTGTGGAAGAGCAGCTAGTACTTTCTTCATCTTTCCAGCTCCTCACCACACTCTTTTCTTTTTAGATTCATTTTCTTTAATCTATTCATTTACTGTTTATTTATTTTTGAGACAGGGTTTCTCTGTGTAGCTCTGGCTGTCCTGGAATTCTATCTGCAGACCAGGATGGCATTGAACTGAGAAATCCACCTGCCTCTGCCTCCTGAGTGCTGAGACTAAAGGCATGCACCACCACACCTGGGTATTTTTATTTTATTTATAGGGTTTTGTCTGCATGTATGCCTGTGGAGCCCAGAAGATGGTGCCAGATACCCCAGGACTGGAGTTACACAGGGTAGTGAGCAGCCATGTGGATGCTGGGAATTGAACCTAGGTCCTCTGGAAGTACAGTCAGTGTTGTTAACCACTGATGGCAGTTGAGCCATCTTTCTAGGCCCAAGATTTATTTATTTTTTATTTATACACACATTTATTTATTTATACACAAATGTGTGTCTGGTCGAGTGTGTGAGGGTTCCTGTGGAAGTCAGAAGAGGACACTGGCTCCCCTGGAAGTAGAGTTACAGGCCATTATCAACAGCCCAATGTGGGTGCCAGGATTTGAACTCCGGTCCTCTGTAAGAGGAGCAAGCGCTGTTAACTGCTGGGTCCTCTTTCCAGCCCTCACACACGCTCTTGTGAAGACAGGGCTGAGTGGGGATGGTTAAGGAACTTGGACTTCTTGCCTCTTGCTATTTAAATCAGGAGTGATAGGACCATAGTCATCATTCAGACTGTGCCCAAAAAGCATCAGGAACAGATGGCTCAGTGTGCATGTTGGAAACCTACACTGGGGAACACATTGGGATTAGAGAAGGCTTTTTAAATAGAAGAAACACAAGTGGTTCAAATGCTGGCAAGAAATAACTCCGTAGAGTGGTGGTGAGGTTTACAGATAAAGTGGAAGGAAAATTGGTGAGTATGCAGAGAAGGCAGGGAGACAGGAGATCCCCTGGGGGAGGAACTGCACCCCCCCCCCACCTCTGGTGCTGGAACAGAATACCGAGTTCTGTTCGTGCTAGGCCAGGTCTCTCCTGCTGAGCCACACCCCAGTTCCTGGCCTTTGGTTAGAACAGAAGGGAAGAGTGTGGTAGTACATAAACGCAAGGCCGAGAAGTTCAAGAGGGAGTTGGGTGTGGTAGCAAATACCTGTTAATCTCAGAGCATCAGAGGTAGAGGCAGGAGGATCAGAGTTTCCAGGTCATCCATCCTCAGCTACATAACGAGATGGGGCAACATGAGACACATACACACACACACACAATCTGGCAAGAGACCTGCCATCTCCGTGGAGGCATCAATGGTCCAGTGAAGTGTGGTGGTTGCGAAGTTATTGCACAGTGGCTTCGTGTGATTTTTTTTTTTCTTTTTTCTTTTCCTTTTATATTTATTTATTTACTTGGTTTTTAGAGACAAGGTTTCTCTGTGTACCTCTGACTGTCATGGAACTCACTCTGTAGTCCAGGATGACCTCCAACTCAGAGATCCGCCTGTCTCTTCCTCCTGAGCGCTGGGATTAAAGGCATGCGCCACCTAGCTCAGCTATTTTTATTTTATGTTTATAGGGTTTTGCCTTGCAGATATGGCGTGCAGTGCATGTGGAGGCCAGAAGATGGCGACAGATACCACCCCAGTACTGACGTTAGAGAGTGTTGTGAGAGACCACGTGGATGCTGAGAATTGAACCTAGGTCCTCTGGAAGTTAAGAGCCACGAGCTCTTAACTGCTGAGCTAACTCTCCCACTGCCCGGCTCTGTGTAATCTTACTCCTGCCGGTCTCACACTGCCAGCAAACCTGAAGCTCCAGTCACCCCTTCCTCCTTTCCCAGCATCTTCCCTCACATATTTCTCCTGCAGATGGTACCTCCTGTTAAACTTCGTCTCCAGTGGATTCAGGAGACACACCTGAGAAGGGGGCTTACCTTTCATACCTGGTCAGCCCTGCTGTGTGTAGGTTGATGGTACCAGCAGAGTTTTCTACAGCGTCAGCCCACGTTTCTGGTGGAGCACCTCAGAGACACATTCACTATGGACACAGAGTTTCAAATTTACGCAATCTAATCTAGCAGCTTTGGGAGCAGACTGGGTGGATTTTTAACATTCCCTCATAGTGACCCTTCTCCGACATTCAATCTTGGGACTGTGTCCTGCCTAAGAAGGCCGGGACCTCTCCTCGAAACGAATCCCTTCTTGGGTATTCTTTCTCAGCCTAGGATCAATAGCTGCTTCTCATGTTAGTATAGCGCTGGGGACTGAATCAGGGTCTCAAGCATGAGGGTTCCACCTCAGAGGCACACCCCCAGCCAAACTTTCTATCCTCCTGCCTCAGTCTCCTGAGTGCTGAGATTATAAGCATGGGTTACCATGCCTACTCTAAGGTTATAATCTTTTCTTTTTAAAATGTTGTTTTTAAGGGGCTTACTGTGTAGCCCTGGCTCTGGCCTGGAGCTCAATATGTAGACCAGGTTAGCTTCAAACTTAGAGATTATCTGCCTCTGTCTCTTGAGAAGGCCATTTCTTGTTGTTGAGACAGGGTCTCACTCTGTAGTCTTGCCTGGTCTGGAACTCTCTTTGTAGACAAGGCTGGCCTTAAAACTCACAGAGATGGACTTGCCTCTGCTTCCTGAGCACTGGGATCCACAGGCACACCATAATGTAAGTATCCCTCACACAAATAAGTAAGTGAAAACATAATTTACAAGAGCTGCTGTGCTGGGTGGTGGTGGTGCACACCACTAAGCCCAACACTCGGGAGGCAGAAGCAGGCAGGTCTCTGTGAGTTCGAGGCCAGCCTGGTCTACAGAGTGAGTTCCAGGACAGCCAGAGTTACAACAGAGAATCTCTCTCCCTCTCTCTCTCTCCCTCTCTCTCCCTCTCTCTCTCTCTCTCTCTTTCTCCATATATATATATATATGTTTATATATATATATATATATATATATATATATATATATATATAAAGAGCTGCTTATTCTGAAGAAGATCTAGTTAAGGATAGCTGAGAATCTATGTGACTCATGCCCCAGGGAGTTTCCAGAAGGTAAGTACAATGGAGAACAGGACCAGTGACATTCCTTTATGATTATGATTGTGTTCTCATTTTTCACTTCTGACCTAGCAATGGCATTTCTGGGAGACATGAGTTACACCTTTACTGTCATTTGATTTGATTTGTGTAGATTATTAGTAACGTAAGCTTTTATTAGTAATGGTGCAAATACATGGCTCTCTTCATCTTTCTTTTGTACGTGCAAACTCAACTAAACATGAAATATCTGGAAAGCGGCTGGAGAGAAGGATCAATGGTTAAGAGCACTTACTGCTCTTTCAGAGGACCATAGTTAAATCTTCAGCACCCAAAATACACTCTTGACTCCAGTTCTAGGGGACCCAATGTCCTTTTCTAGCCTCTTCAGACACCTGCATGCATTTGCACACACACACACACACACACACACACACACCACACACACACACACACAAATAATACAAACTTTACAAGTATTTGGGAAGGAGCTGGAGTGATGGCTCAGTGGTTAAGAGCACTTGCTGCTATTGCAGAGGACCTAGGATTAGTTCCCAGCACCCGCATGGTGGCTATAGCCATCTGTAACTTCAGTTCCAAAAGATCTGATCCCTTCCTCTGGCCTCTGCAAACACACACATGATGTACATACATATATGTACTCAAACAGTCATAGAAGTAAATAGATAAATAACATATATATGTATATATACATATATATATACACTGCCCCCCAAAGAATAATAATAATAATAATAGTAGTAGTAATTTTTAATCTTCAAATTTTATATAATATAGTTATAGATATCTATTGGTGAGGGGCTTGTGCACTGAATACTTTTTGTCATTGCTTCCTAAACAATACAATAAAAATCACTTATACTGGTACTAAGTCCAGTAAGTATCTAGAGATGATGTAAAGCATACAGGAGGAATCAGGCGCGGTATGCATGCCTGCAATTTTAGCTGTTTATGAGGCTGCAGCATAAGGGCGTCATACTCAAGGCCAGACCTGGCAATCCTATTAGCTAAGTTTCTCATTGCTGTGACAAGAGGACTGCTAAAGCTAATTTAAGGAAGAGAGAGTTTATTGTGGCTCACAGTTTGAAGGAGCGGTCCATCCTGGTAGGGAAGGCCTGGTTATCGGGCAGCTGGCCACATTGAGTCAAGAAGCAGAGCAAGACGAAGGTTGGACTCACTTTCTCCTTTTTATTCAGTACATAATAGTTGGAACAAATCTCGCCTACGTGTGCCCCCACCCGTGGCTTTCCTTGTCCCAAGAAGCAGCCACACCTTGCCCGCCCGCAGCTGGCCACCCCCAGGAGGGAAGCCTCAGGGGTTGCGCTGAGTGGTGGCATGGTTCCTCACTGCGTTCCTATCCCACCTTTGACTAGAGCCCTTGAGCTGATGAGAACAGGAACTTGGGAGGTGCCATCAGAGGGGCATGCTTAACTTTATTGCAAGGGTCGTCATATATTTATGGGATTCAGGGGGAGGATGGGTCCCCTGGTACCCAAGGGCAATACATTGGTTGAAACAGGTAAGCAATTCTGCCATTCGCAGCCCGGCTCCTGAAGGAGGTGGAACTTTCCCATAGCCCTGGTCTGTCAGCGCAGAGGGGAGGGGCCAAACTACCTCCAGCTCTTTGGGATAAGAGCTGCTCAAGCAAGTGCCCTCTTAGACCCATAACCTCGTGGCATGACCATTCCATGGGGTACCACACAGAATCCCAGCCCATTGACGGTGCTATCCACATACCTGGTGAGTCTGGTTTGCTTAGTTAAACCTTTCTAGAAATAGCCTCATAGATATACCTAGAGGTATATTTCCATGATGTTTCTAAACCCCATTGAGTTGACAATGAAGACAAGCCATGATCCAAGCAATTTAGCAAGAAACAATCTCAAACTTTGCAAAGTGGCTGAGAATGTAGTACAGTGGTAGAGTACTCGCCTGGCAGGCACAAGACTCCATCCAGGTCTGATCCCAGTACCATGAAATACAGCACAGTTGTGTATGTGTGTATATAGCTTTGTATGTGTGTACATATGTGCCATGATATGCATGTGCAAGTCAGAGGACAACTTTCAGGTCTCAGTTCTTTCTTTCCAAGATGAGGGTCCCAGAGACTGAACTCAGATCATCAGGCTTATTGGCAGGTGCATTTACCCATAGAGCCTTCTCAGAGGCCTGAATTAATAGACGCTAACTTAGTTAAGGTACCTGAACCTTAAATCAGTAGATTTTGATCTGTGAGTCTATACTTCATGGATAACAAAGGATGAAGAGGATGAAGGAAGGTTTTGTGTCTGTGTGTACATGTATGTGTGTGTGTGTGTGTGTATATATATATATATGTATATATATGGTACATACACACACACACACCCATATATATGCATCCATTGTAAAGGATATTTGAACACATAGACTGAGGCATTTTCTTGGGATTTTGAAATTACCATCAGCAAACATTAAAGAAGAGCTAACGTTGTAGCTCACAGCTGTGATCCCAGCACTTGGGAGGCTGAGACAGGAAGACTGCAATGAATTTGAAGCCAATCTGGGTTCTATAGTGAGTTCCAGGCTAGCCTGGGCTGCAGAGTAGGTCCTAGCAAAAAAACAAAAAAACAAGACACAAAACAAAACAAAAACTCTGAAGAAGTACAAAGTACTGTTACTAATGAAAATGAGATTACTAAAGGAAGTCAGGAGTCAACAGGACTTTGCCTTTTAGTCACCTTCCAGCACAGCATGGCAAAGGCTGGGATGTCTGAACATCTGATCCTTCCACCCTGATCAAGAGGTCCTGGAGTTAGTACTTCTTTTCAGATCATCATCTGAGTGAAGTCAACAGCTATTTCCCAAACACAGAGGTATTGAGTAACAGCGTCAGAAAGTGGGCTTGTATTTGTTTAGCCATAACTAGTTCCTGCCTTGGGCAGATGGAATAGTGTTGATGCGTAGGTAATCATGTGAATGCACATAAGCATACACTTGAGGGTAGGACTTGATAACGCTGGCAGAAGGTGCACCGGTTTGGGCACCAAGCAAAATTTGAACTCTGCCCTTACTGTGTAAGCACAGAATTAAGAAATACCCACGAGCCGCTGGAGTGCTGATTCAGAGGCTAAGAGCGCTGGCTACTATTTCAGAGAATGAGTTGCCAGCATCCACATGATGGCTCACAACTGTAACTCTAATGCCAGAGGGATCCAACATCCTCGTCTGGCCTCACAGGTATACATGTAGACAAAACATATACACAAAATAATAAAATCATTAAAATGTTTTGAAAAGAAATACTCATGAACCTTAGTTTCCTATTCTGGGAAATGGTTATGATAGTCTGTTCTTTAATGGTTGGTATGTAGGTTAGATAGATAATCCAGTGTGTCTACTAAGATAACAGCGTAACTAGCAAGATATTTAGTGTGTAAGTGAACAGCTACTACTTCTCTTGGCTCATCCTCAATCAATGCTTAAGAGAGATAGCTCAATGGGTAAAAATGCTTCCACAGCATCTTAGGGTTTCTATTGGTTTGATAAAATCACCATGACCGAAAGTAATTTGGGGAAGAAAGGGTTTATTTTAGAGTCCATCATAGAGAGAAGTCAGGGCTGGAACCTGGAGGCAGGAACAGAAGCAAGAAGCCATGGAGGATGGCTGCTTATCACTTGTTCTCCATAACTTGCTCAGCTGCTTTGTTATACACCCAGGACCACCTGCTAAGGGATAGCACTACCCACAATGGGCACCTTCCACATCAATCATTAATCAAGAAAATGCCTTTATAGACTTCTTTACAAGCCAGTCTGATGAAGGTTTTTTTTTGGTTGTTTTTTTTTTTTCTCCAGTTAAGAATCACTCTTCCCAGATTTGTCTGGGTTTGTGTTAAGCTGACAAAAAAAAAAAAAAAAAAAAAAAAAATCTTGACCCAGGGGCAAGCTTGACAACTTCAGCTCAGTTCCTGATACCACAGTGGAAAGAGAGTACCAACTCCAGGAAGTTATCCATTGCCTTCCACACCTGTGCTGTAATTCCAGTTCCAGAGGATCTGACACCCTCTTCTAGCTTCCACTGGCACCAGACACGCAAATGGTGCACAGACTTGCACGTGAGCAAAACACCCATGCATATCAAATAAAATGAAATCAACTATCATGACTCTTTTTCATGTACAGTTTCTTTCTTTGTTTTTGTTATTCTGTTTTGTTTTGTTTGGTTTTTTAAGACAGTGTTTCTCTGTGTACCCCTGGCTGTCCTGGAACTCACTGTGTAGACCAGGCTGGCCTCAAACTCACAGAGATCCACCTGCCTCTGCCTCCTGAGTGCTGGGATTAAAGGCCTGTGCTACTACTGCCCAACTCTCCATACCCACTTTACCACTGAGCCATCTCTCTGGTACCCACAGAAAATTCCAGATGCCCTTTCTTTTCCTCTACCCCTTTCTTTAGCTATTGGTTTAGAATCATCTATTGTGGCAGAGACTATGGAAAAATCTGTGGTTGGCCAAAGGTTCTTGACATGGATAGATCCTATTTTCCTGTCCAAAGGTCTGTGGAAAATGCTACCTTTATCTTCCAGGTTGAAAAGCTTAGCCAGCACTGGGCCAAAGCCAATTCTATATTAATTTTACAGGCATATCATATGTCCTTCGATGAAGGATGCATTCTTCTATAGCTTTACAGAAATTTCTTGTTTCATTTTTAGGTTCACTACTCATGGAGTCATCACAATTTCAATAATCCTTTACTTAATTTATTTTTTTCTTCAGTTTTTTTTTAAAATAGTATTTTTATCCAGCCAGCGGTGATACACACCTTTAATCCCAGCACTCAGGAGGCAGATCCCTGTGAGTTCGAGGCCAGCCTGGTCTACAGAGTGAGTTCCAGGAGAGCCAGAGTTACAACAGAGAAACCCTGTTATTTTAAACTTATTGCTTGACAGTATATTGATATATATATTCATACATATGTGCAATATATCTTGAACATATTCGTTCCCAACTCTTCCCAGATCTCTCCTCATAACAGTTTTTTGAGACAGGATCTCATGTAGCTCAGGCTGGCCTTGAGTTCAACTTGAAACTTGTGATGGCCTTGAAGTCCTGATCCTCCTGCCTCTGTCTCCTGAATGCCGAGATTTCAGGCATATGGAACCACACCTGGCTAAAGAGTCTTTTTGCTTGATTTTTTTGTGATTTGGGGCATCAAACCCAGGGCCTGGTGCACGATAGGCAAACGTTTTACCGAATGAGCCAGTGAGGCACACCTCAACCCTCCCTTGCCTAATTTCTAGTTATTGATTCTTTTTTATTGCCTTGCTAGGTTTTTTTTTTTCCCTCTCTCTCAATTCACTATGACTGACAGGTATCAGACCCCTGGAACTGGAGTTACAAATGGTTGTGAGTTGCCATATGGGTGCTGGGAACTGAACTCTGGAAAAAGCACCAGTGCTCTTAGCCGCTGAGCCATCTCCCCAGTTGGGCGAAGACAGCAAGCGCGGACGAGTTGTTCAATGCTGTGCCTCACCTTGTGCAAGCTCTTTGCTACTGTGTGCTGACTGACTGACGCCACACATTCCTCCACCATGTACCAGTGAGGGAATGAGTGTTGCTCCTGTCCTGCCATCTTACCTAGAGGTTTCCAGTACCACCTGCTTCCAGGTTCTGTGTGGTTATACCTCTGCTTCTGTCCTGTCTACTTCCTCCTTCTCTGATTTATTCTCTCCCTCCTTTTCCCTCCCCTTTCTTCTTCACTTCCTCTCATCTTCCAACCTATTTCCTTTCTTCTATCTTTTGTTTGTTTTGAGACAGGGTCTCTCTACAAAGTCCTGGCCATCCTGGAACTTGATCCTCAGACCTGGCTGGCCTTGAACTCACAGAAATCTGCCTTCCTCTGCCTCTGAGTTCTAGGATCAAAGGTGTGCGCCACCATACCCAGCGGTGCTTAATATATTTTTTTAGTGTTTGTTTTGACCCTGGGTCTCACTATGTAGGCTAGGTCAGCTTTGAACTTGTGAGTGTCCTGCCTCAGCCTCTCAAGAACTATGCCGCTACTCTCCATGAATGTTTGTATCGAACTGAGTGAAGACTAGAAAATCAGGCAAACTATGTGAGTCTCCACTGGTGTAATCTTTTTGAGTTACCCTTTAGCCTATTTGTTGCCTGTCGGCTCATTGTTTGTGTGTTCTCTTTCGTCTTTTTGGGGTGTGTGTGTGTGTTATGAGCACGCACTACAACGCGTGTGTGGTGGTCAGAGGACAACATTCAGGAGCCAGTCTAGTTCTCGCCTTCCACCGTGGGTTTCAGGGCTTGAACTCAGGCTGTCAGTCTTGTGGTTGAGCCATCTCACCAGTCCTCCATCTTATTTTTTGAGGCAGGGTCTCTCATTGAAGCTGGAGCTCACTGAATGGCTAGATTGGCTGGCCAGTGAATCCTCCCATTTCTGTCCCCTTAAGCACTGAAATACTGGCTGCGGCTGTGCTGCTACGCCGGGAGTTTTTCCTGGCTTCTAGGGATTGGGTCTTTGTGTTACCAACTGAGCCATCCTCTTACACCTGTTTGCATATTCTTAATCAGTGCCCTCCCACACCTTCCTGATTTGAAAGTTTCTTTTACATCAAGAATAAGATAATTTGGAGGTTAATTTAGCTTAATTGGTAATGTGCTCGTCTGGTATGCATGAAGTCTAGGGTTTGATCCTCAGCGCTGCATAAACCAGGCATGGTGGTGCACCCCTGTGATCCTAGCATTTAGGAGCCTCCTGAGGCAGGATGACTTGGGGGGGATGATCAGGATTCAAGGTCATCCTGAGCTACGTAGCCAGTCAGAGAGAGATCAGCCTGCACCACATGAATCCCTGTCTAAAAACATCAGAGAGAGAGGAGAGCAACACCGAGAGAGAGAGAAAGAGAGAGAGAGACAGAGACAGAGGCAGAGAGACAGAGAGGCAGAGAGGCAGATAGAGAAGAAGAAAAACGAGTAAAGCAAATTTACCTCTACTTAACGAACCTAGTTTTCACTCACAATGTACAAAAAAAATTTTTTTTTCTGGCCACCTCAGCCCTCTGGGGAAGGCATCTGGAGCATGGCCAACCCATTCCAGCCTTTGGCCTCCATTGCAAAGCAAGCAGAGTGTCTCTCCATTCAGGCATGGGTGCTGTTCAAGAGCTTGCACAAACACAAGGTTGAGAAATAGCATTTTTGGAAAGGGTGTTAAAAAAAGGCAAAGGACAGTGTGACTTGTCCTCTGAAATGGAGGCACTTCAGTGTCGCCTCCAACAGCTTCCCACCAAACTCTGGAAGTGCAGACAGGGTCCAGTCTCAATAGGCTTCCAGTGGTAACAGTGGGCCTAAGAACTGCCCTTCTCAGCCGGGCAGTGGTGGAGCACTCCTTTAATCCCAGCACTTGGGAGGCAGAGGCAGGCGGATCTCTGTGAGTTCCTGTCTTGAAAAACAAAACAAAGGAACAAAGAACTGCCCTCCACGACTTGGCTTGTTAGACCTTCTGCTGCTGTGAAAAATGCCTACTAGAAGCCATTTGAAGGGGGAAAGAAGGTTTGTTCGACTCAGTTTGAGGCATTTCCTTTTGATCTGTGGTCATTTTACTCCATAGAAATGATCTAGGATGTGCTGTATTAATCTCTTAGATCTATCTCGACCCAGTGAAGCTGGTAAACAAGATTGACCATCATGCTTGGAATTATTTAGTCTGTTATCTCTCTCTTTATATACATCTATCTATCATCTATCTATCTACTTTTGAGATAGGGTGTCAGGGTTCAAACTTAGAGTCAGATCTTTGTGCTATGTAAGCACTCTACCAACCAAGTCGAATCCCCAGCCTAATTTAGTTTCTTTGGTCCCCAGTTTTCTCCTCTTGACAATCAGGTTGTGGTATTGTGTATCCTCCTTGGGAGGATCAGACAAGAGGATAATCTGAAAAGTTCAGAGCCAGCTTGGACAGCATAACAACCCTCTATCTCAAGAAATAAAACAAGGAGGCTGGAGGGATGGCTCAGCGGAAAAGAACACTGGCTGCTCTTCCAGAGGACCCAGGTTTGATTCCCAGCATCCACATGGCAGCTCACACCTGCCTGTAACTCCAGTTCCAGGGATCCGACATCCGCACACAAACATATATGCAGGCAAAACACCAATGCACATAAAATAAAAATAAGCACTGAAAAAAAATTTCAAAAGAAATAAGACAAAATAAGATGGAAACAAAAAGTAAAAAAAAAAAAAAAAAAATCAGAGGATGAAACTAGATGTTTCCTAGAATAATTTCATTTTGGCCTTTCTATGAGTTAAGGGGTGATACCTGTTTCTCATGAGTACTCATCTAAAAATTGACCATGGTCCACAAGGCGGGCCTTCTATAGACGCCTATAATATTGTAAATGCACCAAATGAGAAAATGGAGGAAAGATCTTCTTCCCCTCTCTTCCTTCCTCTTCCCATTGTTTCTTCCTTCCCCTTTTCTTTCATTCACGGTCTTGCTTGTTTTTTAGAGAGGTCTTAAGTTCTGTGAGTTCAACACCAGCCTAGTCTACAGAATGAGTTCTAGGTCAGCTAGGGCCACATAGTGAGACCTATTCTCAAAAAACAAACAGAATAAGTAAAGATAGCTCTTGCTTATATATACTGGTTGCTGTATATATACTGTATCTATACTGATATCTATATAGCCCATGGTATTAGTTATTTTTCTATGGCTGTGATAAAAGACCATGACCAAGGCAACTTACAGATGAAAGTATTTGTTTAGGCTTACGGGTCCAGAGAGTTAGAGTCCATGTTGGTAGAGTGGAGACAGCAAGAGGCAGGAAACAAATGTAGAGGACTCATATCTTGAACTGCAAACAGGAAGCAGAGAGAGCAAACTCAAAAATGGCATGGCTCTTTTTATCTTCAAAACCTGCTCCAGTGACATATTTTCTCTATTATGTAACATATCCTGGAAAAAAGCCACATCTCCTAAAGCCTTCCTAAACAGTGCCACTGACTGGGGACTGGAGTATTCAAATGCCAAAGCCTATGGAAGACATTCTCATTCAAACACTATACCTAGGCTGACCTCAAACTTACAACCTTCCTGCCTCAACTTCCCAAATGCTGAGATTACAGGCACTACACCTGGCTCCTTCCTTATCTTTGAATAATCTTAATTAACTTCTTTTGAATTTATTTATTTAAAAATATTTTGTTATTATTAATGTTTGCATATGATATGTGTGTATTATTAATGTTTGCATATGATATGTGGGCCAAAGTGCACATGTAAAGACCAGAGGGCAACTTTATGGAGTCACTTTTCTCCTAATTTTTTTTTTCAAGACAGGGTTTCTCTGTTGTAACTCTGGCTGTCCTGGAACTCACTCTATAGACCAGGCTGGCCTCGAACTCACAGAGATCTGCCTGCCTCTGCCTCCCAAGTGCTGGGACTAAAGGCATGTGCCACCACTGCCTGGCCCCTCCTTAAACTTTTATGTGGGTTCTAGGGACCAAACTCAGGTCACCAAGTTTGGTAGCAAGAGCCTTTATTCACCAAGCCATCTCACTGGTCCTTTATTTGTTTTTTTGAGACAGGGTCTCATGTAGTCCATGCTGCCTTCCAACCTGCAATTTTAGCAGGGGCTCACCTTGAGGCTTTGATCTTCCGGCCTATCACTTTTCTGATGCTGCAGCGACAGGTGTGTGCCCCCAAATCTAGCAACTGAATGCCTTCAGAACTGTGACCTTTTGTCTTTTGAGCCTAATATTGATTTTTAGAGACCTTAGCTCTCAGGCAAGTCTTGTGAGTCAGACCAGTGACCAAGCGATCAAATGTCTGTTTTGACTAACGTAGTTTCCCAGAGAGCATGCTGTGAACTCTGAAAAGTGTTCTCTGCTACTCCCTAGGTCACCCTTCCTGCCATATTTGGACTTGTGGATGAGAGTGTCCTTAATCAAAGGCATAAGAGAGCCTCCCTTTTCTATCTTATATTTACTTTTCCTTTAAACTCCTATATGGCTGAGAATGAGTTTGCATAATCTTTTTTGTTTTCCAGACAGGATCTCTCTATGTAGTTCTGGCTGTCCTCAGACTCACAGTGATCTCATAGTGGTCTGCCTGCCTCTGCCTCCTGAGTGCTGGGGTTAAAGGCGTGCACCACCACTGCCCTGCTTCATAATCTCCTTGTCTCCACCTTATCAGTGCTGGGAATCCATAAAATATATTCACTAACATTCACCATGTTCCAGACTTATTTTAAAATTAGAACAAATTTTTATTCATTTCCTTTTACATATATATATGTATACGTTTCAAACTATTTTCTTTTAATTGACTAGCAAACATTGCATGCATTTACCATGTATAACATGTTATTTTAAAATATATATACATTATGGAATAGTTCAATAAAGCCAATTAGCATGTGCATTATCTCATGGGCTTATCGTATTTTTGTTTTTTGTTTTACATTTTAAAAATTAGTTATTCGAGAGTTTCAGACTTCATCCAATATGTTTTGATCATATTCCCCCCCCTCAACTCCTCTCATATCTTCTCCCTGTTCCCCATCCACCTAACTTTGGTTTTTTTTTTCAAGATCAATTTGTGTTGTCCAAAATATTCTTGACTGTGTGGGTCTTCCATTGGAGTGTGTGTGGTCAACTTACAGGGCTACACTCTCAGTGAAAACTGTGTCCTTGTCTCCCAGCAGCAAAGAATTGCCGGTTGCTCCCCTCTCCCAAACTGGTATTTCATCTGGTTTGGGTGTGCACAGGTTTTGAGCATGTTGCTACAACTACTGGGAGTTCATATGTGCAGCGTCCTTGCTGTGTCCAGAAGACGTTTCCGGTAGTCATCCAGTGCCTCTGGCTCTTACACTCTGCTCTCTCTTTTGCAATGATCCCTGAGCTTTGGGATTGGGGGTGTGAGATATATATATATATATATATATATATATCCCCTTTAGGGCTGAGCATTCCGAAGCCTCTTATTTTCTTCCCATTCGCCAGTGGTGGTTTTCAGTGTTAATAACAATCTACTGCCAATAAAAGCTTCTCAAACAAGGGTTGAGAGATGCCTTGATATCAAGTGCTAGATATCCTCTTTAGCTTTGATCAAAGCTGTTAAGAGAATAGAGTACATTTTGATCTTTTCACCATACCACACCCCCCCCCTTTTTTTCCTGTGAGACAGGGTTTCTCTGTTGTAACTTTGGCTGTCCTGGAACTTACTCTGTAGACGAGGCTAGCCTCGAACTCACAGAGATCCGCCTGCCTCTGCTTCCCTAGTGCTGGGCTTAAAGGCATGAGCCACCACCCCCGGCTCTTTTCACCAGTTTTGTAGATGCTTATATGGTGACTGTTGTAGGCACACAGTTTTTGCCCTAGCATAATGAAGATGCCATTCCTTTTAATTTTCTTATTTTAGATAGGGTCTCGTGTATCCTAGGTTAGCCTCAAACTTGCTATGTAGCTGAGGATGAACTTGGATTTCTGATCCTTCTGTCTCTCGCTCCAGAGCACAGGGGTTTCAAGTATACTGTGCCCCACATCTGGTTTTATGTGGCTCTGGAAAATGAATCCAGGGCTCTGTGAATGCTAGGCAAGCACTCTACAAACTGGGTTACACCTCTAGCCTGCCCTTCTGTTTTCTCTCCATGTCTGTCTGTCTGTCACTCTCTTCACTGCTGGGGATTGAACCCAAAGCCTTGCTTGAGCATGGTGATCCACCTCTGACTTATACTCCCAGCGCTCCAGTGGGGGATCCTAGGCAATCTCTACCACTAAGTTTTATCCCAAGCACAGGATTCCACTTATTTTCTTTTCAAGTTCATTTCACTTTGTGTGTGTGTGTGCGTGTGTGTGTGATATGTGAGTGTAAGAATGATAGCACGTGTATACCACGGTGTGCATGTGGAGGCCAGAGGACAACTAACTTCTGGGTGTTGGTTCTCTCCTTCCACTGCGGGATCTGTGGATTGGACTCAAGCTTTTTGCAGAGTAAGCATCTTTATCTGCCAAGAAAGTAATTTCATTGGCCTCTGGGGTCCCATTTCTAGTCATGTCATGTGGATGTAGAATGAAAAGCTACTCAGCAGGGGGCTGTAGTGAAACATAGGTATCATGGGAATGGCTGGATTATGTGGCCTTTTCAATCAGAAAATCTACATTTCTACCACTTGCAGTATGCTGGGTTTCTGTCACTCTAACTTAATACCACAGATCAGCTTAAGGGAGGAAGGGTTTATTTTGGCTTCTAGTTTCAGAGGTCTTAGGCCAATAGTGGATGGCTCCATTGCTTTGGACCATGGGGTCTGCTGAACACCCTTGTAGAAAGACATGACGGAACAAAATGGCTCACATAATTGTGGCAGATAGAAGGGGGCCAGGGCAATTTTGAGGAGAGGCCTAGAGGCCTACCTAGGTGAAGTAGGTCACAGAGGGTGTGCCTTTGAAGGTAATGCCAATAGCTTAGTCCTGTCTTCTTCCTTGGCTTGTTATCTACCTTGAACTCAAGAATCTCTTTACCATGTGTTCTTCAAACACATCCCTCCAGTAACACACTTCCTCCAACCAGGCCCCACCTCCTCATAGTCCATTCAGTATGAATTTATCGGTGAACCACCATACTCATCTGAGAATATCTTGCAATGCTAGCTACTTTGGAGGCTACACCAGAAGGATCATGAATTTGAGACCACTCTGGACTACTTATAGAGACCTTGTCTTAAACCAAGGAAGGAAACAAACATGCAGATCTGATCATAAAGACTACCTAGGCCAAGTGGTGGTGGTGCACACCTTTAATCCCAGCACTCGGGAGGCAGAGGCAGGCGGGTCTCTATGAGTTCCAGGCCAGCCTGGTCTACAGAGTGAGTTCCAGAGTTACAACAGAGAAACTCTGTCTTGAAAAAATAAAAAATAAAAAGAAAAAAGACTACCTAGAGAACTTTGCTAAAAAAAAACACACATTTCTAGGCCTCTCATCCAGGAATCACATCTTAAATGATGTATCTCATAGTTGTTGAAGTATAGATCAGTTACATTTTTGGTTGTTTATTTTAGGCCATTGGTTCTGGGAGATTTTAATCTCATGGAGGGGCTGTGTTACATTTTCATCTATGGGGAGGGATTAAGGTAATAATAAGGAGCATTTACTGAACACTCTCATGTGCCTGGGGCCGTGTATTTAATCCTCCTTAAACCATCTAAGTCAGTAGTACAGCCCTCCTAATTTATAGATGAAGTCGGTGGGGCAGAGGGAGCAAGAAGCTTACCAGACACACAGCTAGTGAAATGTATGTATGTATGTATGTATGTATGTATGTATGAAATGTATATATGAAATCCATGCTCTTAAGCAATGGAACATTATGTGGGATTGCAGTTGAGAACCACTGCATTCAGCTTTTCAACTATTATTTGTCTATGAGCTAAGCTTTTAAAAATATTTTATGTATATTGTTGTTTTGTCTGCACGTATGTCTGTGTGAGGTGTCAGATCTCCTGGAACAGGAGTTACAGACAGCAGTGAACTGCCATGTGGGTGCTGGGGAATTGAACCCAAGTCCTCTGGGAGAGCAACCAGTGCTGCTCTTAACCACTGAGCCATCTTTCTAGCCCCCATGAGCTAAGTTTTAACAGAACCATTTATTTGATCATTCATGCATTCAAAATCTACTTACTAGGTCACTACCCCTTGGCCAGATCCTGTCTTACTGACCAATATAGAAGTTAACAAAACAGAGAAAGAACTCTCACCTGGAAGACTTATAGCATAATGGGAGATACAGAAGAAAAAAAATCAAACCAAGATAAATAAGTAAATCACTATAACAGGTATTTGATTTTATGGTGGCAAAATCCTAATTCTCTATGTACTTTAGATCACAGTACAGGGTTTTAAAGGTTTGTTTGGGGAACAGGGTCTCTTAGTGTAGCCCAAGCTAGCTCTGAACTTTCAATCTTCCTGTCTTGACCCTCCTGAGTGCTCAGATTACAGGTGTGTGCCACCATGCCCACATGAAGTTTAAATATGTTATACCAACTGTATTCTCATTAATGAAATGGTAACCAAACCCATTGTCTCTCAAATATGAAAATAACATGTGTCTCCTCTCCATAGACTGTTTTCCTAAAGGGACCTGGGAGGACTTGGACATTCAGACTCCATTCTAAAGCTTTCTAGCCCAGCTAGAATTGATATACCTCAGGGTTCCTGCTCAATCCTTGCTGGGATCATTTCCAAAAGGTTAGAGGAAAAGCACAGAATTCTAATTCAGGAAATCAAGTCTGAAGTCATTGGAGAAGCTTGCAAGAAAACTTCTGAGCAGATTTTTTTTTTTGGTTCTGGAGCAGAGAGTTGAGCCAAAAGCAATCTCTTTCTTTGTACAAGCAGAGGAATATTGGATAAAGTATCCTAGGGAAAATACAAATACAAAATACAAAGCTCAGTTTATCAGAAAATACTGCACATCTCCCAGTGCCAATGAAAGAGGGACCTGGGGTTTGGTATGTAGCTCAGTTTATAGAGTGCTTTCTTAATGTGTGGGAAGCCCTTCTCGCTTCAATCCCTGGCATTACAAAAGCTGAGTATGGAAGGGCATAGCTATAATCCCAGCACTAGAGAGGTGGAGGCAGACAGAAGTTCAAGGTCATCTTTAGCTATATGGGGAGTTCGAGGCCAACCTAGGACACATGAGACCTGATTCCAACAAGAAAGAGACAGACAGAGAGAGAGAGAGAGAGAGAGACAGAGAGAGAGAGAGCAGAGAAGGGACCTTGGAATCAGCAGAGAGCCAGGTGTGATAGTGCACACCTGTAATTCTACCCTTCTGCGTGCTAGGCAAGCATTCCATCGCTGATTATACCCCAGCCTCGGTCTCCTGATTTGTATCTTTGGTTGCCCCCCAAAAACCAGTGTCTTTGCCTAAAGATTTTCCAGATGGTGTGGACTGGGGGAATGTCTGGTAAGAGAGACACTCTGATACCTTGTAGCTTTTCTGCCCATTGTTCAGCAGTCCCTTTCCCTCTCTCTTTTAAATGCCTCTTTAAGTACCTGAATCCCTTCAAAATGTACTTTCAGGGGACAGTAGCGTCTTCGTATCTTCTGCTCTTGAACTTGACTTCTTTCAATCAATTTTCTTTCAAGAAGTAGCTGTCAAGTAGCAAGCAGTTGAACTTAAGTCCTATAGTATTTCATTATATAATATATATAATATATAATCCTTTATTCCAAACAAGTATATCCTCCTATATTTTTTAAATTAAAAAACTGCGTGTGATGTGTGTGTATATGAAAAAGAGAGAGAGAGAGAGAGAGAGAGAGACTGTGAGTGTTTATGCGCATATGTGTCTAGGTGAATGCACTTGTTTATGGAGGTCTGCAGAGGGCATTGGATCTCTCAGAGATGGAGTCACAGGCATTTGCAGGTGCTTGGCTTGAGGCACACGCTACAATGCCTGGTGGGACTACCTTCTAAGTGACAGACTGTACAAAAGTGATACAATATCATTTCTGAGATCAGGTAACAATGTTGAAAGCCTCAGTCTGGAAAGATGGCGCAGGTGGTAAAAATGCTTACTGCCCACGCAGCAAACCTAGCATGAGGACCTGAGTTCAAATCTCAGGCACCTGCGTAACATGGTTGTATGTGGTTGCACCTACTCATAACTCTTGTACTGGAGGTGGAGACAGGCAGAGGCAGATGGATCCTCAGAGCTTGGCCAGAGAGCCTAACTGAGAAAACTAGAGATTCCAGATTCAGCGAGAGACTTTATCTCAAGGAAGTAAGTCAGAGAACCATCCCTACAGGATTACACTCAATGATCTTCTTTGTACCTATACATATGCAAACACACACATATTTAAAGATATATAGTTATATAAATAATATAATTTTTAAAGACTCTGATCTCACCTCTTTCCTCTCTCTCTGTTTCCTGGAGGTTTAACCCAGAGCCTCATATATGCCAGGCAAGTGCTCTACTGTTGAACTACATTTCCCTTTTCTTTAATTCCTTACTCTAGGGGAAGCCAGCTGTGTTTTCTGGAAGTGCAAGTTGGAACTGTTGTTGCTGCCAAGAAGCCAGAGAGGACCTGTAGTTTGCTAACTGCCATAGGCGTGAAAGAGGACTCTTGGGGTTTGAGATAACTAGAGCCTTGGCCCACATCTTAATTTGATCCTAGGCAGAGGAGAGGAAGAGAAAGAAGAGAGGGAAAACTGGGGACACTCTGAGCTGGAGGATCAAGCTAAATTGCATCCAGATTCTCAACCCAGAGGAACTGGAAGAAACCAGTTTATTGACTTATTTAAAGGTGCAAAAGATTGGGGTGATTAGTTACCCAATATTGTGTAATTAATCGAAGAATATTACTTATTAATCAAAATCACCGTATAATATTCCAGAAGCCTGAGAACAGCATTGGGGCAAAAGCTAGCGATCTCCATAAACAGCTTGCTCCTTCATAGACACAGATGCCCTCATATGTGTTTTTCTTTCCTGTTTTGGCCACCAGGAAGCTCAGAATTAGTTATGGCTCAATTTTTAACAATAGTGCAAGCTCCTATGGCCTTCTTATCTGCCTTCTCACGTCTCCCCTTTCGTTTTCTTCTGATTTACCCTTTTCCACGTCTTGATTTTTCTTTTTAGTCTATTTTTATCCTTTTTTGTATGAATTATGTTAAAGCCACGTCAAATCCAAATTATAGAGAAGTATTCATGAACCCATTTAAAAATAGGGTTGTTTTAAAATGTAAAAATAGTTTTGCACGTTTAAGAAAAAAGTTTTTCACATGTTGAACACAAGATGACTGGAGGTGGTGCCTGGGGAAGATCATGTCATGCAAACGTGTCTCTGGAGCTCTGGAGCCATTGGTCAGGGATAATTTGGATTGGATAAGAAATATCAAGTGATAACGACGAAAGGGGGGGGCAACTGATTGCAACCAGGGCACAAGGGCTTGTCTGTCTAGTCATGCACAGCAGTAGCATCTTTGAAATCGATCCCTAGCAACAGCCCCCAAGGCTAAGCCAAGCCACCAGGAGCCTCACCCCTTCCCCCGCCACACCCCTCACCTCTCCGGTCACGCCCCTGCCCCCTTCCTGTACACCGGAGTTTTTGAGCTCCGCCCCCTACCTCGGCTCCCGCCTTCCCCGCCCCACCCTGCTCCGCCCCCCCTCTGACCGCGCCCTCCAGTCTAATGAGCCCCATTCCTTAGTCCCGCCCTCCTCCTGCGCCACGCAGCCCAGGCTGGTTTCGACCTCCACCTCTTCCCCGCCCGAGCTCCTCTTCCCCACCTCGCCTCTTTTCAAACCACGCCCACCTCTGTAGCCACGCCTTCCGCATGCGCCGTGCCACCTCCCCTGCTGTTGCGCGCTCCGCCTTCTCCCTCCACACTTACGCGCCCTTGCTAGCCCCGCCCCAATTCTAGTCAAGCCCCCGCCCCTTCCCAAGCCCTTCCCTTCCCAAGATCCCGCCCTCCGCATGCGCCGCACCGCCTCCCTGGCGGTTGCGCGCTCCGCCCCTCCCTTCGTGCCCGCGCGCGCCTTCCCCGCCCAGTCCGCCTCACTCCTCTCGGGGCGGTTGGGCCGCGCGCCTGTGGGGGCGGGGCCCGGAGGAGGCGACCGAGCCAATGGGGCGCGGCGGTGGCGGTGGCGGCGGCGGCGGCGGCGGAGGCGGTGGCGGCAGCGGCGGTGGCTGGGTCGGGCCCCGACGGGCGGCGGCGTCTGAGGTGGAGGCGGAGGGAGGCGGCGGCGGCGGCGGCGGCGGCGGCGGCGGCGGCGGCGGAGGGGGGAAGATGGCGGCGCCCGTCCTGCTGAGAGTGTCGGTGCCGCGGTGGGAACGGGTGGCCCGGTATGCAGTGTGCGCCGCCGGGATCCTGCTCTCCATCTACGCCTACCACGTGGAGCGGGAGAAGGAGAGGGACCCGGAGCACCGGGCCCTCTGCGACCTGGGGCCCTGGGTGAAGTGCTCCGCCGCCCTGGCCTCCAGGTAGCCCGGCTTGAGTGAGGGGAGCGCGACGCGGGCGGCGGCGGGGGGGCGGGGAGCGCGCGACGAGCTCCGGCCTGAGGGAGCGGGGCCCGGGCCGCGACACGGACGGCGGGCGACCGGGGGGCGGCGGCCGAGGGCAGGCCGCCGGGATGAGGTGGCACAGTGTAGCCGGGAGGGCGCGGGCGCGTCCTGGCCAGCGTGACTTGTCTCCCCGTTGTCGCGGTGCGAGGCGTGCGAAGACCCCGCTGCAGGGACCGGCGAAGCCAGCGTCCAGCCCCGGTGTCCTCGGACCTGTCCTGCCCCGGGGCTGTGTGGCCGGTGTTCGCTCTCGGGGTGGCTCTCCCCCATCGCCCTCCGGTTGCTCAGGACAGGTGTTTTGGTGCTCAGGCCTCTTTGTACTCCGTAGAGTTAAGGAGGATTGGCAGCCTTCTGGAGGCGACAGTGACATTTGCGGGTAGACACGTATTTGACCCTACTCTGGAAGAGGAAGGTACCAGCACTTAACCTATCTTTTTTTCCCTTGGATTTTTCTCCTCTGTGTAATTCGTGAAGTGTGCCCAGCAGGGGGAAAATGGCCAGAGTTTGGGTCTACTTTAAGTTTTCAGTAAAAGACGAGTATGTTGTGTAGAGTGATGTTTTAGGTACTACGATGACTTTTATTTTGAGAAAGGATCTGAGTGGTAACCCACACTGGCCTGGAACTCATCTGACTGTAACCACCGCGACTCTTCTCCTGCCTCAGTCTCTGGAATGTTGGGAAATGCAAGCATGCACCACCATGCGTGACTTAGAATGACTTTTAAATGTTGCTGATTAGTATTAACGGGATAATCCGCAAAAGATTAAATACGCACAACTTTGTTAAACCGGTTTCTTTGAGCAACTTTTGTTTCTTGAAAATACAGTTAATTTTTTTCTGTTACATTTTTGTTGAGTGCACTAATTTTCTTCTAGCAAATTTCCAAGTAAATTACTTGGAAAGAAAAAAGTATTTTACACTTTTTTAAGAGGCCTTTTTAAAACTTATTTTAAAGGGGAAGGAGACATAAAAACCCATAAAAATGAAAAGAATTATTGCAAAATTGATAGTTTGCAATTTTAACAGAGACTTCCTACTCCTGATGTCTTGATGTTTGTTAACAATGCTTACATTTCACTACGTTTCTTTTCCACCTTTTGATAAATTTCTAGGGAGACAGAAATATATAGCTCACTAGTTTTGACCTCCATATCGATGGAGGAGTATTTGAACAAGCTAGGGTTAGAGTTTCTCTTGTGTGTATTTGCAAACTTAAGGCTGCTGATCTTTTCCACTTGGCACTTTTCATGGACCAGGTAGGCTATCTCATTTGCTCTTACATGAAATTCCTGTAGTCTGTTAGGTGAAAAATGATTGTCAGCTTCATTAAACATTTTTTTAAAAATGCATCGAGGATGTAGGCATCAATTTACATTGCAGAATGTTATCAGTGTGTCAAAGAGCCCACAGTTCATTTCCATCCAGTTAAGTCTTCTTAGACTTACTTCAGACACTCTGAGAAGCACTTGTGTGTATCTTGTTTTTATTATATTTATGTTGGGGGGTACACACAGTTGTGGAGGTCAGTGGACAACATGTGGATGTCAGCTTTCTACCATATGCGTCCTAGAGATTGAACTGTAGTCATCCGGCTTGGCATCAAGCATCTCTACTAGCTGAGCCATCTCACTGTCCCCACTGAGTGTATTTTATGCACACACTTTTATGTTCTTTGCTCTTTTGGAAAGGACTTTTAAACTTAAGTATCATACATCCAAAATTAGTTGAATGAATAAATACAGAATAAAAAGAATATGCAGCAGCATATTTCAAGTCCTTACAAACCATGAAACAAAAATGACTGGATAATAGGTTAATATGAAATTTAGTTATAATTATTACCAACTTCAGGATTTTTTTAATGCAGTCTGTGAAAAAACTTACTGGGCCTTTTTATTATTTGGTCATGGAAAAATTATTGTATGTTTAAGTTCTTAAAATGGACTTTTCTTTAAAAGACTGTTTCTGAATCATTTTATAAATACTACAGACTAAATATTCTCATAGTTAATGTGTACCACAGGAAAAAACCATTTTCATGTTTTTTGTTTTTTGAGACAGGGTGTTGCTTTGTAGTTCTGGCCAATTTTGAACTGAAAGCAGTCCTCCTGTCTCCGCTTCCTTGAGTACTGGGATTAGAGGATTGTCTACATATCTGTCCTGTCTTGCTTTTTCATAAGACATGATAAAATGATATTTAATAACGTCAATTATGTTAAAATTATTTTAAAGTATGTTAGACTAAAATCTCTGTTTCTCTCAGTGGTACTGGAGACTGAACACAGGGCCTGACTAATATTAAGCAAACTCTTTGTGACTGAGTTTCATCCCTAGCCTACTTATTTTATTATTTATTTATTTATTTTTACTTTATTTATTTTTCTTTTTTGTCAGAGTCTTAACTATATAGTGTTGACTGGCTTGGATTTCATAGAGTCTGCCTGTCTCTGCATCCTAAGTGCTGAGATTAAAGGTTTATGCCACTATGCCCAGCAGTGTTTAAGACTTGTCTCATGTAACCCAAGTTAGCCTAAAACTTGTTACTTTGCAGCACCAGTCAAGGCTAGCCTTGAACTCCCGAGATCTTCTACTACTCATGTTCTGAGATGATAGGTGTGCAACATCATACTTAGCTCCTATATCTCTATAATACAGAAAGTGTGGATTTAGTTTAAAACTAGTGTTTAGTTATATAGTGATGTACATAAATATCTTGAATTTGGGGCTGGAGAGGTGGCTTCCAGGTTAAGAGCATGTATTGCTCTTGCAGAGGACGAGTCCAATTCCCAGCAGTCATACTGAGTGGCTCACAACCACCTGTAACTCCAATTTCAGGGGATTCAGTGCTTTATTTTTTTCTATTCTTTTCTTTCTTCTTTTTTAAATGTATCTTATTAATTTATGTGTATGAGTGTTTTGCCCATACATACATGCACCATGTGCGTGGCTGGTGCCACTGAGGTCAGAAGAGGGTGTTGGGTCCCCTGGGACTGGAGTTACGTGTGTTTGTGAACAGTCCATGTGGGTGCTGGGAATCAGACTCTGGCCCTCTGCATAAACAAGTGTTTTTAACCGCTAAGCCAACTTTGGTCCCTCTTCTAGCCTCTGAGGACACTTGCACGTTTGTGCACATATCCACACACAAACACATACACAATTAAAAATAAAGTCTTTAATATTTTTTAAATTTGATGCCTACCAAAAGATAGGCAAGAAATAAGGCATTCTAATAGGAGTTAAATGCATCCCATGTGTACAATAAAACTATTTTCAAGAAATAGCCTTTTTACTATCTTGAGAGAGGGGTGGGTGCATGCTTACATGTGTGTTTAATGAAGATAAGGAGATTTAGACTAAATTTGCTGTATAGACTGATTTTCTTTTGGAATTGGGTAGAATAAACATCTACAAGATGTTCTTGACAAGTTGGGAAAGCCCTTAAATAGAAGATTATTAGACACATCACATTTGTTTATTTTGATTGAAAATTGAGATGTAGGTATTTTAGGAAAAGAAAACTTGAGCCCAAGAGCTAATAGAATGAATGGTAAAGGAAGTTAACAGAAGAGATTCCTGAGCAAAGTTATTTTCTAGGACCGTGTTAACGTAAATGAATTCCTAACTCCACTTTATTCTCATTTCTCGATTTTTAAGTTTCTTAATTGAAATAGAATAAGGTAGGGATTAATAATAGTAGAAAGTCTTGAGGTCTATGTCTGTGTAAAGGCCCGTGTTTTGGGAAGTATAATTACATAACAGAGTAGTTTCAGACTTTTGGATTTCAAAAGAGACATTTTCCCCAAAGTTCAGAGGCAGCAGAATTGCCAATAACAGCAGTGCCATGGTGGCACATGCCCGCAGTCCCAGCAATAGATGTAGAGGCAGAGGCATCTCTGTGAGTTCAAGATCAGCCTGGTCTACAAGAGCAAGTTCCAGGACAGCTGGGTTACTATTGAAATGTTTACATTAAGTGTTTAGCATGTAATACCACAAGGAAAGGATCTAAACTTGCTGTTTCTTTGTTAGAGTTTTAGACTTGATGAGGATCACAGAGGTAGTGGTGATTAGGATTGGAAACTTGGCTTTTAGAGTACCGGTTTAGAGCCTCCCACCTCACCCCGTCTCTTTTGGAGACAGGGTCTCACTATGTGGCCCAGGCTGGCCATGAACTCACCATTGATCTACTTCTGTTTTCCCAACATGGCTGTGTACCACCATGCCTAGCCCAACTATTTTAAAAATTTAAACAAGTTTTCATCATATATTCTGACCTGCTTGCTTTCTGCTAAGCATTATTTTTATCACTCTGTACTTGTAGCACTTGTTGTGTTCATATCAGTGAAATGTTAGTAACTGTTGGTATGTGAGAGAAACCTTCCTGATTTAACAAATTCAGATGAATTTAAGAAATAGATTGCTATGTTGCCATTGTGTCTTGTAACAGAAATGTCAAAAGCAGCTGAAGCCAAAAGAGGGATAGAAAGAATCACAGAGGTAAATGTGGATGGCTACTATGTATTAAAGACAGATGTCAGTATTTACAGGGAGTGCTTACTCTGTGCTAGGCAGTAGTCTAAATACTAAAAATATATTATCCTTGTAACAGCCTAGTTACAAGGATAAACATTCTGCTTTACAGAATACAAAACTAAGGCACAAAGTGTATGAATGAAACGCATTCCAGAGAGTGTAATGGCAGAATCAGGCAACTCTAATGCAGGCAGCCTGGTTCAGGGCTCCAAACGCTTTGCTATTCATTATTTTTCAAGTTTATTATGGGAGTGGGGGAAGGTGTATGTGTAGGTTAGAGGGCACTTTGTGGAGCTGGTTTTCTTCTTCCACTTTACTTGGATTCTAGGGATCAAACTCGGGTTGTTAGGCTTGTTCAGCAGCTGTTTTACCCACAAAGCCACCTCACTGGCTCAAGTTAAGGTTCTCTCTCACTTACGTTTGTTTTTATTTTCTGATATAGGGTCTCACTATATAGACTTGACTAGCCTTAACCTCACAATCTTCCTGCTTCAGCCTCTGGGTACTGGGTTTACAGGTGTGTGCCTAGCCTTTTACCATGACTTTAAATCCATTTAGATGGAATAGTGGTTTATAGTAGTGCTTGTATTAGCAAAACAAAAAACAATAATGGGAAGTATTGACTTTTTTTTTTGTATAGAAATGTATGAGAAAATGCCTTAGGTTTTAGTATAGTTTTTTTTTTTTTCCCCCGTCTGCAGTCTTTTTGGAAAAACATGGACAGTAATTCAAGAAGTAAGTTCCTGGAGTTGCCCTCTAAGCCTAGATCTGTGAAAGCCTGCCCTTTGTCACACCCAGTAGTTACAGATACCCAGTGAAGTAGCTATTATATATATAACTTAGGAGGTTAACCTGGTGAAGAAAGATAAATGGATCTTAGTACCTGCAGGGAAGGGGAAGGATTGAATCTGTGTTGGAGTAACCCTTTCTGAGAGAGACGAGATTGTGAACAGAGACGGGATTGGGCCATGGTTGAACTGGCTAAATCACTAGGTAGAACTAAGACCATGCATGATTGTTTCCTGTATGATTAGAAACAACTCCAGGAAATGGCATTTAGAAAGGCACGAACATCGGAAACCTGACCATTAGAGAGAATAAACAGCATGTGTTGGCTTTGAGTATGACAGACCTACCTCAGTTAGGAAAGGACTGAAATCTAGAGTTCCAACAAAAAATGCAAAACCAGTCATTTTTTCACATTATGTTTTTGTAACAGACATTAGCACGAAGTCTTGGAGTTTTCTCCTATAAAATACTTGTGCAAGACTGCTAGACGGATATCTGTCTAAAATTTGTTCCTCAGAATCCTTGTTCTGTGCCAGAATTTCACAAGTTTTTGACTCATACTTTAGTGTTTTAAACACTAAGCATTTATATAGGCTCTAATGAATTATCGTGCTAATATTTGATGTATTGGGACCATTTATTTTATTTTTTTATTTTTTTTATTTTTTTTTACTGACAGGTTATCTCAATAGAGGTACACCAGTTTGGGGGGAAATGCCAGTCTTAAAAAGAGTGCATGTCATGTTTTAGGAGAGCATTTATGTAACACTGAAATAACAAAACTAGAGATGGAGGCGAGTTAGTTGCTACAAGGAGTTAGTGATGGAAGCCAAGAGGTGGTATGGTTCTGAAGGAGCATGAAGGATCTTGAGGGGCAGAAGTAGCTCTGTATCAGCTGTGATTACACAAAGGTATGACTGATAGAGTTGCCCCTGATGTGAGATCTGCATGAACACTGCATCATCAAGGTCAGATGCCTGGTTGTGATAATGAACTGGTTATGTCATCAAGGAGGTTGGCTGTAGAGTACTTCTAGAACTTTCCTTTCTTTTTGCAAGTTCCTGTAGTCTATAATTACAGAAATCTAAAAAGGAAGAAAAAGAAGTAATGCAGTATATTTAGAATATTTGGAGGGAAAATAAAAATAAGCAAAAGGAAAAAAATTTAAATTATCTGTAATGCCAGTACTCAGGATAAGCATCCTAGGAATAATTTTTCAGTTTGTGCATATCTTGGGATTAGTCTTTACTGTAAAGACTGTGGGTTTATGGTAGTAGTTCAAGAATTTGGTCTGGGAGTGGTGGCAACATCTATAATCCCAGCATTTAGGTAGGTTGTGGGAAGAGGATGATAAAGCCAGCCTGAACCACGTAGGGAGACTCTTAACCTCTTTATTACACTCAAAAAAGAATCATGCTTGTGGTTGTTCATGTTAAGTTATATAAGCTAATACAGGAATAATTCAATCATTGCATTGTGCAATAACATGAGTATATAACTACTTTATGCATATCTCTTTATCATGGTTAACATGTGTTTATTTTTACTCCATATTTGCAATTAACAAGTATTCATTTGTTAAATGTACACATTTAACTTGGAGATGTATTTTGTAGTCTTTAGACAGGTGTAAATTTAGCCTTAATGCACTGTTTTTGTTGTTTTAAAGAACAAAGTACTTATCATTTGCTGCTGTTTGTCTCTGGTGAATCAGGTTTTTCTTGATGCCATGTGATCAAAACAGATTTGACATAGACTACTACCTCAATCATCATAATTTAGTTTTTGTTCATCAAGAGAACTTTATTGTTCTCATTGAAAATGTTACAGATTTGGACTTATTAAATGTACTGGTTAAAAATAAAAGATAAGGCCAACAAGATGGCTCATGGGTTAAGGCATTTGTTGCCAAACCTGATGACCAGAGTTTGATCTTGGTGCCTACATGGTGCAAGTAGAGAGCCAGTTTGTGTGAATTGTCCTCCGATCTCCACACACATAAATAAATGTACTTTAAAAATTTAAAGGTGAAATTAGAATAAAATCTGCTTTGTTTCTTAGATTCACAACCCACATAACATTCATTTAGAAATTTTTGTTTCCTTTTTGTCTTTGTTTTTATTTTGAGACAAGAGCTTGGTCCAGGTTAACCTTGATCTCTCCACCTTTCTGTCTCAACCTCCCCAGTACAGGGATTAACAGGTGAGCTCCACCATACCTGGCCTATAAACTTTTCTATTAGTTTCTCTAGTGAAATTTCAGGGATGCATTGTTGTTGTCTTATGGTTATTGGTTTTGTTTTTGTTTTCAACAATGTCATTGTATTTGGAAGTAAAGGTAAAAAAATCTATGACAAAATAAAGAATTGGGCGGGAGAGATGGCTCAGTGGTTAACAGCACTTGACTACTCTTCCAGAGGTCCCAAGTTCATTTCCCAGCAACCACATGATGACTCACAACCATGTATAATGGGATCTAATCCCTTCTGGTGTGCATGAAGACAGAGCACTCATATACATAAAATACATGAATAAATACATCTTTAAAAATTAAATAATTAAATTGAATAGTAAAGTCAACACCATAGCATTTAGACTTCGATTTATTTCTGTACATCATGTATGTAATAGAGCATCAACATGAGCCAACCAGGGTTGAGATCTTGGCTCTATCCCTTCATCACTGTGTTTCTGTTCCCTCCTTTACCAGATGAGGGGAATAATATATTATAGAGTTGTTGGGAAGGTAAAGGGCCCTAAATAGTATATGTAAGCAGTCTAAGGACAATGCCTGCCATAAAGTACTCCTAATAATTATTTTAGAACTTAGTTGAGTCATACGTGTATTTAATTTTTTTCCCCTCTCACTTAACACACCATGACTATTTTCCCTTGTCACGAAAAATCACACCAGTAGTGTAAAAGAATGTTAGGAACCTCATACCCTTGGCAGGATTGGGCTAGTATTTTAAGGTCTTTGCCAGTTTGATATATGAAAGATGTTATCTCATTGTTTCGATTGGCATTTCTCCCTCCCCAAGGATCTGTAAAGCTTAATGATTTTTTAAATCTATTTATTTTTAAATTTTATCTATGTGTCTTACCTGCGTGTGTGTATTTCTAACTATGTGACACCAAAAAAGGTACCAGATTTCCTGAACTGCAGTAACAGATGGTTGCAAGCTGCCATGGGGTTGCTAGGAACTGAACATGGATCCTGTGACAAATTGTCATGTTGTTCAGACTGGCCTCGAACCTTATATGTACTTGAGCATAACCTTGAACTTCTAATCCTCCTGCTTCTACCTCCAAAGTGCTGGGATTATAGGCATGTACCACCAGGCCAGTTTAATGCGTTGCTGGGGATGGAACCCAAGAATCCATGGATAGACAAGCATTCTACCAATTGAGCCCAGCTTAATGGTTTTAGTTAAACATTTTTATTAATTACTTGCAAAATTGCAGGGTTTTTTTTGTGTGTTTATGAATCTGGCTTACATAGATCTTAGAATTTTTGTATTGATTTAGATACATCCTTTATGTATTTAAATGATTTGAATGTTTTATTATTTTTGTAGTTCAATTTTTAGGTATCATTGTATTTAGATTAAACATTTATTTTTCTACTAGTTCGACACTTTCCTTTTAATTTAGTTTATAATGCCTTTATTTGTATAGAAGTTTTAAATATTTGGTTACATCTTTTACTTCTGTATTTTGGAATTTTTTCTTTAGTTTTTAGCAAAATCTAGAATATCAAGATATTTTAAAGTTTGTTTTTTTTTTTCTTTTCCTTTCTTTTTCTTTCTTGAAAAAAATGTTTAGCTGGATTTGATAGCATGCCCCTTTAATCCCAGCACAAAGGAGGCAGAGGCAGGCAGATCTCTGAGTTCAAGGCCAGCCTGGTGTACAGGTCAAGGTCCAGTACAATGAGGACTACCCAGAGAAATCCTGTTTCAAAAAGTCAAAAAAACAAAAAAAAGTTTACAGTTTTATCTTGTGGAATTTACTTTTGTGTTTAGGGTAAAGGAGAGATCTGGCTTAATTTTTTTCTAAATGGATAGCCCTTTGTCTAAACTTCCATTCACACACACACACACACACACACACACACACACACACTTTTAAGACAGAGTCTTGGGCAGCGGTGGCAACACCTTTAATCCCAGCACTTGGGAAGCAGAGGCAGGCGGATCTCTGTGAGTTCGAGGCCAGCCTGGTCTACAGAGTAAGTTCCAGGGCAGCGAGGACATATACAGAAATCCTGTCTTGCGGGGGTGGGAGGTATATAAAAAGGGAGCTGGAGAGATGGCTAAGTGTTTAAGAGCACTAGCTGCTTTTTCACAGGATCCAGGTTCAATTCTCAGCACCCATGTGGCAGCTCACAACTGCCTGTAACTTCAGCTCCCGGGGATCCAACACCCTCAAACAGACTTACATGTAAAAAAAAAAAAAAAAAAAAAAGACAGGGTCTTGCTGTGTAGCCTAGACTGGCCTCAAACTCTAGATCTCTTCTATAATTTGCCAAATGTTGAGATTACAGGAATATACCACCATGTTGTGGAGACTTGTCTGTATTTGAAATGGCACAGACTTTCATCAGTAGAGAAGACCTCTTGTTCTAAGAAAATGTTTTGTCTATTTATTCCATTACCACAGTTCCTTTGTCCCTTGTGGCTTTACATAGAATATTTGGTATTTAATAGTATAAATATGCTTGTTTTCAAATGCTGAGCTGTTTGCATGCATGTAGTGTTTTATGGGAATCTTTTTAAAAGATTCTAAAAATGTCCCTTTTGGGATTTTGGTTAGAATTGTACTTGTACTGGCTTTATAGATAACTTTGGAAGGAATCAGTTTTCTCCAACCAATCCTTCTATCAAGGACTATAGTGCATCTTCCTATTCTTGAGTTGCTTATTTGATACCTTTTTAATCTAGATTCACTTTGTGGTTTCGTTTTGCTCTTAAGCAAATATATTAAAAAGATAAGTATTAGGGTCCATTAGTTTGTGGGAACTCCATTTAGCTTTCTATCTTCTCTTAATTTGAAGCGTAAGGCGACTTTATTATGAAATCTATATACTATATAATTTTTTAAATTAGCACCATATAGTGATCTCCCTCCTCCCCCATTCTCTTTAAGACTGTCTCTCTATGTGACCCTGATTGTCCTGGAACTTGCTATGTAAACCAGGCTAACCTCCAACTCTCCTCTGCCTCTATTATGCTAGGATTTAAAGGAATGCACCACCATGACCAGCTATGATCTCTTTGTTTTTTACTGATAGGGTCTCTGTGTAGCCCTGGCTGTCCTGGAACTCACTATGTAGACCAGGCTGGCCTTGAACTTGAAGTTCTCCCTGCCTCTGCCTCTTAAGTGGGATTAAAGGCATGGGCCACCACCACCTGGCTTGTTCTCTTTTTCTTAATGTTATTCATTAATATGATTACGGACTATTTCATCATTTTTTTGTGTTGGATATTAGTGATACTTCACGAAAGAAAAAACTAGGTCATGGTGTTGCACACTCTTAATCCCAATACTCACAAGGCAGAGGCAGGGAATCTCTGTGAGTTTGAGGGCAGCCTGGTCTACAGAGCAAGTTCTAGGACAGCCAAGGCTGCACAGAGAAACCCTGTCTTGAAAAACCAAAGCCAAACCAAAACCAAAACAAAACAAAAAAAGCTTCCAAGTTGTTCTGTGTGTGTGTGCATGTGTGTGTGTATTTTTGCATGTGTTTGTGTGGGGTACATGCATGTTTATGTGTTTACATATGTGGTTTCTTCCTTAATCACTCTGCTTTATTCAGGCAGGACCGCTGAGTCTGGATCTTGCAGCTTCCGGCTAGTCTGGCCCTACTAGTGTCTTGTCTGGGATTCAGGGGACTGCCATGCTTGCCCAGATTACATGTGTTCTAGGGATCCAGATCAGTCAGTGGACAAAGCACTGTAGGCACTTTACCTACCGA
Source organism: Cricetomys ansorgei (assembly GCA_026225945.1). Lineage (NCBI taxonomy): Eukaryota > Metazoa > Chordata > Mammalia > Rodentia > Nesomyidae > Cricetomys > Cricetomys ansorgei. The sequence continues at coordinate 5,151,623 of JAMJFZ010001012.1, read as the reverse complement.
TCCATTTCCCTAGTCTCACTTCTAAGTTTTGATAGTGTAAACTCATAGGGTGCCTACAACTTTTACTTTATTTTAAAATGTCCCAAAGAGCTTGTTTTAGTTTTTTTGAAAATGTTTCCAAAAAATTAAAAAATAAAAAGAATAAAAGAATCTTCAGGCTACCTGTAATTGTGAACAGTACATACACTATGGTTGTATATAAGGAAGAGGGTACCATTTCTGAAGAGGTGAATGTCATTTTCCAAATTCAGCCCCACATGTCTCCTTGTGATCCCTTCCATATATATAGATCATTCGTCCTATTTATTTGTGATAGTTTTGTAAAAGTTTACTGAAGGAGTGCCAGGGCACACTTGGTGGTGTGTGATTTCAGTCCCACTTACTTGTGCTGAGACTGGAGCATCTTAACCTTGTGGGATATAGTGAGACCCTGTTTCAAAGGAAAAGGAAAAAAAGGCAAGCTCTCCAAGCCCTTGGAAGTAAGAATTATGAATTCATATACTGATAGATCAATTGTGGTTTTTGTTGTTATTATATTTTGAGATAAGGTTTTACGTTACAGCTCACGGTAGCCTAGAACTTGCAATCTGGTCTCAGCCTGGCTTCAAACTTAACAACCCTCCTGCCATCTCACTGACCTTACTTTGTTTTTTTAAAAATTGTATATATAAATATTTTGCTTGCATGTATGTATGTAAACCATATACATGCCTCCTGCCCTTGGAGGCCAGAAGAGGAGTCAGGCTCACTAGAACTGGAGTTACAAATGAGTGTGAGCCACCATGTGGGTGCTGGGTACGGAATCTGTGTGCTCTACTAGAGCAGCAAGTGCTCTAAACTGCTGAGCTATCTCTCTAGCTTCCCCTTCCCCACCCTTCCCCCATCCCACCCCCTGTTTTATTCTTAACTAAGACTTTGGCACCAAACTTTAGGACAGAAGACTGGCATGGGCTCAGCTGGTACGTGTAGAAATGGTATTTTTTAGACTCAAAGTTAAATAATTCAAGCTAAAATACCGTGAGGCAAACCATCTCTCTAATTTTCAAATATGACTTTGTCTTCCCTGGAGATCTGAGCAAAGCCTGATTTCACTAGGTTCTGTCACTTGCCCTGGGGCATGTAACTAAAGGAGCCCATTTGCCTTGGCTGGCTGCTGATCTGCCTTGGCCACCTGCCCCAGATCTGTTCTGTACAAGTAGTAGCCTCGGCTCTGGGTGTCTCCTGGAGAAGAGTGTGTGTGGGGGAGGGTGTTGAACCTTCTCATGCCAGTTCAGGCACATGGAAGAAGCAGAAAGGTGAGCCAGCCCCTGCACACTGACATTTAATAATGACACTGTCCAGTTGAACACTGACTGTGCTCAGAAGACTGCCGTCTCCCTCCTCGAGAGGCAGAGCAGAGCAAGAGGGCTGTGATTTGTCTCCTCACAAGACAACTCAGGAATACTTGCATCCATTCACAGAAGCAGTCGTTTTCCTGGTAGAACGCTGCTTATCTTGGAGTCAACCAGAAGGGGTGGCTTGCCTGAGTATTACCCATAATCCATGTCTTCTCTAAGTATGCATCAATCTGAAGAGTGGCTTTCTAATGCAATGTTATCTTGCTCAAAGGTTCATGACATGCTCCTTATTTTCCTCCTGTCACTTAGTCCCTTCCCTTCTTGTTGACTTGTTCTGCATCTGGCCATTAAATGTTGGAATGAATTAGTTCAGGGCCCTCCAGTTACAGTTTTTCCTTAACAGTCATCTCTCCATGTCCATAGGTTTGTTTCTAACAGATTAACTTAGAAGGGAATCCAAAGCTTGTATCTCCACCTGTGGCCTCTTTCCTGAGCATTGATCTGCATGTCCATTTTCTTACTGGGCATCTCTGCTTGGCTATTTAAAAGTACTTTAAATTCAGCATGCCCAGGATATTCTTCCCCCTGATAATGCTATCAGTGAAAGGCATCACTTCCCAGACTGTTGCACAAGTCAGAAACCTGTGGCTCTGTTGCCTCCCACACCAAGTGTACTTGAGTCATCAGACCCGATAGATTATTACCTTTTAAAATTGTTAAACACAACATAAAAGTCATTGAGCTGTGCATCTTTTTCCTTGTAATGTTCATAAAGCATAATCCCTATAACCAACAATCAGGTCAGTAAGTGGAGGCAGGGCTCTTTCCTGATCAGCTGACCTCTAGCTCAAAAGGATATCAGTCTTGAAAGTCCACTTACTTTTTAGATAATATTCACCCAAACTTGAAAGTTCAAGCTTTTTTGATGCTGTTGGTTTTTGTTGTTTTGAGACACTTTCTCTTCTCTGGCTGTCAAGGAACTCACTATGTAGACCAGGCTGGCCTAAAATTCAGAGATCTACTTGCCTCTGCCTACTAAGTTCTGGGATCAAAGGTGTGCACCACTGTACCTGGCTCTGTTGATTGTTTTTAACAGTCTGGGTCTTTTCTTTTTGTATATTAAGCTATGAATTGATAGGGAATGGCTCCAGCATTCTGGCTCCTTTCTGTTCTCGCAAAATGTGCTTTTCTGGGTAGAGTAGCCTGGTGCTTAGTTGAACCCTGTGTCTTTTTCTTTTACTTCATTTTTTTTCTTCCCCCCTTTTCAGATCATTTTCTTTTACCTGTTTCAGAAAGCTGTCTCTGTTCTCAGAGTGCTCAATCTGTTCAATCCCCACATCAATTCTCTTAACTAGAATCTTTCCCTTAACTTGCTTCTTTATAGCAATGCCAACAGCACAGTGAGGGACATAGTTGACTCAGTTTTTATGAGCCATTCCTTTTTGAACAGCACCCATTCCTTTGATGTCTGTAGCATCACACTTGTAGGTTCAAATACATGTGGCCAAGGACACCTCCATGTTTCTGAAGGCCTGGAGAACATATAATGGGTAACTCTTTTCCTCTTTCCCTATGTGTCTGTTATTGTGGTACATTTCTGGAAGATGGTTGCTTGGCTGAAAGGCAAAAGTTCAATTTTTCAGATGGTCTCACAGGGTAGCCCAGGCTGGCCTTCAACATAAGGTCTTCCCTCTTCTTCAGGCTTCCAAGTGCCAGGGTTATAGGTGTGTATTACCATGCCTCGCTCATTTGAACTTTATTAATGGAACCTGTAATTTTGTTTTCTTTATTCTCTGCCTTCACTTAGTGATATTTTTTAAGAGAGAAAGGGCAAGTGAGCGAGTGTGGTCGTGAAAGAAAGAGACAGACAAGTTCTCACTATATAGCCCTGACTGGCCTGTAGATAAGGCTGGCTTTGAACTTAGATCTGCCGAGTGTTGGTATCAAAGGCATGCACTACCATGCTCAGCTCATTCAGTGACTCTTTGTGAGATTGTATTTATGTACTTGTTCATTAGTTACTGCTGATAAAATTCTATTATGGGTATTACAATTGATTGATTCATTTAAAATTTTATTTAATGTTTTGTTCTATGTGTATGGGTGTTTTTGTCCATGTATGTCTGTGCATCACGTGCGAGCCTGGTGCCCATGAAGACTGGGAGAGAATACTGACTGCTCTGGGACTAGAGTCAACGTATAGACAGTTGTGAATTACCATGTGGGTGCTGAGACTTGAACTCAGTTTCTCTAGAAGAGCAGCCAATGTTCTTAACTGCCGAACGATCTCTCTAGCCCCTCATTTTTCAATGGCTATTTAGGTTGTTCCCAGTTCACAGCAATTCTGAACACTACTTGTATGAACATTTTTGTGTATGCCCAGTGTTGGTCAGACCAACTAACTAAATAGTTGCTTTCAATAGATTTCTACCAACAATATATGAGAATTCCTGTTTGTTCTTACAAGCTCTTGAAATTGTTAAGTTTTTTTTTTAAGGTGTGTGTGTGTGTGTGTGTGTGTGTATGTGTGTGTGTATTAGTTAGAATGCATGCGCGTGTTTGCTCTCTTGTGAGTGCAGGTGCCCTTAGAGGTCAGAGGTGTCAGATCCTCTGGAGCTGAAGGTACAGAGAGGTTGTGAGCCATCCGGTGTGGATGGGTGCTGGGAATCAAACTCAGATCATCTGAAAGAGCAGTATGTGCTTTTTAACCTTTAAGTCATCTCTCTGGACCAGTCAATCTGTTATACATTGTTTTGACTTCTAACACTAACTTCATTCTGTATTTTGAACTTATAAATGGCACATTGTATTTACTCTTTGTGCTTTGACATTGCCCAGCAGTAATATCATTATTTTTCTAATTCATTGAACTTGTTGGCTGTATCAGTCTTTAAAATTATTATTACTAGTGCTTAGCTGACTCCGAGAGTTTGGCTGTTGTGAACTAAGCTGCTGTGAAGAGTCACATGAAGGTCTTTACATACGTTCTCATTTCTCTTGGTTATGCCTTTAGGAGTGGTGTTCTGGGTCAGAGAGTGAATGTTCTTTAGAAACTATAGAACAATTTCCCAAAATGAAAATGTTCTTTTTTATTTTAATTTGCATTTTCCTGATTACTAAAGAAATTGGAGCTAGGCAGTGATGGCATACTCCTTTAAACCCAGCACTTGGTGGGTAGAGGCAGGTGGATCTCTGTGAGTTTGAGGCCAGCCTGGTCTAGAGTGAGTTCCAGGACAGCCAGAGTTACAACAGAGAAACCCTGTCTCAAAAAAAAGAATGAAACAAAGAAAAAAGAAAGAAAAAAAAAAGCAGCCTTTTACATGGACTTTGGCTCTTTGGCTAACTTCTCTTTGAAAGACTCACTAAAATCATATGCTTATTTTTCTAGCAGGTGTTTTGTCATTGTTTCACCCTGTGTAGGAGATACACAGACATTTTCATACAAGTACCCCACACAGACACTCCTCAAATATGGCTTTGCCTCTTCTTTTTTTACTTAAAGATAACCCTTTGAAAACTCCCAGCCCCTGCAGTTCTAGGGATCCAACCCAGGGCTTCATCCATGCTAGGCAAGTGCTTTATAACTGAACTACATCCCCAGCTTTCTTTTTACTTTGAAATGGGCTCGGTAAGTTGTTCAGGCTGGTTTGGAATTTATTCTGTAACCTAGGCTGGCCTTGAATTTGTAGTCCTTCTTCCCAGTAGCTGGGATTATAAAAGGCTTGTGCTATCAGGGTTTTTTAGAACAGGATCTCTCATATAGCCCAGGTTTGACCTTGAAGTTGCTATTTAGCAGAGGATGACCTGTTCTTTTCATTTGTCTGTCTCTTCTTTCTGTGTGCTGGGATGACAGCTTTGCATACGTGTGTCCATGCAGGCATACACGAATGTGTGATAGGTGTACATTGTCACTGGACCTGGAGAGGTTAGAGGACTATTCTTGGAGTCAGTTTTCTCAGTCACCTTATAGGACTCTGGGATCCAACCAAACTTGTCAGGTCTGTGTGCATGTGCCTCTCTATCCATGGAGCCATCTTGCTGGTTTCTACTAGAATCTTAAATTGTTGTAGGGTGGTTTATTTTTGGTTGTTTTTGAGATAGTCTTACTATATGCTTAGATTTCTGAGTGCTGGAATTGCAGGCCTGTGCTGTCACATCCAACTAATGTAAATTCTTATATTATCAACATTCCCCTTTGAAATGAAAGGCTTGTGTCTTCTATTTTGAAGATAGTCCCATATTATTTTCTGTTAGTTTTACTGTTTGCATTTAGGTTACAATTTATAGGATTTATTCCATTTTAAAAGAATTTTTAAAAATTTTCAGTTATGTGTAGGTGTGCATATGTCTGTATGTGGATATGTACCCATGAGGCAGGTGCCAAAGAGGCCTGAAGTGTTAGACCCCCTGGAGCTAGAGTTACAGGTAGTTGTGAGCCAATAATGTGGGTGCTGGGAACCAAATTTGGGTGCTCTGGAAGAGCAGTAAGTACTCTTAACTGCTGAGCCATCTCTCTAGCCTCTTCCTCCCTCCTTTTTAACGATGGGTTTTCCTGTGTAGCTCAGGCTAGCCTTGAACTCATAATTCTCCTGTGATGGCTTCCTGAGTTCAGTGTTAGGATTACAAGTGTGTTCTTGGCTTATTTTTTACTTTTATATACTTGCTTGTTTATTTCTCTTAAGATAGGGTTTATCTACATAGCCCCACTGTTCTGGAACTCAACATGGAAACCAGGCTGGCCTTGAATTCACATAAATCAATCAGTCTGCCTCTGCCTGCTGACTATTGGAATTAAAGGGGTGTGCCTCCACACCTAGCTTTTCTTTTCTTTTTCTTTTTTTCTACCCTTTTGAGACAGGTGGAAATCTCCTTATTGGTGTGAGATAGTCAGTTGGTTTATAATTAGTCAGCTGGGCAGTAATAGTGCATACCTTTAATCCCAGCACTCGGGAGGCAGAGGTGGGCAGATCTCTCTGAGTTCCAGGCCAGCCTGGTCTACAGAGTGAGTTCCAGGACAGCCAGGGTTACAACAGAGAAACCTTGTCTCGGAAAAAAAAAAAAAGTATGGTTTGTTATCTATTGCCAGCCCTCTTTGAATTTTTATTTTGAAGCAGGGTCTTACTAAGTTACCCAGGCAGGCCTTGAACTTGTGATCTGCCTGCTTCAGTGTTCAAGGGGCTGGGATTACAGCTACTTGAGCCTGGTTAAATTCTTCCCCCCACTTTTTTTTTCCTGAGTGTTTTTCATTCACAGTTGTTTTAGCCTGCAGATGCAGAACTTAAGAGGGCCACCTGTACACAAGTAAAAATTGTATGTGAAAAATTCTATGCACTACACAGTAATGTGAATACATTTACTTTTTTTTTTTTTTTTTCCCCCGAGACAGGGTTTCTTTGTTATAACTCTGGCTGCCCTGGAACTCACTCTGTAGATAGACCAGGCTGGCCTCTAACTCATAGAGGTCAGCCTGCTTTTGCTCCCCAAATGCTTACATCTACTTTTTGTTTCAGTAATTACATTGTAGGCATATGTACAATGTTTGAGGTTAAATAGTATTCAGACATTTAATGCTGCATTGGTAATCATAAAAGTTTGGACAAAACCCAATTCCTGTCAGTAAAAAACTAGGAAAATGATAATTTAGTCATTTTAGCTTTTATAGAATGAGTATGGTAATCTTATATGAATCCTATTTCAGAAGTCTTTAAGATACATTAAATGAAAAGACCGAAGTACATGAACAGTATATATACTACTAATAGTAAGTAGCATACTACTATGTAAATTTGTTTTATTGAAAAGATGACACCTTAGAACCTCTCATACTCTTCTTAAATCTACGTTCATTTTCCTTTTTTTTCTATTAAGAAAAAGATGTATATAAGCATATATAAGTGAACTCTTGAAGGAGTAGAATGTATTAGTGCAAGCTCTCTGGAACTGGCTGGAAGGCAAAATTGAAATATTTTCTCTGTATAGTATTTTGTGACTTTAAAACTTTTAGCTGGGCGTGGTCATGCCTTTAATCCCAGCACTCAGGAGACTAAGACAGGAGGATTGCCACATATTTGAGGACAGTGTCTCAAAAAGACTTAAACAGAAGAAGGGGAAAAAAAAACAGAATTAATGAGAATCAAACTTTAAGCTGGACATGGAGACTACTTGGATTGGGGAGGTGAAGGCTAGAGAATCAGGAGTTCACAGTCATCTTCTGTACATAATTAGTTCAAAGCCAGTCTGGGCTACTGGGCTGGCTCTCAAAAAACCAAATTAATTAATAAAGTAAAACTTCAAAAATTTAACTGTTAAGGAAGTTAAAAACAGAGATTAAAATGTATACAGCAAAACTTTCTTAGTAATTGTCTTTTTGTGAGTAGTTTGTTTTGTTTTGAAAGAAGTTCTCATGTAGCCCAGGCTGACCTCAGTCTCCTGATCTTCCTGCCTTTAGAGTACTGAGATTACAGGCATGTGCATTGCAGCTGAGGAGTTTATTTTACTTAACACAGTGCCTCAGACTTCATCCATACTGTTTTGCAACTTTTGAATTCTGTACTTGTTTACTTATTACTTCTTTTTAAAAGGACATAAAAAGGCATCATCATTCAGAGCTGGTTTAACTATAAAGTAAAAAGTCGAAAGCTAGTGTTCGTTATTCAGCTCAACCAGTATTGAACGTCAAGTTGTTTGTCAAAAAAGCTTTATGTCAAAATGCTATTTGAAGCTCAATTTCATTGTGTATTTTTCCTTTATTGGTAGCCACTAAGCAGAAATGCAGGCTTGTGTCCCCAGCCTCTCAATCCCGCTCAATAGTTTTTCCTCTGGGCTTATCCAGTTTGGCCCTGTCCTCAATATCTTCCTCTTTTCCCTACACAGTCTTGTTGTACACCAGGGTCATTGCTTCATATTTGCTGATTTCTCTTGAATTTCTGACCTGGAAAAAAGTGGCTTTTCAATGCTGCTTTGAGACCACTCTTTTAGCCCCTTGGCAGTATTCACTGTTTCCTATGAATTGTTTGTGGTAAGTTTGGGCTTTTGTAATTGTTTTAATTTTTGGCTTTTCATGAAATAGGGTCTCACTATGTGGTCCAATCAGATCTCAAATTGTGATCTTCCTGTCTCAGTCTCTTGAGTGCTAGGATTTATAGCCACCAAGCCTGGCTACATACAGTAGGAGTTTTGAGTGGATGTGAGAACAAAGGAGAACGTTGAAATGACCAAGGCTCATTGGAGGGCTTTGTGTCATTAGGAGGGGACACACAGACTGTAGGTGCAAAGTGTGTGGTTTGGTTTCAAAAATGTCAGCTGGAAAGAATGGTTTGCAAAACCAACTACAACTGTGAGCTGTGGCTGTTGTCTACAGTCCCAGTGCTCAGGAGATTGAGGCAAGGAAATCATGGTGAAGATTTAGACCAGCATGGTCTTATTATTTCACATAAACACAGGCACATTCTCCACCCGCCCCATGCACATTCTCATTCTGTGTGTGTGTTTTTTAAGAATATGGAAGAGTATGAAGAAAAGATTGCCATTAAAAAAATACTCAGAACAGGTCATCTTTCTTAACATTGAAATGGAATTAAGGAATTTCTGGTTATTTTTCTGGTTATATATGCATTAAAAAGGTTAAACTAATTTTAAAATATAGTTGATTACATTCTAAAGTTTGTTTTTCTCCTCTGTGCTGTTGCTAAGTGAAGAAATCCAAGGCACTGTGGTACTGTAAAAGAGAGGCAGGAGAATTACAGGAGTTTAGTATCAGATTTAAGAGTGGAACAAATGTCAAGAAAAAAGGAGAAAAGTCATTGGTTAGATATTGCCAAGAGGAAGTGTTGAGCTGAATAGGATAAAGGTGTTAGATGTGAAATGAAGGCATTACTATTTGATTTACGATAATCTGTTCAGCAATAGTAGAAAAACAATGGCTGAATTTAATCCCTGGTTTAATTTCTTTTCTTGTTGCTGAGACAGAAATATCCTGACAAGTGACTTAAGGGAGAAAGGGCTTATTGTAGCTTATAGTCTGCAAGAGTTTGAAGCAGCTGGCCACATTTTATCTACAGTCAGAGAGCTGTGAATGCCTGTGCTCAGCTATGCTCTCCATTTTATATAGCCCAGGGACTGGTTCAACCTACAACTAAGATGGGTTTTCTCACACCAGTCAACATAATCAAGATGATCCCTCAGAGGCATGCCCAGAGATCCATATTCCAGGTAATTCTAAATCTTGTAAAGTTGACTATACTAGCTGTCATAGTTAGGGTTTCTATTGCTGTGACAAAACACCATGATGAAAAAGCAAGTTGGGAAGGAAAGGGTTTATTGGACTAACACACATTGTAGCCCATCTCTGAAGGAAGTCAGGACAGGAACTCAAGCAAGGCTGGAACCTGGAGGCGGGAGCTGATGCAGAGGCCATGCAGGGGTGTTGCTTACTGGCTTACTCCCCATACTTTCTTATAGAACTCAGGACCATCAGCCCAGGGATGGACCACTCACAGTGGGCTGGGCCCTCTCCTATCAATCACTAATTTAAAAAATGCCTTACTACTGGATCTTATGGAGATATTTTCTTAATTGAAGTTCCCTCCTTTCAGATAACTCTAGTTTGTGTGTGTCAAGTTGTCATAAGACTAACCAGCACACTAACCATCACACTTTGCTACCATAAGAAACCAGAAAACAGGGCTGATGAGGTAGATGTCTCAGTGGGTTGAGGTACTTGATGACCGAAGTTCAATTCCTGAGACCTACATGATCAAAGTAGAGAACTAACTTCTGCAAATTGTCCTCTGAGTGCCACACATGTGTCCCGCTCCCATAAATAAATAGTAAATAGAAAAGAAACTAGAAAACTAGTTGAGTATAGTGGCCTTCTCTTGTAATCCCAGCACTCGGGAGGGTAAACGAGGAAAATCCTCTCAAATTGGAGGCCAGCCTACATTATAATGAGAGACTTAGCTCAAAGAACAAGTCAGGTGTTGTGGTAACTAACTGTAAGGGTGATGCAAGAGCATTACCACACATTTGAAGCCAGCAGGGTTTATATAGTGAGTTCCCATCAAGCTAGAGCCTCAGAGAAAGACCCTTTCTAAAAAAGAAGCAAATCAACCAACCCCAGAAAAATAGCTCAGAATACTGCCTAGCTGATACAAAGTCCTTAGTCCTGTCCTCAACACCAAAATAAAAATAAGAAACTAGAAAGCTGTTAGTGTATAAGATAGCAGTTTATAGGTACTGGGTAACAGGTAACAGTGGTCAATGATCTCTGAGTAAAGGAGGCAAACCTGAACTCTGTGGTTGCCCCAGTTCATACAGAAGTTTAGATGCTGCAGCATAGACAGTAAGGACCCTGAATAAAGTTTGGGTGGTGGTCTTAACTTGGTTGAGAAACTAGACATAAAACTGGGTAGAGTAGGAGAGGAGGAAGAAACTTTTAGAGGTAGATGACACAGAGGAGAAAGATAAAGTCTAGACAGGCAGAAGGTCTCTGTTAGTCTGGATGAGCACTGATCTGCACTTGTGTGTGAGGGAGCTAGCTACTCAGCCCCTGGAAAGCCCTAGGCAGAGTGATCCAGGACCTCACACAGAGCTGGACATAGTCTGTTCCTACTAGCCAGAGTATTTGCAGGCCATCAAAGGGTATGGCTTTGGGGATGAGGCTAAGTCAGCCCTAATTAAAGGCTGTGTTGTACCCACCCTCTCAGTGCAGAAGCAATTTTGGAGGCTGGTCCCAAGAATCTTAGCACTGTGTGCCAAAACAGAAACCTAGCACTCAAAAAGAAAACAGTGTTTTAACATTCAAAAATTACCAAGCATGGAAAGAACCAGAAAAATGTGCCTTAAAACCAGGAGGAAAATCAGTCTCAGATGACACATTGGAATTAAGAAAGACATTGAAACAAATGATTTTTTTTTTATGAAATAGACAACATAATGGTGGTAAAAATGTATATTTTACTCAAACAAAACATTTAGAGAGGAAAAAGAACATGGATGAGACACCTATAAATCAGTTTACTTGAAAATGTAATAATTTAAGCAGAAATGAGATCTAAAATTGGAAGTATTAATAAATCATCAATCACTGTACCAAGGGCAACAATTTAAGACAAAAACAGTCCCAATCTATCTGATTGGAGCTCCAGAAAGTATAGAAAGGAAGGTGTAGAACATTTGTAAATGATGCCAAGAAAACAACAAATGCACAGATTCCAAAAAACCCAACAATCTCGAGAACAAACAGAGAGGCGACCACAAGACAGAGCCAGAGCCTTGTGCCAAGCAAGTACTCCACCACTGAGCCTTCATTTCCTTCTTTCTTTTTTAATGATTTATTTTATGTGCATTAGTGTTTTGCCTGCATGTATGTCTGTGCGAGGGTGTCAGATCCCCTGGAAATGGAGTTACAGACATAGTTAGTGACTATGTAGGTGCTGGGAATTGAGCCCTGGTCCTCTGGAAGAGCAACCAGTGTTCTTAACCACTGAGCCATCTCTCTAGCCCTGAGCATTCATTTCTTTAGGTTTTACCTGCTCTTTACTGTTTCTATTGCTATTTTAAATTTGACAAGATGAGCTTTTTATGTCCGATGTTTTTTAAACGATGAGATTCCAGTGTGTTTCCTAAACTGACCTTGAATTTGTTGGCTCAAGCCTGGATCCCACCACAGCTTCCCAAATGCCTAGTACTACATGCACAGCACCAGCCGCAGGCTGGAAACTCTTTCAGCTCTCTAAAGTCTCTTCTCAGATTTCTCAGTTACTCTCTCACTTCATGATGGTCTACTGATAGAAAAATGTCCCCAAACCATTCATTTTTATTGTTTAAGGTTTATTTACATTTTTATGAATACGAATGTTTTTCTTGTACGAATATAAGTGAATACTAGGTGCCTGCAAAGGCTAGAGGAGGGTGTCAGATTGCCCTGAAGCTGGAGTTATAGGCAGTGGTAAGCCACCTGACATGGATACTGGGAATAAAATTTGGATCCTCTGCAAGAGCTGTATGCACTCTTGGTTTTTCCAGAGTAGCCACTGTAGCCTTGGCTGTCCTGGAACTTACTCTGTAGATCAGGCTGGCCTTAACTCACCTGAGAGCCATCAATACGAACTCTTAACTGCCATCTTTCCAGCCCCCATAGCCTGCATTTTTCTGCTGAGGAGCTAGAAGGAATTTTATGCAGAATGGAAATTTGGGATTTTGTTTTGAGTTTTTAATCCACAAGTAAAACAAATTACATCTTCATTGGGTAGCATATACTTGTAATCCCAACCATGGGGAGGCTGAACCAGGACTGCTGTTACTGGGGATTGAATTCAAGTATTCATGCTGTTGCCCTACACAAGTTTCCTGGATGAGCAAGACCCAGCCTCAACCTCTTGCACCCAAGAGAAAGATTACAAAGCAATGCTTAAGCTAAGGTGGAAGACTTGATACTAAGTACATCTCGTTCATACTCATACCCCCCGACCTCCAGTAGTGTTAATAGTGTTAGTAGAGTTCCTGTGTGAGTGTAAAATTGAACTAGTGTTTACTCACAGTGGATGCTTTGAAGGAGAGTGGGAGTAACAAGGAAGTGCTCCACCTGAAGCCTCAGTCTAGGTATGTGACTATTGGACTGTATATGACTCACTACTACTTCCTACATTTAATATAAATTTCATCATTCAAACCAGATTTTGATTTCCTTCCCCTTACCTGAATACTTATTCATAGTGGCAGCATTTCTGGCATCTTCTTCCTGGTAGCTAGCTTGAAGTGCCTGTAGATCTGCTTTCTCATCCCAACAGAAGCCTCAGTAGACCTTCCGGCATTCTGTTACTTGCAGCATGTACCATTGAACACTATACTGTTTTGGCTTACTTTTTAATATTTCACTGTTGCTCCCTGGGCTAATCATCCTCAAATCTTTGAGTCGGATGTCTAATTGTTGTTTGAATTAAAATGTACTTGAACTTTGGGGAATCTAGGCTTAACAGAACAAACATTCTGGTACTTCCAAAGACAATTTGTTATTTGTTAACTTAACATAATTAGGTTTTGTTTGGGGGAGGAATGGAAAGGTAGCTCAGTTTGTAAAGTGCTTGCCACAGAAATGGCTGGGTGAGGCATGTCTGTAATTACAGTACTTGGAAGGTAGAGACTTAAGGATCTCTGAGTCTTGTTAGTCAACCAGTCTAGCCAATCGGTGAGCTCCAGGTTCAGTGAAAGACCCTATTTTAAAAAAAAAAACTAAGGTAGAGAAACAGTCGAGGAAGAGATCCCAAATCAACTTGTGGCCTCTGTGTGCACCTGCAAACACGCACTCGTGCGTATGCACACACACACACACACACACACACACACACACACACACAAAGGTTTCAGGGTTTGTTTTTTTCAAGAGTATTTTCTATCACAGTCCTGTCTTCAACAATCTCAGTGGTAACAGTGCAAGATTAAATAGGAAAACACTGTGTCTTGGTTCTGGCTTTTATTACTTAACTGTGGAAACAGGGAATATGTGTGTGAGATCTATTGTGAAGGCCACAACTATTCTACATGTAAATATTGACATGGTTAAAAATATGCTTCTCTGTGCCTCAAATTTTAAATTCTAAGTTTAAAGCTGGTGTGGTGGAGCACGTTAATCCCAGTACTTGGGAAGCAGAGGCAGACAGATCTCTGTGAGTTTGATTGAGGCCAGCCTGATTTACAAAGACAGGTAGGGGTTGTTACACAGTCTTGAAAAATTAAAATTAAAAGGACTTGAAGTATAGTAACAGAATCTCAAGCAATAGAGATTTATTCAAAAATTTCATATTTAATCTGCTGAGCAAGCTTAAAAGGCATGAGGCTTAAGGCTAGGCCAGTGTTTCCCAAATTGTGGCAGAGAGTTTGTAAAATTTCCAATCTAGGAGCTGGAGAGATGGCTCAGCAGTTAAGAGCAGGTCTAATTCACAGCACTCATATGTTGGTTTGCAAGCATCTGTAGCTATAAGTTCTAGGGGATCTAATGTCTTCTTCTGACCTTTTCTGGCACCAGGCATGCATGTGGGTGCACAAACATACATGTAGACAAAGCACTCATATTCATAAAATAAAATAAATATAAAAATTCTAATTTCCAATCCAGAGGCTGGGTGGGGGTTGGCTCAGGTGGTATACTGCTTGCCAGGCAAGCATGAATACTTGAATTCAATCCCCAGTAACCACATAAGAAGGCTGGTATAGTAAGTAGTGAGCTGTTACCATCTTAGAGCTAGGATGGCAAAGACCAGAGAATTCCTGGGATTCCCTGGCTTGTCAGCCAAACATAATCAGTAAGTCTCAGATTCCAGTGAGAGAGACTAAACTATCTGATTATGTGGACAGCCTCTGAGGAGCAGACTGTGAGGTTGACCTCTGACCTACACACACAAGCACATCTGTGCATGCACCCTCCTCCCAGTGTGAATACACACATACTCACACACAACTTTCTGGAGTCAATTCTCTCCCACCACGTGTGTCCTGCCAATCAAACTCAAGCCATCTAGATTGGTGGCAGGTGCCTCTACTTGCTGTATTACTCAGGATGCTCTAGGGGGCTGTTTCATCCAGTGGGATGGATATATATTACATATGTACATGTGTATGTGTTAAAAAATTTAAGTCAGTTTGTGTTAAAGTAATGACAATTGATCACATCCCAGAGACTGAGAACCTGTTAGTTGTTTAGGTTTTGTTTTGTTTTCGGGGGGGGGGGGGCAGTTACTCTACATAGCTCTGGCTGTCCTGGAATTCACTGTGTAAACTGAGCTGACCTGGAACTTACAGAATTGGCCTCTGCCTTCTGGGGTTCAGGGCATGGACCACTGTACCAGGGTTGTTGCTCATTTTTGAGGCTGAGTGAGTGACCCAGAACCTAGAGCAGTCTCATAGTAGCTGTCTCTCATAGTGGGTCAGACAATAACCAAGTGGTTACCCAGTCCACAAGGCTAGGTGCCTCAGCAGTTCCAGTCTGGTGCGGAAAAATCTAAAAGGTTTCCTGGAGAGCCACTGGTCCGTAGTCCACAAGTGAAGCTGGGAAATGCTGGTTCTGATATCAGCAAAGAAATCAGCAGCAACAGGGTAGATCAACTCCTTGTCAAGAGAGAAGGCCGAACAAGCAAAAGGTGAGCACTCTCCTGCTGCCATTTTAATCTGTACTGCTTTCAGGACAGTTCTCAGGTGAGGCTTCCTGCTCAGGTGATTATGATTTCTGGAAAGTTAGTATTAAAACCAGCCATTATACTTGCTGAGCCATCTTGAAGTTCTCTTGTTTTCACTCTATCTTGCCTGCCACTGACAAGAAAGTATTAAGATCTCTTAAGAATACTGAAGATAATTCACAATCTAGAACCAACTTTATGTGTTTAAGACAAAGACTCACTGATTAGTCTCTGGCTGACTGACTGTAGTCTAGACTGGCCTTGAACTCACAGAGATTTGCCTGCCTCTGCCTCTCAGTGCTGGATACAGCTACAAAAAAAAAAAATGTATGAAAATGAGCTCAAACCATAATTCTTTAGATATAGAAAGCTAGAAGTGGAGCTCAGAAATAGAGCACTCTGAGTTCTGTCCCCAACCCTTCAATTGAAAAATGGGGAAAAGGTAGCCTGGAGAGATGGCTCAGTGGTAAAGAGCACTGAATGCTCTTTCAGAGGACCTGAGTTCAATTCCCAGTACCAAATGGTGGCTCAAAACCATCTGTAACTCTAGTTCCTGGGAATGCTACACTCTCTTTTGGTGTCCACAGGCATGCAGTGCTTAAACCAAAACACGTACACACATGAAATAAAACTAATGAAATCTCAAAAAGATTAAAAATAGACATAGAACATTCATCACTGTACCTGGCTAGAACCACCTTGACTGTTGGTCCAGCCCAATCCACCTTTTTATTTGAGATAGGGTCTCTTTATTAGCCTGGAATTAGCCAAGAAGTCTAGAGTAGCCAGCCAGCCATCACCAGGGATCCTCTTGTGTCTGCCTCCCCAGTGCTGGGATGGATTGCAGGTGTATACCGTCACTCCTGGCTTTTTTCATTGGTGCTGAGGAACCAAACCTATGTCCTCATGTTTGCATAGCAAGCTTGTTACCAATTCTCCCCCCCCCACACACACACACATACACACACACACTTTTTGTTGTTGTTGCCCCGTCAGGCAGCACCCTGTTGTCAGTCTTTGACCATCCACATGCACAGCTTCCATTTCAAGGTACATAGGAAGTGCATTTAACTTTCAGGACCAATTAAAGAGAAAGCTGCCAAATCTGGAGTTATTTGAGGAAACTTAGCATGTGTTAATGTTGGCTGGGTGGTTTTTTTTTTTAAATGAAATATGACATATGAAAATATCTAAAGGCAAAGGATTCTTTGACAACTGAAACAAGAACAGTTGTTCGCATTGCCAGAAGCTTAAGTCACCAAAGTCCTAAGCCACGTGTTCACCCTTGCCAGCTAGCTCCGATGCTGAGAGTCAGATGGCAGTTATCATTGATTAATAGAGCCATTAATTTATCAAAGGTTATTGTTGATGTCATAAGTTCCCTAAAATACCACCCGTATCCTGACTACCACCAAATTTATCTCTAGCTTACACTGCAAGTTCATGCATCTAGTTGCTTATCTGTCATCTCTACGTAGATGCATAATGGCAGTTCAAACTTGTGTCTAAAGCTGAGTTTCTGTTCATATCCTCCTTCCTACCTCAGAAAACACAGCTTCTCTTCCCAGCTTCTCCACTCAAAGTCCTCAGTGTCACATTGCATCATTTCTTTGTGTCATAGTGCATGAGCACTATGTGAGCAAGTTGAGGGAGCTGCACCTTCCAAATAGCCTAGGTCTTAGAATTTCTCAACACCTGTCACCACACACTCTGCTGGGGTCTTTCAGTGGTGGTGTCCCTGGACTTCTTAACCTCCTTCCATTCCTTTTAATCTATTGATGTTAGAATGACTTTAAATAAATTTTATATTTTCTTTATTTAATTTTTGAAACAGGTCTCACTGTAGTTCTGTCTGGCCTCAGACTTACTATGTAGACCAGGCTGGTCCCAAACTCACAGAGATCCACTTGCCTCTGCCTCTTGATGCTGGATTAAAGGCATGCACCACTATTCTTGCTTTATTTTTATTTTAAATTTTGTGTGTGGGTGGGGGTGTATATTAGTACAGTGCCCCAGGAGGCATGAGAAGGTGTCAGATCCCCTGAAGCTGTAGTTACAGACTGTTGTGAGCACATGTGCTCTTTACTGCTGAATCATCTTTCAGCCCCTTAGAAGAATGATTTTTTTGACACAGAGCCTCACTATGTAGCCAGGCTGGCCTCAACTTCTCCTCCTCCTCCCCCCTCCCCCCTCCCCCCTCAGCCTCCCAAGTCCTGGGATTATAGAGGTACACAACCATGTGCATTTCAAAATGATCTTTCTATAATATACACAGAGGTAAAACCAAGCATGGTTGTACATATCTTTAATCCCAGCACTAAGACGACTGTGAATTCAAGGCCAGCCTGATTTACATGTAGAGTTCCAGTCAGTGCTATACAGTTAGACTTTGTTGTTGTTGTTTTAATTTTAGTTCTTTTATTTTCTATTGGTTCTCTGGCTGTTCTTCATACAGAATTGGTGTGTTATTTATGTGTGTGTGTGCACGCGCGTGTGTGCGTGCACATATTAATGGCATGTGTATGATGATCTGAGGACAACTTGTGGGAGTTGGTTCTCTCTATCATAGTAAGTCCTGAGAATTGAGCTCAGACTATCAAGCTTGGTAACATAGGCCTTTACCCCCTGACCTATCTCAGTGGCCCTAAAATTTTTTTTAAATGTATTCTTTTGTATAAATGTGCATACATGATGTGCACGAAGATGGTGGTGGAGGTACATGCCATGGCACACACATGGAAGTCAAAGACAATGTTATAGATTCTCTTCTCTCATTCCACTTTTATGTGGGTTCTGGGGGTTGAACTCAGGTTATTACTGTCCATGTAATTACCCATACATATAGTAAACATTGATGTGCAAGTATCTCTGTGATATGTTGACTTCGAGTCATTCTGATAAATAACTAGGAGTGCTACGGCTGGGTCATGTGTAGATCTATTTATGTTTGATTATTTTTGTTGTTTTGACAGAGGATCTCACTTTGAAACCCAGGCTGGCCTAGGACTCACTTTGTAGCTCAGGTTAGCTTCATGGTAACCTGACACAGCTTCCTTCTGCTTCAGCTTCCAGAGTGCTGGAATTACAGACATGCACCCCAACCCCAGCTCCTTTTGTTGAAAGCAGTCTTAGCCCCACTGAAGCAAAATCTGCATTTTGACAAGTCCTCACCAGGTGACTTCACTTTACCAAGTGCTGACCTGGAATGTCCCATCCCTGTTCTCCTGTGTATCTGAGTAGGCTTGTCCAATCATGAAGGTAACTTTCTTGGTAAATTTCTATTATTTATTTATTTATTTTTTGGCCATAACTAGACTGTAAGTCCCATGAGGGGCAGTGCTGTCTGTCGGGTTCTGTACCTAAGTGCCTGTACTATTCAATAAGCATTTGATGAGTGAGAAGAATACATGTATGTAATGGAACTTGCTTTGTGTTTTTGAAATGTGTAAGTTTATATAATAAAAATCCTCTGTAGCTCTCAGTTCCAAGATTGGGGTGGTTCTTGTTTCAACATCACTGTGAAGGGGTTTTGTTCTCTTGCTTGGGCATGAGTACCTTTAAAGTACCCTTAAACCAGCGTGACTCAATTGCTTATTCTTACTCTGAGACTTTTTTTTTCTTTAGGACAAAGTTCAGGTATTATTCTAGTGTACATACTAAACTCTACAGTTATTTCCTTTTTGTATTTAGAAAGCACTGTCATTCTGAGTTAAGGCTGAAATCTCTTAAGGCTTTTTTCCAGTTAAAGTTGGTCCGTTTGTATTATCTTACTAAATTAGATTTTAATAATCCATTTTTTTTTTAAAGTAAGAGGACTCTAGGGGAGTAATAGAGATGGGAAAGAGAGTAAAGGGGATGGACAGAATGAACTTTGTACACCTATAAAATTGACAAAGAACAAACTTAATAAATATTATCTAAAGATTCTGAAAATATGAAGTCACATACAAATTTCTAAGTTAAACTTTAAATAAAAATGGACAGTGGAATGTGAAGAATCAGTTTTTACTTTAGAAACAGGATTCTAGAAGAGACCTATGGTTTCTGATATTGCTCTACATTCAAAAATCTGTTCCCAGGGCATGCCTCCTAATGCTTACCCTGGTGAAATTTCTAGGAAGCAGCTTCTCAACCTGAGTATAGCTATGGAACAGACCACATGAGTAGTTTTCCATGAGGTGGTGGGTGGGGGCACTTACCAGTGGCTGAGGCTTTGTTGATGGTCACAGCTGAGAGTGGGTGGAGGCCAAGGACCCTGCTAAACACTGTAATGCAAGAACAGCCCCCACCACAAAGAATTGCCTAGTTGGAAAGGTCTGAGAAGGTGACTTGAATTGAGAGGTTTTCTCTTGCAAATGCTAATGCTGCCAGTAAAGAAACCTTTTGCCTACCTTAGGAAAAGAGAAAGTGGCCTTGGAGAGTCTTAGGTGAAGATCCAAAGCGTTTAGGGATGTTTGTGTTAAACCATAGTTTTAAATGACACAATACAGAAATTTAATGATTACCTTCCCCTGTGCATAAATCATTCTTGAAGCAAAAGATATTTAAACCTTTTTGTCAACATAGATTTTGAAATTGGATAACATTCTCAAATAATTTTACATTTTAAAAATTAGGGAATCTCAAATATAGGGTTACTGGTTTTCCTTATTTTACAGATGGGGTCGAGGATTTGGTCTTTTGGGTTCCATTTTTGGAAAAGATGGTGTATTAAACCAGCCAAACAGTGTCTTTGGACTTATATTTTATATACTACAGTTATTACTTGGTAAGTATTTATACA
Source organism: Cricetomys ansorgei (assembly GCA_026225945.1). NCBI lineage: Eukaryota > Metazoa > Chordata > Mammalia > Rodentia > Nesomyidae > Cricetomys > Cricetomys ansorgei. Next base: position 5,131,332 of record JAMJFZ010001012.1, on the reverse strand, counting down.
GAGATACAGAAATAAGCTTGTTATACCCATTCAGTGCTTGTGTCTTCGCCTTAAAGTGTGTCTTCATAGTAAAAAGCACATGCTGATAATAGAGAACACTAAAGTGCAGGGTATTTTTGTATTGTGAAAATGTGATTCACTGCTTTTTATGTGTTGACTTTGGCATCAGTGACAGTTAGTCATGGCTAGCATCATGTCAACGATGTCCAGAAACCCAGCCCCACGCATGGAAATCGTTACTCCAATCTTCCTTGTAAGCTTGTTTTTTATTTATTTTTTAATTGTATTATAGACTCTAGCTATCTTAAAATATCACGTATTAGGAAATTAGTAGCAGTAAGCTGCCATGATCCTATTTTTGTTTATGTATCTACTGTCTCCCTATCTTGTGGGTCTTTGTTGCCCTCTGCGGTGCTGGGATCAAACCGAACACTGAACAACTGAGCCTCATCCTCAGCCCTGCCTTTTGCTTTTTAAGAGTTGTGTGGCCTCCTATTTTCAATATCACTGTCTGTCCTAAGTGTCTGCAGACATTTCAGTTTCGAATTTTTTACTGAATAATGCCACAGGGATCTATTTTCTTTATAGCAACCTCACTTCCTTGAATTATTTCTCTGAAATAAATTTTCAGGCATGAGGTTAATGACTCAAAAATCAGATTTTTTAAAAATGAATTTTAGCAGTTATTGCCAAATCTCCACCCCCACCCTACCAGTTGTCTGGTCTCCTAATCTTCATTTTAGAAGCTTTTTTTGGTCAGGTTTTCTAGTCAAGTATCAATAATCATCATTTTAATTTTAATTTTATTTATTTTAATGTCCTTTACTCCCTACTAAGCTTATTTGTGATAATCTTTTTAACCTTTCAAATGTTGGTTTTGTGGTTCTGCTTTGGGTCTGGTGCTTTCATTTGTGTTTTGCAGTTCAACTGTTAATATTTTATTCCACTGTTTGTCTGCTCTTCTGTGCAGCGATGGGTCAGCTAAAGTCTGGAGCTGGCTGCTATGATTCACATTTGAAGTATGAATTTTTCTAAAAAGTTCTACCAAGTTTGCTCAATTTCGAATGCACATATTTATCCTGCGGAACTAGGGAGGAATAGACACAATGATACTCATACTAGTGGAGTTTAAAATAGCAGAGCTATCACTGGGGCTCAGCAGTAAGAAATGGCTGAACTAACACGGGCGTATGCATATTAGAAAGTTGTGTGTAGCCGTTCAAGTGAAAGTGAATGTGAAAAGATTAAGATACTGTCAGTAAAATAAGCAAAATGGGCTTAAAGCTGTGGGGTAATTTTATTTGTATGTGCATGTAAGAGTATACAGAGGGATTCTGTGGTTGAAGGGGAGAAGTTTCATCTCAAATTTATTGTTTCTGTGGGATTTCTAAGGTACATACCCCAACTCAAGGAGCAGCTCGTTTTCCCTTAATAAGAAAGGGCTTAGGGAAAAATGCTATCCACACTTATGTGGGTGCTCAAGGTGAGACAGGTTGCCATTTATAATATTAATGTGTTGGTTCCATTTCACATGCATAGTTTCATATGTGTCGTTTCCACTCACATTTCCTGACTTTAGTTTCCACATGCTTTTATAATGTCAGCTCTTTTGGATCAGTTAACACATCCAGAGCTTGCCACCTTACTCCCCTGTAGACTGTGTGACAGTCATCATTTTAGATGTATTTTTTTCACATAGTTCAAATGTTAAATAAACCAAGATGCTGTGTGGTGAAAAGCAATTCCACCTCAGTTCCACTTCATCTTATCTCCTTTGCCCCTGTGATTCCCCCACACTAGCTGATGGTTCTGGTTTGTTTTTGCATACATAAGAAAATACAAACACGTGGTCTCAATTATTTTCCTTTTAAGAAATAAAAAGCAAGTACCATGTTTACTGCACTACATTCTCCCCGCCACCCTTTTTTTTTTTTTGCTTGACTAATCTGTCTTAATGATCTTTTTGTATTTTTATGTAGATACATTAAGAGTTTTGTTTTATTTTTTTCAGCTATAAAATATTCTGTTGCTAGAGTTATGGCACATTATAAAGCTCATAATCTTCCCACAACTCACAAGTACCTGCATACACTACAATTAATACAATAGCAGCACTTACTTACTTATTGTAGCTCATATAAGCAAGCTTTATCTGAGCTCACTTAATTCTCACCACAGACTTAGGAGTAGCTTGAGTACTGTCTCCTATTTAAATTTGAGCAGAGAGAAACATAGTAAATGGTTTACACACCATTTTATTATTTATTTGCTTGCTTGCTTGCTTGCTTGCTTGCTTGCTTGCTTGCTGTGCTGGGGATCGAACCAGCAGCCTTGTGCATCTAGATGACAAGAGCTCTACTATTGAGCTACACCTCTAGCCCACTAGTATCACTTTTAAAAATATTCGTTTATTTATGTACATATCTCAGACTAGGCTGGAACTGACTTCATAGCTTTGGCTCTCCTTAGATTCACAGAAGGCCATCCTGCCTTCTCCTCCAAGTTCTGGGATTAAAGAGTGGATCGCTATGCTGGTTCTTGTACCATTTTAAAACCAACTTTCTTTGATAAAGTTAAGGTGTCAACACTAATTTTTTAGGCTTAAATTTTTAGCATAGATAATTTAGCGTAGGTGAGGAGGGCAGTAGTATTTGAATAAATGGAACATAGTCTAGGCTTCACTGGCCCATTAGCCATTGGATAGGCAGGGAACTTAATATTCTCTGCCTTTTCTGACTTTGAATACAAATGTGTACAGTCTTTGTGTCGCTGACACTAGGCAATTACATGTGAAGGTAGTCAAGACTCCAGACAGTTTTGTCTTGGGCGCTTTTTTTGACTACTTTTTTTTTTTTTCTTGAGAACAGGGTCTTACTCTGTAGCCTAGGCAGGCCTCCAGTCTGTGGTCCTTCTGCCTCAGCCCCCCCAGAGCATTGGGATTATGGACATAAACCCATACACCCGGCTCAAACTGCCTGTTTTGATGTTTTGGCTTACCTGGCTGATGTAGTTTCCTTTATCTGCCATTCTAGAGTGTTTTGACACTTTTGTTTTTTCCTCTTCAGTAGTGTTGACAAGGGCATCACCTGGACTGGATTTTTGATAAATTTGATGTAAACATGAAAAGCAACAGTCTCCCCAGATAGGGAGCCTATAGTGAAACACTAGGGGAGGATCTTACCCAAGGTGTGTGGCTTGGTAGGAAAGCTGCAGCCCTTCCTCCTGCTCCTTAGAAGACTGCAGCAGCACCTTTGACTAATGTGATTACGAACTTGCACTTGTGAAATAGTAACAGATCAGACTCCTGGCAGCTGTGAAACCGTCCTTTGAGTAAAATTTGGCCTGCTTAGTGTTAAAACCAGTGGGCAGTTTTTGCACTCTGCTTTCAGAGTCAAGAAGGTAAGGTCAGTATTGGTACACTGCTTCTAGCCATAGCCTGTCACTTGTCAGTTAAGAAGCGTCTGTCCAGGCCAGGCCCTGACCTAGCCGTGTCTCTCTCTTGCAGGCATGACAGCCAGCGCAGTTGCAGCTCTTGTCCTCATGACCTCCTCCATCGTGTCCGTGGTGGGGTCTTTGTACCTGGCCTACATTCTGTACTTTGTGCTGAAGGAGTTTTGCATCATCTGCGTCACCACATATGTGCTGAACTTCATTCTTCTCATCATCAATTACAAACGACTAGTTTACTTGAATGAGGCCTGGAAGCGACAGCTGCAGCCTAAGGAAGACTGACGGCTGGCGGATTCCCACCCAGCCGTCGCAAACACTTCTTTCATTAAGTTTATTTTGCAAGTTTTTTTTTTTTTTTAAATTCACAACAGACACTTTCCTTGAGAATCTTAAACTGATTTTTTAAAATACTGTAAATTAGAAGGGGCCCTAGCAATTTTCTGTTTCAATCTTCATTTTAAATCTGGATACAAAAAGGATACGCCGAGCCAATCAAAGACAAGCTTTAACTTTACCTTGAAGATGTTTCTGAGATAATAAAATGTAGCCCTAGTCCCCGGTCCTCAACCGTAAAGTGAGCAGCCATTGCTAGTAATTCTTTAATGTGTATAAATTCAATTTCAGGTATAACAAATGTGATCATGAACATGAAAATATTTTAGAATAGATACTGTATTAAATATTGCCATGTTTACAATATGTAATATGTTTTTAGCCGATGGATTTAAACCTGTAGATTCAATTAGAGTCCATTCGTGTGATATTTGTAAATAAAGGTAGAAACATTGGATCCACCCCTGCAGAACTTAACTGTACAGCTTAGTTGAAGTGTAGCAATGAAGAATTGTCAGCTTGTGGTGACTGCTGAAGTAGTGGAGATAGTAGACACTTTACAGAACATCTTGGGAAGTGCGCTGACAGCTGTGGTGCAGTATTGACAGCTGGTTCCCTTTCATCTTCCACTTAGAGAGGAAGAAACTAAATCTGAACATCCAACTCAAGTTTGACTAGTCATAAAACTGGATGAATCATAACTGTTTAAGATGTCATGTGACCAGACCTTTAATTTCCAAGGCTCTCGGAACACTGGTGGTAGGAAATAGATGTAGTCTTTGGAGATGAACTGAAACCACTATGGCATTTTTGGGCAAAGCCTCTTAAACAGTAGCTGACCTTTCAAATACAGATGTGTTTCCTTGATATTGGTGCCAGTCAGCTCAACAGTGTTAGGACTGAAATAAGCACAAGCCAAGTGCACTGAGGTCGGTCCATAGTGTTTCCCTTCTCATTTCTTCTTGCACTAAGGATTGTCAGTGTTTCAGATCACTTACTGAATGTGTAAACCTTAGGGCTGACATGAGGACCAGTTCCTGACTCAGAAGAAACACAACACGTAGAAAGCCCTGGAAGTGAAACATGGAAACTTTGTCCCACTCCAGTAGCCACACAGAAGCAGTGAGAAGAAACCCAGAGATGACTGAGTAAAACCCAATGACACGGTGACTGTATTTCTCTGGTTAGCATCTACAGGAGATGTTAAAAGTGCCTTCTGTCTTAAATCTCAAACCAAATCATTCTGTGTGTTGAACTGGGGCAGAAGTATCCCTCCTTTCCTTCCTTACCACAAAGCAGAGAGCTTGCATTTTTTATCAGAAGGGTCTGTGCGGCCATTTATTCCTAGGGTTGAGAAGTAGTGGCAGTGTTTGTTTATGATTTGGTTAATCATTATGTTAAAAATAGGCAACTGGCTGGCAAATCCTGAGAGCTTCTATTTGCCTTCTTTTGGAAGAGAGGGAACAGGCTTTGCTTTGTAAAGATTGTGTGTGGTCAGCAATCGTTGAGTGGTTTACAACCTTCAGTCATAACTGATAAACCATAGGATTTCCGGCTCAGGGCAGGTATAAAATATGAATTGTATAAAATATGAAATGCCCTTTTAGTAGGTTCCAGCCAGTTTTTTTAAAAGACAGCTTAATTCTGATTTCGTCAAAGGTTGTGTTTCCCCATGAATGTGAACATTTCCACGACTGTCTTACTGTGTATGCATTGTTGTAGTCTTCTGAAGTAAAGAACTTCGAGAAGGTACTGAATGATATTTATGGAGAACCAAGTCCTCAAGTGAGAGAGCTGTACAGTGAGGTCATCTCGTAGCCCTGTGTCCAGGACTCCCAAGGCAGTGGAAATTCGTAATGGCACAGACTTCTGCTACTTACATATCAAGGCTGTGCTAAACAAGTCCCTCGGGTCCCAATTCCAAATGATCGTTTGTATCTCTAACATTCAGCAGAGTGGCGTTAAAGCTTGTCTTGACATTACAGATGTCTTCAGCCCTTACTCAAGAATATGTGAGAGTGTTCCATCCTCCAGTCCCTGTAAGGTTTTTCTTTGCTTTCCTAAGTGTCGCCATTATCAATTGGAGAAATTTCTTTCTTCCTTTCTCTTTCTCTCACCTACCTACCTTCCTTCCTTCCTTCTTACTTCCCTCCCCTTCCTTCCTTCCTCCCTCCTTCCCTCCCTTTCTCTTTTTTTATGCAACATTCCTGTGACCTAACAGAATGAATACCCCATTCTCACTGAGAGTTAACAGGTGCTCTCTGAAATAATGGCGTTTGCCAACCAGTGTGCTCATGCTTGCCTGTTGTCCCATCACTTGGGATGTAGAAGCAGGAATATCAGGAGTTCAAGGTCATTCTTGACTACATAGCAAATTGGAGACCAGCCTTAGCTACAGGAGACCCTATCTTAAAAAAAAATAATAAGAAGAAGCATTTGCTAAAATACATGTTTTCATTAAGCGACCCTGTTGTGCTTTTTTGGTAATTTTTGCCCTGAAGGGATTCAGGCTTCTCTCTATACCATCTATTAAACCTAGTAGAGTGGGGAGAAAAACATTGTGTTATAAAACTGCTAATATTGTTATGACTGTTTCAGACTGAATGTTTAAACACTGAAGAAGCAGGGTTTCACTGGGCATGGTGACACACACCTTTAATCCCAGCACTCAGGAGGCAGAGACAAGTGGATCTCTGAGTTCGAGGCCAGCCTGGTCTAGGTAGTGAGCTCCAGGCCAGCCAGGGTTATATAGTGAAACTCTTGTCTCAAAAAGCCTACCCACACAATAATAATAAACACTGAAGCATGACTAACACTAAGTGTAGAAGGGCAGACTAGGGGGGAAATGATTCCTACAGTAATTCTATGCTTCATGGTTTTGAAGTGATCCATAACAAATGAAGTCTTTCACATCACAGCGATAATATTCGAAGGAATAAGAGAAGTTCTGGTTGGGTATGCTCCAGGGACTGTAGTTGGCCTGTGGGATTTCATATCGATCTTTCTCCACAGCTAGTTTCTGTCAGGGAGAGTAAACTGGAACAACTCAGGTTTTACTAGTTGCATTAGCTGCATTCCAGGAATTACTTTTGCTTTGTATATGTAGCCTCTCCTTCCATTCTTTTGTTGTTATTCTTTTGTATTTTGTTTTTGTTTTAAGAGACACATGATCTCACTCTGTAACCTAGGCTATATAACTCTGTACATAGCCCAGGCTGGATTCAAACTTGGCATTCCTCCTGCCTTAGCCTCCCAAGTGCTAGAATGAGTGGTTCAAATTCATTTTACATAAGGAATGTTGAAAAGCATTGACGTTTTTCACATAAAGGCACAAAATTTTGGGGGCTGGGGAGATGGAGCATTTGTCATTCTTGCAGAGGACCCAGGTTTGGCTCCTATCACCCACGTGTCAACCATCTAGCTCCAGTTTCAGGGGATCCGATGCCCTCTTCTGGCTTCTGAGGGCACTGCACACACATGGTGCATAGACATAATTGTAGGCAAAACGCCCATACACATATAAAAGTATTTCATTTGGTACAAAGGATCCTTGTACCTATGAGGTAAGATATAGGACAATAAAATTAATATTGTTGCTTTTTTGTTTGTTTTTCATTTATAATTATTTTCAAAAGACTAAAAGTGTAGCCAGGCATGGTAGCACATGCCCATAATCCCAGCACTTGGCAGAGGCAGGAGGGCCAGAAGTTCAAGGGCAACCTGGGCTATATAAGAACTTATCTCAAGAAAAGCAAAAATTAAAAAAACTTCTCAGCAATTACTTCCTAAGCTATAATTGGCATCACCAGTTGACTCTGAATATTGACAGGTGGTAGCCTTACTATAAAAGTTAGAAAAATGCCAGCAAAACTCCCCAGTGTCATTTCCAGGAACCTGTTTGGGGACACAGACTTCCCACCCTGTGTTCTCCAGCGCACATATATCAGTGAGCCTGCCCCTCTACACCTGTTAGCATTTTAGGCAGCACATTTATGAATCCTAATTTGTGAGAACAACCTATAATCAAAGGGAGGGGGGCAGAGTAGGATTCCAGGCAACTTGATCAAACACCACCCCTTTTTTTAAATTAATTGGCCCAGAAGAGGTGAGATGTTATGAAGCTATATTGAGCATGGGCTAAATAATAGGTGTATATGTCCTGTGAAGTATGTTCCATCTAAAATATTACTTACGCTTCAAAAGCTCCTGAGGAAACAATTCATGTAAAAAGGAGTTCACTGGGAAGATTCCCTCTTTAATATAGATAGAAATATTCTTTATCAGAGATTTAGGAAACCATTTTGCTAACTGGTAAATAAAAACAGATGTAAATATGTAAGAATGTTTATTTGTTGCACATAACATTTTTGGTATAAAATAAATGTAGACGTTACCTGTGGACATTGTACTGCCATTGTTCTTACTTCAGTGTGGAGTCTTCAGAACGAAGCTGGATGAAATGAAGTTTGGGTCAAGAAGAACTTGAGTATCGTTGGTACTGTAACCCCATTCCTACAGGTACTAACTTGAAGCCTTTTCTCTTAAATCCTGAGTAACTTACAGATTTCTTAGGAATTATATTCTTGGATTCCTATGGGTTTATTACATATGTGATTGTCAAGAATCCATGACAGGGCTGGGTGTTAAGGTGGCTTAAGCCTTTAATCACAGCAGAGACAAATACAGTTCTGTCAGTTCGAGGCCAGCCTGGTCTACAGAATGAGTTTCTAGGATAGCTAGAGTTACTTGGTGAGACTCTGATTCAATGAATGAATGAACGAATATCAATGACAGGCTAGAGAGATGGCTCAGTGGTTGGCTCTTGCTGCTGTTGCGCAGAAGACCCAGTTTCAGTTCCCAGCACCCACGTGGTGGCTCACAACCTGTAAGTGTAGTAGCTCCAGGGATAAAAAAAAAAAAAAAGAATCCATGACAGGGTTGGGGGCATAGCTCAAGAGGAAAGCATAAGTTTAATTCCCAGCATAAAAAGAAAAAAAGATGGCAGTAAAGCCAGATATTGGTGGCACATGCCTGTCATCCCAGTGCTCAAAGAGAGGAGCTCGAGAATCAGAAGTTCGTCATCTTCAGCTACATACTGAGTTGGGAGCTGGCCACGCTGTGCCAGACACTGTCTCAAAAAACAACTAATGAGATATTCAGTGGTTAAGAGCACTAGCTGCTCTTGGAGAAGACCTAGATTTGATGCCTCAGTGACACACAGACATACATGTAGGCAAAACACCCATACATGTAAAAAAAGGGGGGGGGGGACACAAACTGACAACAGATGTTACATAGAATGTCTTAAAGTGTCTTTCCATAGGTTCCTTTAATGTCCCATTCTATAGTCCTCTAAAGAGGTAACATCTATCTATAAACAAGATGAGTCTGTCTATTTGAAATCTAACGTCTACACTTCACTGAATCAAACGTGTTTTACATGAAACTGTAGGACTTGGATTGGAGCTATAGTCCTGTTGTCAACTTGTGTGGGTGCGTGAGGCTCCAGGTTTGGTATAAACTTCGAGTGATAGTGCATACCCTTATCCTGGCACTTGTGAAGCGGAGCCAGGAGGGCCAAAATGTTCACGGTCAGGCCAGTGACATGGCTCAGTGGATCAAAGCACTTGCCGCCAGTCCTGACAACCCTTTAAGTTCTATCCCCAGGACACACAGGTAGTGTGTTATGCACACATAATGAGATGAATACTTTCTAAAGTTTATGGTCATTCTATGCTAAATACCAAGTTAAAGGACTGGCCTGCTGGGCCCCGGCCAGGCATGGTAGCACATGCCTTTAATCACAGCAGAGGCAAGCTGATCTCTGAGGCCAGCCTGAGCTGCGTAGCAAGTTCTAGGACAGCTAGGGTTACTAAGAGAGACTCTGTCTTTAAAAAAAACAACAACAACAACAACAACATGGGACTCAGGAATCAGAGCTTATCTCTAATTTGTAAAACATTTACATGACTGTTCCTTTTAGCATACTGTTTGTCAATTAAACATTTTTAAAATTTATATTAAACTAGGGGCTGGCTGGAGAGTTGGCTCAGTGGTTAAGAGCACTGGCTGTTCTTACAAAGGACTGAGGTTCAATTCCCAGCATCCACATGGTTGGATCACAGCCACCTATAACTCCAGTTCCAGGGGATCTGATATGTTCTGGCCAGGCCAGGCACACACATGGCACACAAATGTTCACACACAGAAAATAATAAGTAAAATATTTTAATACAAATTATAATAAACTAGGCCACAAAACTTGATAATTTTGAAAATTTTAAGAGGTCTTCAGTGACATGAAATAAAGATTCCCCTAAAATTCCTTCACACTTGTGCACACACACACAAACACAGACTAGGCTGGAGTTGTGAGCTCACAATTCAGAGACTCAGCATCTGAACCTTAAACTTGCCTCTCGACCATGGAAAGTGCTCTGTCAGCCTAGGTATATGCAGCAGTAAATACAGCTGCACTGTGCAGCACTTCTCTGTGTGTGATACCCATGGACTGTGACTGATCTACAGGTGGCTTGTTTTGAGACAGGTCTGGCCTTGAACTCAGATCTGCCTGCCTCTGCCTCCTGAGTGCTGGATTAATGCCATGTGCTGTGTGTCATCACACCCATCTCCATGGGGTTTACTGAGTGAGTCTTTAAGTCTTACTGGGTCAAGACTAGCCTGTTTTGATGCCCAAGCACAGGGGTCCTGGGGCAGTGAACAATCTCACCTGTAGCACTTTAAAACAAAAATTTTATTTAGATTTACTTTTATTTTACATGTACTATTTTCCCCACATGTATGTCTGTATGCCATATGCATGAGGTACCTGCAAGGGTTAAAAGAGGGTTTTGAATCACTTCATGTGGGTGCTAGGAATTGAACTTGGAACCTCTGGAAGAGCAGTCAGTGCTCTTAACCTCTGAGACATCTCTCCAGCCCCTTACCAGTAGCTCTTAATGAAGTGTGGGTATCTATAGAGCAGGTTTACAAGCAGGCACAAAACTAAGGCCAAAAACTGTGACACAGAAATGACCTTGGACACTTCTCAGCAGGACATGTTTCTGATCCCAAGTATAGACATTCATGGCAAGTCATTATTCCCATACAAGAAAAGCTTTATTGTCACTTCTAATGTCCCCTTCTATCAAATCACAGAATCCAAAGTAAAAACACTCTGGTGCCAGGAACCTGCTCTGTTGAGAGAATGTCTTTCTTCCAGAGAGCAGAGGGGTAGTCCTAGCTTTAGAATGTAAATGGTCTGGTTCCCAAACACTGCGTCTTTGGCACTGAGTGGTGATGCCTGGTTTCGTTGGCAAGCCTCCAGTATCTCTCTCGCAAAATAAATGCAGCGGTTTTAGGGTGTCTCTGACGAGTGAAGATTCCCTTCTTGTTCCCTATCACTCTCACTGGTGCTTAAAAAACAAAACAAAACAAGGGGAGCTGATAAGATGTCTCACAAAGATAAGGCACCTGCCACCAAACCTAAGTTCAGTCACAGACACCCACAAAGTAGAAGGAGCAAGCAGACTCCCCAAAGTTGTATTACCTCTACCTGTGTGCTATGGCATGCACCACCACCCCACTGCCCCCGCCACTAAATAAAAATATAATAAAAGTTTAGAATATGGAGGTGGGCTGGAGAGATGGCTCAGCGGTTAAGGGCACTGGCTGCTCTTCCAGAGGACCCAGGTTCAAGTCCCAGCACCCACATGGCAGCTCACAACTGTTTGTAACTACAGTTCTAAGGGATCTGACACCATTACACAGACATACTTGCAGACAAAACACCAATGTACATAAAGATAAATACAATTTTTAAAAATATATCATGGAGGATCACACCTTTAATGTCAACACTTAGGAGGCAGAGGCAGTCGGATCATTATGAGTGCCAGGCCAGCCTGGTCTACAAAGTAAATTCCAAAGTGAGGGGACAGAGCTGCTGAACTTGACATTGAATTCTTATAATCCCAGAACTTGAGAACGGGTGCTCAAAGCAGGGGGGTCATTAGTTTGAGTACAGCATGGACCACAGAGATTCTGTCTCAACAGAGAGGGAAAGGGTGTGGAGAGAACATGAGGTAAGGAGAGAAAAAAAACTAGAAGTCTAGAAATGTAGAGAGAAATAGGAAACATTTCTTCACTCATTTAGAAACTTAACAGAAGTGTCTCATTTTCCCCTTTTGCAAACCCATGGGCCATATTCTTGAAGCCCCATATTCAAAATGCTTTAGAACTCACCTGTGTTCAGGAAACCTGTTTTTTTTTTTTCAAGTCAATAATATAAAACAGACTGAATTATACATCCCCACAGTACATCCAATCTGAGACCTACTTTTCTCTTTTAACCAAAATTAAGTCTCCTTTAGACCAAAGTAAGTACCTTACTACCTAAGCCACCCCTCCCCAAGCTGTGCTTCCAGTATATTCCATTACAAATGCCCAGAACTGAAAAAGCCAACCTAAGAACAACCTTAAGTCTACCAGACACTCACACTGGTTAGTCATGAAGTCAGCAAAATTCCAGATGAGCTCTCCGACCACGTATTCTTTTCGTTTCTGATCCAGAACTGAATGATAATTCTCCAGGAGAGCCTTCTGGTACTCCTCACTGAACATGCGGGGCGGGTCCTGGGATTCAAGGCAAAAAGGCACATGTCAGAGTTGGAACTAAAGTGTTAGATAAAATAAGAGATCCACTTGACCATGACTGAAGCATTTGTCTTCATGGCAGGCTGTCCTAACTGCAGAACTCTTAGATGCTGGCAATAAATTTTATAAAGAATGCCATCATAAAGGTGGTACATGCCTTTAATCCCAGTATTTAGAGGGTTAAGCAAGGAGGATCAAGAGTTCAAGGCCAGCTAGGGCTACACAGTGAGACTTTGTCTTAAAGCAATCTTTAAATCTTTTTTTTCTTCTGTTGTAACTCTGGCTGTCCTGGAACTCACTCCGTAGACCAGGCAGGCATGGAACTCACAGAGATCTGCCTGCCTCTGCCTCCCCCCCCTCCCCACCAGTTCTGGGATTAAAGGCCTGTGCCCCCCCACACACACTTTCCCCACTTCGGCTCTATCTGTTCTTAAAGCTAAATTACTTTGACTCAACTCTTTAAAAACGTTTGTTGGAGTGGGGCACCTCTTTTCTATTTTTGTTTTGTTTTTCAAGATAGGATCTTACCACATAGCCTGTTTGTAGCCCAGACTGGCCTGGAATATGCAGTCACTCCTTAGCATGCTTTGTATGGGACTGACTTTTTGTTTGTTGTTATTCTCTGAAAATATCATGTGTATAAAGGGCTAAAGGGATGATCTGGTGGTTAAGAGAGTGTTTTGCTCTTGCTGAGGACCCAAGTTTAGTTCCTAGACCCTGTATCGGGTGGCTGACAATCACCTGTGACTCCAGCTCCAGGGGAATCTGACGCCTCTGGCCTCTTTGGTTCCAGATACATGCATGTATCCACATACAGACACACAGATATATACACATAATTAAAAATAAAAAGAGCCTTGTGTATGATATGGGCACATGTATGTGTATATGCATGAGTGCATGTATGTAGAGGTCAGAGGACAACCTGCCAGTCCCGGTCTTCCACTTTGTTTGAGACAGGTCTCTTGTTCACCACTGTGTATAACCAGGTAACTGGTCTGAGAGCTAATAGGGGAATTCTCCTGTCTCTGATTCTTATTTTGCAGAAGGAGAATTGGGATTACAGATGTGTGCCACCACACCTGGCATTATGAGGGTTTTGGGGATTTGAACTCAGGTCATCATGCTAGTGTGTGCAAGTGTTTTATCTCTAAGTCATCTCATGTGGCCCAGGCTGGACTGCAACTCAATACATAGCTGAGGCTAGCCTTGAACTCTTTCTGCCTCCACCCAAGAGGTAGTACAGACAAGTGCCACTTTGGCCCATTATGATTTTTAATGGAGATAGACCCACACTGATACAGTAGCTACAAGCCACACGTGGCTATTTAAACTAAGTCAGTCCGGTCCCACTACCCACATTTGAAATCCTCAGTAGCTGTTAGGTGGCTGGTTGCTATCATTCTGGGCAGGGCAGATGAAGACCATTTCCATTATTGCCAAGGATCCATCAATACCAGTCTCGGTGCAGTTGGTTGTGTTTTGAGACAGGGATTTCTGTATCCTAGAGTAGCCTCATACTCACTATGTAGGCAAGGATGGCTCTGAATTTCTGATTCTTCTGCCCTTACCTCCCAGTGTGAGTATTACAAGAGTGCACTACCATGCCTGGCCTATATGGTGCTAAGATAGATGTAGAGCTTTCTGCATGCTAAACAAGTACTCTGCCAGCTGAGCTACCTTCTCCCAGGCTGAAATAACTTTAAGAGAGATGTGTTCGAAGCTGGACACGGTCGAACAACACGCCTTTAATCTCAGCACTCAGGAGGTCGAGGCAGGCAGATCTCTGTGACCAGCCTGGTCTACAAAGCAAGTTCTAGGACAGCCAGAGCTGTTGTAAGAGAAACTCTATCTGAAAACTAAAAAATAAAAATATGCATTCTTTTTTTTATATTATGCGTCTGTGTGTGCCACAGACATCTGGGTGCCTGTGGGTGCCTGTGGGTGCCTAAAGAGGGCATCAGATCCCCTGGAGCTGGGGTTACAGGTAGTTGTAAGCTGCCTAATGTGGGTGCTTGGAACCAAACTCAGGTCCTCTGGAAGGGCAGCAAGTGCTCTTAACCACTGAGCCATTTTCAGCCCACAGGCTGAAGATTCTAAGAAGTCCCTGTTGGGCCTGGTGCGGAGGCACACACCAGCACGCGGAGCTAAGGAAGCTGTGAGTGTGAGGGCAGTCTGGACAATAAACAAAGACTTTAGGAAAAAGAAAAGCAAAAAATGTGGATTGTAGGTGGAGTGCTGTAGTTGCGCTGCTGGGGCTCACCAAGAGGGAAAGAGGCATTCTCACACACGGAAACCCTGCCGGACCTCAGCAGAGGGAACCACAGTCGTGGCCAGCGCCGGACTCAATCGACAGTGGAACCTCGAGCATCTGAACTCAGGTGTTTTTATTACTTCTGAACTCCTTAGGTGTACCATGCACAGATCGTAAGCAATTAAACAACCCCACAGAAATCCAACACCTGCAAACAATACAAAACACCCTAGACCTAGGATAGCCCCTCACCCAACAGTGCATAAAAAACTTTCAAACATAACTAAAAATAAACTTCCCCAACAGAGGGTTGTGTGGATTCAAAGCCAAAAGGGGAGCTGCCTCTGGGACCCACACAAGCCAAGCAGAAACCTGCACACAGGGGCCACCCTGTGTGTAGGGAGATGCCTGACAGCTTATGGGTCATTGGTACAAATGAGGGCAGGGAAAACCCAAAGAGATAAGTAATGTCACCATTGCGCTGGGTGACAATAAAAGATTCTACACTGTTTACCTCGTGAAACCCTGAGATCGATTCTGCTCCATACTCGCTCTGGATAATTGGCTTCTGATGAGTCTTATACCAGTTCTCAAACTGGCTCTTCAACTGTGGCTGAATCACCTCCAAATGCCCAAAGTCATGATACCAAGAGAAGTAGCTGTTCACACAGATTACATCCACATACGGGGCCTAAGACAAGAGCGGAAAAGTGAGTTTACCCCTCACACGGGAGGCCTCTTCTTCAAGAAGTTCAGAATAGAATGCAGATGATGACCTACGTTACCCCACCCCACATGTAGGAAATGAAGCCACGAACAGGCCCAAATGGGGCTAGTCTACAATGCTAGGCTGAGGCTCCCAACTAGACCATGGCTGGATCCTGAAGGGAACTAGGCCAACAGCCAGTCCCTGACCTTGTTGGAGTGTTCTTTCTATTCCTGTCACTGGTCTCCTGTGGCCTTGCCTGGAGATGTGATCCAACCTGAAGAATGGATAGGTTTTCTCTTCACAGTTCAGTTTTTTGAGACAGTTTTATGTAGCCTGAGCTGGCTTCAAACTCCTTATGTAGCCAAGGCTGACCTTAAACATGATCCGCCTGCCTTTACCTCCCAAATGCTGGGATCATAGATGTGCACTGCCTACACCTCGTTTTCTGCTTTGCTGGGATCACGTCCAGGATTTCAAGGCAAACACTCTTAGCAATTGGGTTACATCTCCTGCTCCTAAATTCTCTGGGGTGGGTTCAGGGGCTGCTGGGGATGCAACTCAAGGTGCTGAGCATAGGCTGTACTGCTGAGCCACATCCCCAGCCCCAGGTCTCTGATCCAGAGCCAAGAAAGCAGTGCAGACTGGCTAGACTTCTTCCTAGGCAGGGGTGAGTGCCTACCAGTGCCCACGGGACAGCAGTAGGAATGGGTCCTAACGGCAGGAGAGAGTTCCAAGTCTAGCTGGCTAGTCTCCAGTGACACGCAGACATGTCTCCTCCCAGAAACACCACTGAGCTCCAAAGTTGCCCTTGGAATGATGAGGTCAATCCCAAGGGACCTCAGACCCTCTCCAGGCTGCAGTGGCAGGATAGCAGCAGCAGAAAGCTGTGGTGGGTCAAGCGGAGTCTTAAAGCACACTCCAGGTAAAGAAG